>SJYA01001570.1:2144147-2232130 GCA_006410615.1 Neotragus moschatus | reverse complement strand
TGTCAAAGCCTTTGACTGTGTGGATCACAACAAACTGTGGAAAATTCTGAAAGCGGTGGGAATACCAGACCACCTGACCTGCCTCCTGAGAAATCTGTATGCAGGTCAGGAAGCAACAGTTAGAACTGGACATGGAACAACCGACTGGTTCCAAATAGGAAAAGGAGTACGTAAAGGCTGTATATCGTCACTCTGCTTATTCAACTTCTATGCAGAGTACATCATGAGAAACGCTGGGCTGGACGAAGCACAAGTTGGAACTAAGATTGAAGTTATCAATAACCTCAGATATGCAGATGACACCACCCTTATGGCAGAAAGTGAAGAACAAGAGAGCCTCTTGATGCAAGTGAAAGAGCAGAGTGAAAAAGTTGGCTTAAAGCTCAATATTCATAAAACAAAGATCATGGCATCCAGTCCTATTACTTCATGGCAAATAGATGGAGAAACAGTGGAAACAGTGACACACTGTATTTTCTTAGGCTCCAAAATCACTGCAGATGGTGACTGTAGCCATAAAATAAAAAGACACTTACTCCTTGGGAGAAATATTTTGACCAATCTAGACAGCATATTAAGAAGCAGAGACATTACTTTGCCAACAAAGGTCCGTCTAGTCAAGGCTATGGTTTTTCCAGTAGTCATGTGTGGATGTGAGAGTTGGACTATAAAGAAAGCTGAGCACTGAAGAACTGATGCTTTTGAACTGTGTTGTTGGAGAAGACTCTTGAGAGTCCCTTGGAATGCAAGGAGATCCAACCAGTCCATCCTAAAGGAAATCAGTCCTGAATATTCATTGAAAGGACTGATGTTGAAGCTGAAACTCCAATACTTTGCCCACCTGATGCAAAGAGCTAACTCATTTGAAAAGACCTTGATGCTGGGAAAGATTGAAGGCAGGAAGAGAAGGGTACGACAGAGGATGAGATGGTTGGTTGGCATCACCAACTCAATGGACATGAGTTTGAGTAAACTCCAGGAGTTGGTGATGGACAGGGAAGCCTGGTGTACTGCGGTCCATGGGGTCACAAAGACTTGGACTGGACTGAGCAACTGAACCGAACTGATCTGAAGGAAGTGCAGGAATTCAGAAACAAAGGAAATGTGTATAAAACAGAATCCTAGTTCCTCTTCAAAGGATATACATAACAATCTGATGCATATATTTGTGCTGTTCTGCAGAAACCAAAACTCCCTCCCCCAAAACTGCCTAGGTAGAGGATGGTGACTACATGCCAACCACAAAAACATAGACCCTAGGCTGGTTTGAACCAGAAGGTTGGGGATTAAGAGTCCCCAAACTTCACCGTGTTATCTCACCACCAACTAATCAGAAGAAAGTCAGCAAGCTGCAACCCCCACCTCAAATACTGTCTTTAAGAATCCATCTCTGAAAGAGTCTTGATCTTGTGAGCATAAGATGACCATTCTCATTGCTTGGTGCCTTGCAATAAATACTATGCTTTCCTTCACCACACAATCCTGTGTCAACAGATTGGCTTTCCTGTGTGTTGGGTGAATAGACCTAAGTCTGGTTCAGCAATAATCATAATAAATATAGTAATGATGAAAAAATTTGAAATATTTCAAGAATTACCAAAAGGTAACAGAGTTCAGTTCAGTTCAGTCACTTAGTTGTGTCCGACTCTTTGCAACCCCATGGATCGCAGCAAGCCAGGCCTTCCTGTCCATTACCAACTCCCAGAATTCACTCAAACTCACGTCCATCGAGTCGGTGATGCCATCCAGCCATCTCATCCTCTGTCGTCCCCTTCTCCTCCTGCCCCCAATCCCTCCCAGCATCAGGGTCTTTTCCAGTGAGTCAACTCTTCACATGAGGTGGCCAAAGTATTGAAGTTTCAGCTTTAGCATCAGTCCTTCCAATGAACACCCAGGACTGACCTCCTTTAGGATGGACTGGTTGGACCTCCTTGCAGTCCAAGGGACTCTCAAGAGTCTTCTCCAACACCACAGTTCAAAAGCATCAATTCTTTGGCTCTCAGCTTTCTTCACAGTCCAACTCTCACAACCGTACATAACCACTGGAAAAACCATAACCTTGACTAGACGGACCTTTGTTGGCAAAGTAATGTCTTTGCTTTTCAATATGCCATCTAGGTTGGTCAAAACTTTTCTTCCAAAGAGTGAATGTCTTTTAATTTCATGGCTGCAGTCACCGTCTGCAGTGATTTTGGAGCCCCCCAAAATAACACAGTGACACAAAATAAGTAAACGCTATTGGAAAAATGGTGCCAATAGACTTGGTCAACATAGGGTTGCTACAAACCCTCAATTTGTAAAAATTCAATACCTGTGAAATGCAGTAAAGCAAAGCCCAGTAAAACAACATACACCTATATTTACTATTTATACACACACATATATACCTACATAGAGAGATGTATACCCACAGATTTATGTATATATTTACACCTACACATACTGACAAAGCAAGAAAAGAAAGATTGATTTATTGTAAAGAATTGATTTATGCAGCTGTGGCAAGTCTGAAATTCATAGGGCAGGCTATCAGGAAGGGCAAGCCGAACCTCTCAGGCATAGGCTGAAGCTTCTGTCCACAGCTAGAATTTCTTCTTTAGGGAAGTCTCAGTTCTGCTCTTTCAACTGATTGAATCAGGCCCACCTAGATTATCTGAGATAATCTTCTTTAAAGTAAACTGATTATAGACTTTAGTCACATTTACAAAATACAAAATACCTCCACAGCAACACCTAGAGTTTGACTGAATGACAGGAGACTATAGCTCAGGAAAGCTGACACATGAAAGTATCACTGCTTAAATGTCTCTCTGTATGCCAGCACCATGCAGTCTTGATTACTATAGCTTAGTGATTAAGTTTTGGAATTTTCTACTTTGTTCTTACTTTTCAGATTGAGTTGGCTCTCCTGGGTCCTTTGCATTTATTTCCATATGAATTTTAGGATCAACTTGTCAATTTCTATACCCCCATTCTTTTTTTAACTTTATTTTTTTAACTTTTTTGGCCACACTTTTCAGCATACAAGATCTTAGTTCCCCAACCAGTAATCAAGCCTGTGCCTCCTGCAGTATAAGTGTGGAGTCTTCACCACCACCAGGGAACTTCCTCATTTTTATAGTAAGTTGATAAATCAGTAACTTTGAAATCTAATCCATGTGACTCAAGATGCTCTGCTTTGTCTCTCAGGATCAATTCTAGTGTTCCCAACCTTGTGCAAGCAAAAGTGTATCCCAGCTGCTGGTGTGAATGATGAAGATGAAAAAAGTATCACAGAAATTAATGAAATAATATGACATCCAATAAGCAATTCCACTTCTCAAAAATAGTACTTCGCTCTCCTGACTATTAAAAGAGAAAAAAATAGCACGTTTCACTTTTGTTACCTAACATGTAACATTGCTTGGAAAAGGCAGTGGCACCCCACTCCAGTACTCTTGCCTGGAAAATCCCATGGGTGGAGGAATCTGGTGGGCTGCAGTCCATGAGGTCGCTACTAGTCGGACACGACTGAGTGACTTCACTTTCACTTTTCAGTTTCATGCATTGGAGACAGAAATGGCAACCCACTCCAGTGTTCTTGCCTGGAGAATCCCAGGGGCGGGGGAGCCTGGTGGGCTGCCATCTATGGGGTCGCACAGAGTCGGACACGGCTGAAGTGACTTAGCAGCAGCAGCAGCAACGTTTGCTGGTGACAAATGATGTTTTCACCTTCTTCTGGAAGGGGGCACCCAAATGTCCTTTCAAAATCAATTCATTTGGTTACCCACAAACCTCTTTTGAGACTTCACAAAGCCCCAAGCCCTGCAAAGTGGCTTGTGGCTAGAGAGATGAATAAGCATGGCTTCTGCCCTTGGGAATCCCGGGGTGATGGTCATGGCAAACATAAGTTAAAAGAGGAAACCAGGAGCCAATTAGTCTTGCCTTTGACCCAAGTATCAAATGTGCATTCCCAGTCCTCACTGACTGGGCATTTTCTGGTCATTCCTACATGACTGACTTTTTCAAAGATACTCCAGGTTGGGTAGAAGTAATTGTGATGTCTTGGCCTCTTTCAGAACAAGAGGGTAAGTGAAAGTCCCACTGGTAATTACAGCCTGCTCCATCCCCTGTCTTCTCCCCCCACTGTTCAGTTTTCTGGGAAGATTTCTCAGCACTTAGGCAACCTGAAATGACTTGATAGACAATGCATATTGTTAAGAACCAGTTAAAAGCCACTTGCCTAGAAAAATACCTAATTATCAACTGACCCTTTTTGACATTTACTCTGAGGGCTCCTCACCTCTGCTCATTATGGGGTTTCAGAATTCTTACAAGAAAATGAGCTGAAAGTTTTTAGAGAATGAAAAAATAGGGCTGCATTTTATTGAGACTTTCTTCTTTTCTTTTTCTCACTCAATAATCAGATGCCTGTGAAAGAGATATGACATGGAGGCTAGGCATTAAGAAGCTCAGTGTCCCCCACTGCTCAAAACCGCACCCACAGTTGATATGGGGAATGAGGAAGAAGGTGGTCCTTAAATTCTAATTGAAAGCATTATGCGCTATGTGACGAACACCATAGTCTCCTTTGCCACTGTGAATTAGTGAGTTTTTTTAAAGGACCATTGAAAATATACCATTTATAGAACACACCAAAACCTGTATAACAATGGTCATTATGACTATGAATTTAAGTGTNGCATTGGAGACAGAAATGGCAACCCACTCCAGTGTTCTTGCCTGGAGAATCCCAGGGGCGGGGGAGCCTGGTGGGCTGCCATCTATGGGGTCGCACAGAGTCGGACACGGCTGAAGTGACTTAGCAGCAGCAGCAGCAACGTTTGCTGGTGACAAATGATGTTTTCACCTTCTTCTGGAAGGGGGCACCCAAATGTCCTTTCAAAATCAATTCATTTGGTTACCCACAAACCTCTTTTGAGACTTCACAAAGCCCCAAGCCCTGCAAAGTGGCTTGTGGCTAGAGAGATGAATAAGCATGGCTTCTGCCCTTGGGAATCCCGGGGTGATGGTCATGGCAAACATAAGTTAAAAGAGGAAACCAGGAGCCAATTAGTCTTGCCTTTGACCCAAGTATCAAATGTGCATTCCCAGTCCTCACTGACTGGGCATTTTCTGGTCATTCCTACATGACTGACTTTTTCAAAGATACTCCAGGTTGGGTAGAAGTAATTGTGATGTCTTGGCCTCTTTCAGAACAAGAGGGTAAGTGAAAGTCCCACTGGTAATTACAGCCTGCTCCATCCCCTGTCTTCTCCCCCCACTGTTCAGTTTTCTGGGAAGATTTCTCAGCACTTAGGCAACCTGAAATGACTTGATAGACAATGCATATTGTTAAGAACCAGTTAAAAGCCACTTGCCTAGAAAAATACCTAATTATCAACTGACCCTTTTTGACATTTACTCTGAGGGCTCCTCACCTCTGCTCATTATGGGGTTTCAGAATTCTTACAAGAAAATGAGCTGAAAGTTTTTAGAGAATGAAAAAATAGGGCTGCATTTTATTGAGACTTTCTTCTTTTCTTTTTCTCACTCAATAATCAGATGCCTGTGAAAGAGATATGACATGGAGGCTAGGCATTAAGAAGCTCAGTGTCCCCCACTGCTCAAAACCGCACCCACAGTTGATATGGGGAATGAGGAAGAAGGTGGTCCTTAAATTCTAATTGAAAGCATTATGCGCTATGTGACGAACACCATAGTCTCCTTTGCCACTGTGAATTAGTGAGTTTTTTTAAAGGACCATTGAAAATATACCATTTATAGAACACACCAAAACCTGTATAACAATGGTCATTATGACTATGAATTTAAGTGTAAAAGGAGATTTTATCAAAATCTAGGTGGTCTGCACAGAGACGTTGACTGTTTTTGAGATTCTCACACCAGTGAGTCAGAACCTGGTGCCCTCTGCCTCCCATGCCCCCACTCCCGGCCAGTTTAAAATCAGCATGAATGCTGTGTAATATAGCCAACAGGATTGATCCCGGTCAGGTATTAAGGGCTAAAATGGATTAAACAACAGACATCCCCCCTTGTGACAAGAAGGAAAAACTTCAAAGTGGGATTTGTTCTTGTTATGACAAAGGAAGTGGATTTACAAACTGCCTTAAGGCACACCCCTTGGTGACTTTCAATTTGCTCTTCTCTGTATGGGGAGGGTTTTACCCCCTTCTTTCCCCCGCCAGCTCCCAGAGTTCTACCCAGAGTAAGAACCCCAGGTTAAGAAAATCAGATTGAAAATGCTTTGGTGAGGAGGTAGGGGGTGGGAGTGGGGGCTTGTTTTTAAAGACCAGGCACCAAGCATCTCCCTGATGAAATGATTCTCAGGTTCAGGCACTTCCCTAGGAAGTGTTGCCGTGACAATGAACAGGTGAAATAGTAAGTGCCATTTACATCTCTCCAGCAGAGCAGACTCAACTCTCCATTCCTGTGCTTGTACTTGGCATAAAAATTCCAGGGCGAAAAATGCAAATAAGAAACAAGGTATCCTAATGGGTTAATATAATTCTACCCACGACAGGAATTATTAATAACACAGTTCAACTGTGTAGACTTAAAGAGTCCTGGGTTGGTATTAGCCATGTTGGGCTTTATTTTCAATTTCATGATGCAATGTTATAATAACATTTTATTGTAAGAGTACATATGTAAATATAATTTATCTTCTAGGATTTCAAAGCATTTTGGAGTTTTGGGTAAGATGTATACAAGTATATGTTCACACACATATATACTCTTTTTCTTTAATAAATTATTTTGCTCAAATTACTCTTAAAATACTTAAGTTCTCTGGGACAAAAATGAAAATTGTCCTAGTATATAAATGTTGCATTAAAGTTTCTCAGTGTATCATAAAATCCCTTTCAAAGAAGCTACCATTGATGCCCAGATGTTGACTTCAATTATGTTTATAATATTACTTAAACATGTATGAACATAAAACTCATGATGAATTCATTCTATTGCAATTCTTATTCAATTATAAAGCCAAAGTCTGTGCACTAATTACAAACAAATTGCAAAACCTAATAAAATTCAAATTAACAACATTAAATTAATGTAACAGATACATAATGTAATGTTTCCCTGAAATTGAATTACCGCTTACAATATGACTATGTGCTGCCTGCCCTTCCCTCATTCTGTTGAGCTGGGCATACCAATGAAACTACCTGAATTCCTGGAAAATGTTTTTCAAACCAACTTCCTTGACATCATTTGATCCTTATTACTTACTGATCAAAGCATCACTTCTCTGAGTAACTGTTGCCATAATGTTCTTTTCAACCACAATATACATTCTACACTGCATATTTCTGATGCAATTGTGAAAATCTAATATGTGATTTATGTATTGAGCTTGTGGTGTTCTCTATTCATTAGCCTGAAACTGTGAAAGTACTACTAGACTCCAATAATACTACAATCACAAACTTTGGTGCTGAAATTACATGGCAGGACTTCATTATATTTGTCATCCAGATGGTCCAGAACACGACATTTAAAAAAAAACTGTCTTTTATACAAAGTCAATGATTTTTTATAGACAGTGAAATGTCCCATGAGAATATGTACTTGGTCCTGGATTTAAGTATTCTAAATAAATTTTACATGCTAAGCAGTGTCTTTGTCCCCAGCATTCATTCTCTTGCTACAGGATTGAGAATCTCAGTAAAAGAACAAAAATATCCCTTCTGTTCTATGAGGCAAAAGTGCAGGTCCTGATCAAATAACTTGTCTTTTCTCAGTTCAGTTCAGTCACTTAGTCATGTCCGACTCTTTGGCAATTAGTATTCTCCAGGTAATAAATGTAAGACTTTTATTATAAAAATAAAATATAATAAATATAATAAATGTGTGCTTCTCCTTAAGGAGCTTACAATTTCCTTGAGGAGATAATATATAAACATAAAAACTTCCATATTTAAATATATTCAAACTTTGCTAATGAAGAATCAACATTTCTCGGTCAACTCACAAGGTTTAAATAAAGTTATGGAAACATTACTTCTCATTTGTATTTGAATACTTCATAAAACTTCAAATCATATTGTGATCTTGCTGTGCAGTGAAAAACACACCATCTGGAAGATGCCATCAGTGGTTTGAAATGAAGATAGCCTGATAGCATTTAGACTCATCTGAAAAACACCTTTGCCATTAACATGACCTTGAAAGTTGTGACCAAAATACTCAAAGCCATGAGAAATCTCTATAATCCAACTGGGCATTATTTTATATTTTAAAAAGTTCTATGAAACTGCTGAAACCCACCTACCCTAGAGCCTGTACTCTACAACAAAAGAAGCTATCTCAATAAGAAGCCCTCACACTGCAAAGAAGAGTAGCCCCACCCCCACACTGCTTGCCACAACCAGAGAAAGCCCACATGCAGCAATGAAGATCCAGCACAGCGAAACTAAATAAATAAAATAAAAATTTTTTAAGGAAAAAGATATTAAATACAACATTGTAAATCAACTATATCCTAACAAAAATAATTTTAAATAAAGATATCAATTGCAGCCTTTGGCTTGGCTGGTAAAGAATTTACCTGCAATGTGGGAGACCTGGGTTTGATCCCTGGGTTGGGAAGATCCACCGGAGAAGGGAACAGCTACCCACTCCAGTGTTCTGGCCTGGAGAATTCCATGAACTGTATAGTCCATGGGTTTGCAGAGTCAGACATGACTGAGATACTTTCACATCAGTTGCAGGCAAGATTATCTTTCTAATTGTTGCTGTTCAGTTGTCAAGTTGTGCCCGACTCTTGGTGACCCCATGTACTGCAGAACATCAGGGTTCTCTGTCCTGTCCTTCACTATCTGCTGGATTTTCCCAACCAAGTTCATGACCAACGAATTGGTGATGCCATCCAGTCATTTCATATATCTAATTAGCAATTTCAATAATGACCAAAGGACTCAAAGATAATGAAGACACTACATCTTTTTTTCTACAATGTCCTATTTAATGGCTCGTTTTAAAACTTACTCCAGGACTGAAGGTAATCTAAGATACAGTTTAATAATAAAGAGATCTTTTCTAGGTTAAATAAATGAGCAATCTCATAGTTGCTGATGGAACTGTGTGGTAAATAGTAATGATGACCCCCAATTTTAATTCCTCCCTGTAGCCATGCCCTTTGTCATGACCCTTTGCCTTCCTCCATGGGCAGGATAGCCTGATGGTAGCACCCTGTGCTACCAAAAGCCGACTCATTGGGAAAGACTCTGATGCTGGGAAAGAATGAAGACAAAAGAAGAGGGTGGCAGAGGATGAGATGGCTAGAGAGCATCACCAACTCAGGGGACATGAATTTGAGCAAACTCGAGTAGACAGTGAAGGATAGGGAAGTGTGAAACACACATACATAGCACCCTGTGGCTGACACTGAGCTCACCATGTATTTTTCTATGTTCCCTACAGTACAGTTCAGTCACTGTGAATGGCCATCTACAGTGTCTAACCCCATGGACTACCGCATGCCAGGCCTCCCTGTCCATCACCAACTCCCGGAGTCCACCCAAACCCATGTCCATTGAGTCAGTGATGCCATCCAACCATCTCATCCTCTGCCATCCCCTTTTCCTCTTGCCTTCAATCTTTCCCAGCATCAGGGTCTTTTCAAATGAGTCAGCTCTTTGCATCAGGTGGGCAAAGTATTGGAGTTTCAGCTTCAACATCAGTCCTTCCAAAGAATATTCAGGGCTGATTTCCTTTAAGATTGACTGGTTAAGATCTCCTTGCATATCAAGGGACTCTCAAGAGTCTTCTCCAACACCACAGCTCAAAAGCATCAATTCTTTGGTGCTTAGCTTTCTTTATAGTCCAACTCTCACATCCACACATGACTACTGGAAAAAACCATAGCCTTGATTAGCCTTGATTACTTTGCTGGCAAAGTAATGTCTCTGCTTTTTGATATGCTATCTAGGTTGGTCAAAACTTTTCTCCCAAGGAGCAAGCATCTTTTAATTTCATGGCTGCAGTCACTATCTGCGGTGTTTCTGGAGCCCCCAAAAATAAAGTCTGCCACTATTTCCACTGTTTCTCCATCTATCTGCCATGAAGTGATGGGATTGGATGCCATGATCTTTGTTTTCTGAATGTTGAGCTTTAAGCCAACTTTTTCACTCTCCTCTTTCACTTGCATCAAGAGGCTCTTTAGTTCTTTTTCATGTTTTGCCATAAGGGTGGTATCATTTGCATATCTGAGGTTACTGATATTTCTCCTGGCAATCTTGATTCGTGCTTGTGCTTCATCCAGCCCAGCGTTTCTCATGATGTATTCTGCATATAAGTTAAATAAGCAGGGTGACAATATATAGCCTTGACATACTCTTTCCTGTTTGGAACCAGTCTGTTTTTCCATGTCCAGTTCTAACTGTTGCTTCCTGACCTGCATACAGATTTCTCAGGAGGCAGGTCATGTGGTCTGGTATTTCACCTCTTTCTATTTTCCACAGTTTATTGTGATCCACACAGTCAAAGGCTTTNCCAGTTCGAACTCTTGCTTCCTGACCTGCATACAGATTTCTCAAGAGGCAGGTCAGGTGGTCTGGTATTCCCATCTCTCTAAGAATTTTCCACAGTTTCTTGTGATCCACACAGTCAAAGGCTTTGGCATAGTCAATAAAGCAGAAATAGATGTTTTTCTGGAACTCTCTTGCTTTTTCAGTGATCCAGTGGATGTTGGCAATTTGATCTCTGGTTCCTCTGCCTTTTCTAAATCCAGCTTGAACATCTGGAAGTTCACAGTTCATGTACTATTGAAGCCTGGCTTGGAGAATTTTGAGCATTACTTTACTAGTGTATGAGATGAGTGCAACTATGCTGTAGTTTGAGCATTCTTTGGTGCTGCCTTTCTTAGGGATTGGAATGAAAACTGACCTTTTCCAGTCCTGTGGCCACTGCTGAGTTTTCCAAATTTGCTGGCATATTGAGGTCAGCACTTTCACAGCATCATCTTTTAGGATTTGAAATAGCTCCACTGGAATTCCACCACCTCCACTAGCTTTGTTCATAGTTCTGCTTCCTAAGGCCCACTTGACTTCACATTCCAGAATGTCTGGCTCTAGGAGAGTGATCACACCATCATGATTATCTGAGTCATGAAGATCTTCTTTGTACAGTTCTTCTGTGTATTCTTGCCACCTCTTCTTAATATCTTCTGCTTCTGTTAGATCCATACCATTTCTGTCCTTTATTGAGCCCATCTTTGCATGAAATGTTCCCTTAGTATCTCTAATTTTCTTGAAAAGATCTCTAATCTTTCCTATTCTGTTTTCCTCAATTTCTTTGCACTGATCACTGAGGAAGGCTTTCTTATCTCTCCTTGCTATTTTTTGGAACTCTCCATTCAAATAGGTATCTCTTTCCTTTTCTCCTTTGCTTTTTGCTTCTCTTCTTTTCACAGCTATTTGTAAGGCCTCCTCAGACAGCCATTTTGCTTTTCTGCATTTCTTCTTCTTGGGGATGGTCTTGCTCCCTGTGTTTGGTACAATGTCACAAACCTCTGTCCATAGTTCAGTGGGCACTCTGTCTATCAGATCTAGGCCTTTAAATCTATTTCTCACTTCCACTATATAATCGTTAGAGATTTGAGTTACTTCTTTCTATGTTTAAGGCAATGTTAAAAGATAGGCTATAAGCAGAGGTTTGATATGGGCTCAGGCACTGATTTTGCTCTCCCTTGAACTTCTGCCATCACCAGGGGACAAGCTGAGGCTAGCCTGATGCTGTCACTCCAGTCACATAGCCTAGACCAATTGACAGCAAGCCTAACACCTAACAGGGAAGCCAGCCTGATCAAGGTCAGCAGGACTTCCAAGCTGACCTCCAGATGGCCACAGATGCAGGACCTAAAATACAACTGACACAGACAGCAAACATGGAAAACAGGCTCTACCCAGTCATTTCCATTGGTAGAGGTGAGGATGATGTTTCTTTGCATACCTGACTGAAAGATGTTCAGAGAGCTGAAGCTGGTATAAGTTTAAACAACTATGAAAAGAACTGGGCTCTGACCTACAAACATGGCTTCAAGGTCTGTTATCAAACCAAACAATGAAGTCTGTCAAATCTAACAGAATTATTTTCAGAGTTACTTGAAGGCATCTACCTTCATGTGAGGATATTCCTATTTAATTCTGCCTAAAATTATTTTTGACATGAAGTAATTATTCTGTCCTACAGCCATTTTATCACCCTAATCTTGGCAAGTAAATGTATCTTCAGATTATCGTTAAAGAATCTGTGAGGTGACAGAAAAAAATGTGTCTTTCAGGGGCTGGAGGACTGTCTCATCCCAAGAATGTTCTTTTTTTTTTTTTTTAATCTAAATTGGACCGTAGCAAACCTAGAAGGACAATGTTTGATGAACACTCTTCCCCTGCTCCCTGGATAAGAGAGAAAAAAGCCTAATAGATCTCTCACATCTCTAATCCCTATGATTTAGATCCCAGTAATGGAACAAGAAAGAAACTCCCTGAATAATTTTTAATCTGAGCCTTTTCTCTGAGGAAAGGTCCCTGAGGAGTTGATGTCATGTCACTAAGTAATTGGATCTCCATTGCTTAGCAAGGATTCTGAACCAAAGGCAGAGTAATTCTATTAGAAAATGAAACCACAACATTGTACCATTCTGAACCTACCAGATTTGTATTTAATTATCCAGGTAATGTAATTATGCAATCAGTTCTAATCTGATATCAAGAGGAAAAGTTCTTGGTGTGTGGGGGGTTTTTTTGCAAGGTTTTATGAAAGGGCCATGCAATTAACATGACACACTTAATTACTGAAATGTAAAGATATCTTTGCAAGAATATATCCTTATCCAAGCATGTACGCTATATTAGCTGCTTCGATCTCTGCCATCACTAATGTATTTGTGGCTTATCTTATAATGACCCATGGTAATAATTAGCTCCATAATAAAACAAAGACCTTACCACTATTTTTCAAAAGTCAATTCTGCATATTATTCCAGAGAACAGAGAAATAATAAGGATTCAAGAAAGAATTTAGAGTCCCTTATATGTTCATAAAAAATGTTTTTAAATCGATCCAAATCATGAAGATCTACCTAAAGCACACATTTTCAAATAATGGGAGAAAAAAAGGAAAATCAAATATGTGTAATAGATAATGAGGTGGATTGACATGTGCCACCAAAGTAAGGCTCTTCCCGTATAGTTGATAATCTCTTATAAATACACACTTCAGAAAGTTCCTTAAACAGTAGGTTTGATTCTTAAGGCTAATATCTGCTCTGCTCAACCAAGACAGTTAATTAAATTCCATTTTTCTTTTCTAGCCCATCCCTACTACATAAGCAAAGTTTCCTACATGCTTGATTTTACTTGTTTCCTTAAGATTTTAGTTGTTTGCACTATGGCCCCCCCTGAGAAAGAGCAAGCTTAGTAGCCTAAAGAAACAATGTGCAGAAAGGAACTGAAGTGTTTACCTTTTGGTAAGTCTTCCTTTTCCTATCTTGAATTGTGGAATTTTCCAAAGGCTTCTATTATCATTTTTGAAATTAAGTGAGCCTACTAAAAATGTCACCTGAAATCAGAAACTATTCTTGTGTGTTGTTTTTCCTCACTTGTTTATCCCTTTGGCCAATAGCTGCACAGATGATTTTGTTTCCCATCATGGGCAGAAGCTTGATGTGTGGCTGTTATTACTTAATGTAGTTTGAAATCTTGTTCCTGGAGGGGGAACATTCAAGATAAGTGAGCTGGAAGTGTAGGGAAGCATGTGCATCTGCTGATGGGAAAGCCAAGAAACAGAGCGATGCAGCGACTAGTTGGGGCCAGAAAGCATTTTCTTTATAACTAGGAAAGGAACTTGCTGCCATAGAGGTTGGGAATGAGTTTTCTACTGCTATGAAACAAATGACCACCAACTTGGTGATTCAAAACAACACAAATTTACTTCTCATAGTTTCTGGAGGGCAGAATCCACTGGGCTCTAATCAAAGTGTTAGCCGAGGACATGGTTCTCATCTGGGGCCTGAGGTCTTTTTGAGACAGAATCCACTTCCTATGGTTATAGGACTGAGACCTTTGTTTTTCTATTTTCCTGCTAGCAGTCATCTGGGGACCTCTTTCAGCTCCCAGAAGCTGCCCACAGTTCTTTGCCATGTGGCCCCCTGCAGGCAGTTCACAACTTGGATGATTTTCTTTCTGCCAGGTCAGCCAAGGTGTGTTCCTCTGCCTTCCCCTTCTATGTTCAGCCTGAGAAAAATCTCTGCTTCTAAAGTACTTCTATGATTAAGTAGGCTCTCTGTCTTAAGGTCCACTGATATGGAACTTTAATTACATCTGCAATTCAAAATATCATCTAATTAGTGTTGCATTGGATAACTAGGAGAAGGGGTGTGTCTCTCATGGCCTGGAACCATCAGTTCTGTCCAGCATAGGAGACCTGTCAGGGCCTTGATCTCTCCTTTGAAATTGCTGTGGCACCTGAAACTTTCTCATGAGAAAGTCATTTCTTTGGGCTTAAGATTAGTATTTGTAAGAATGTCCTATAAATTAAAACCAACTACTTCATCTACTTCTGTAATACCACTGTTGAGCACCTACTGTTTGCCAAAGACTGTATATTATCTTATTTCATCTTTTCAGTAACCCTGTAAGAAAAGCATTATTATACATACTTTATAATGCTCAGGAGAAACTGAGGATCTGAGAGACAAAAAGTATGCACAGAATAGTGCAACTCTTTATTGATAAGGTGGTATTCAAATTCAGGGCTGTCTGACCATATGACTCAGCATTATTTACAGTTGTCAAGATATGGAAGCAAGCCAAGTATCCATTAACAGATGAATGGATAAAGATGTGGTATGTATATGTGTGTGTGTATATATATATATATATAAGTTGCTCAGTATATATATATATGTGTATATATATATTTATAGTGTGGTGAAAATGTCAGTCGCTCCATCACATCCAACTCTTTGCAACCCCATGGACTATAGCCCACCAGGCTCCTCTGTCCATGGAATTCTCCAGGCAAGAATACTGGAGTGGGTAGCCATTCTCTTCTCCAGGAGATGTTCCCAACTCAGGGATCAAACCTGGATCTCCAGCATTGCAGGCAGATTCTTTACCACCTGAGCTACCAGGGAAACTCCAAGAATACTGGAGTGGGTAGCCATTCCCTCTCCAAGGGATCTTCTTGACCCAGGGGTCGAACCTAGGACTTCAGCATTGCAGGCAGATTCTTTACCATCTGAGCCAGGGAAGCCACCAGGTAATACCTATCTATACACACATACACACACACACACACATACATGTGTGTGTGTGTGTGTGTGTGTGTGTGTTAAGTTGCTTCAATCATGTCTGACTCTTTGCAACCCTATGGACTCTAGCCCACCAGGCTCCTCTGTTCAAGGGATTCTCCAGGCAAGAATACTGGAGTGGGTTGTCATTTCCTCCTCCTGTATGTATATGAGTGTATATATATATACACATACTGTATATGTGCGTGTGAGTATGTATACAATGTAAATCTACTCAGCCATAAAAGAGAATGAAATTTTGCCATTTGCAACAACATGAGTGGATTTGGTAGATGTTATGCTAAGTGAAAAAAGTCAGAAAAAGACATACTATATGCTATCATTGATACATAAATTCTAAAAAATATAGTAAAGTAGTGAATATAACAAAAAAGAAACAGACTTACAGATCTAGAGAACTAATTAATGGTTACCAATGGGGAGAGGGAAGGTGGAAAGGGCAATAAATGGGCAGGGGATTAAGAGATACAAACTGTTACATATAAAACCAGCTACAAGGATATATTGTACAATACAAGGAATAGTCAATATTTTATAATAATTATAAATGGAGTAAAACTTTTAAAAATTGTGAACCACTATATTGTATATCTTTAACATATAATATTGTACAGCAACTATACTTCAATTAAAAAAAAAAAATCCAGGACTGTCTGACCAGTGATGGTTTTTCTCACCATACTATTCTATATCTCTGTATTAGTCAGAGTTCTCATGGGAGACAAACAGCATACTCAGAAAGGTCTAATCAAAGAGAGCTTAGTAAACTTAGGATCCTTTATAGAGGTGTGGTTAGGGGGTTAAGAGAATCAATGAGAGAGCATCTGTGGATGAGGAGTGACAAGAAGCCATGACCATTGTCGGCCTCCAGAAACAAGGGGAGAGGATGCAGATGACAAAACCTAGAGATAGTTCTTGCTGGGAAGAAGCCCAGGATTTGACACAAACTGGCCCTTAAGGAGAGGGGCTACAATAACTAATTTATCTCTCTTTTCCACCTCTAATCCCCTGCTGTTAATTTCCATTGACCAAGCCCAGTTGGAAGCCTAAGAGCAAGAGAGCCTAGGTGATGCAATCCCCCAGTTCAGCATCCCTGAGCACCAAGCAGAGCATCATGGGATGGCAGCTGGGGCTAGAGAAGGAAGTGGAGAATCACCCCTAACATGCAAGTACCTCTGCACAGGCAACACATGACAAGCTTTTTGAGGCCAAAGTCTCTGCCTTCTATTTTTTGTCTGAGTATGATTTTCAAAGACTAACTGATTAATGCTTGATTTATCAGTCATTGGCATCTTAACAAGTATGTTAGTTTGTTAGGGCTGCCTTAACAAAACACCATAGACTGAATGCCTTAAACAACAGAAATATATTTTCTTCTGGAGCAGGAAGTCCAAGATCAAGGTGTTGCAGGTTTGGTTTCTTCTCAGGCCTTTCTCCTTGGCTTGCGAATGACCACCTCCTTGCGCATTTACAAGGTCTTCTTCTGTGTGCATGCCCCTCTGATGTTTCTTTTTGTGTCTAAATTTTGAAGAACAAAAGTGTTAAGGAGAAAAGATCAACTGGACCAGATGTTCCTCATAGTCAAATAAACTGAGGATGAGAAGCGTGCACTGGATTCAGCAAGGTAAAGGTCATGATGACTTGGGCAAAGGCAGTTCTGAAGGAGTAGCAGGGATAAGAGTCTGACTGTAGTGAGTTCAAGGAAAAGGAGAGGAGCTGGAGATACTGAGTATAGACAGCTGTTGAGGGCAAATTTAGGTTTTTCAAATATCCTTTTTTCATTCAAGGTTGGGGCAAACTCCATACATGAAATGATGTGTGAAAGCAAGAGGGCAGGTCAGTCTGCTGCTTCTCAAAAGGCAGAGTCCACCAGGGCCAGGCAGGCTGATTTGTATCCTGTGTCCTGTTCCCCCTGTCTGGTTCCTGTCCTAGTGCTGCTCTCATTCAGGTTCTGCGGGTCTACCCTTTCACCTCCTGCTGGAGAGCAGTCACTGGGAAAAGTGCGAATCAATTCAGTGCCTCTCTGGGGAATATTTTTCAGCAGGGAGAGGAAGCTTTGCCAGGTCAAGGAACCTTGCCCAGAACTCCTCTAATCCAGTGGTATCTGCAGCTGGACACTTTGCCTGTAGATAAACCTCAACCTGCTATCACAAGTCTTAAGTGTTTCTAAAAAAGGAAAACCAAGATGAACCCAAATAGAGAGAGAAAACCTAAAAAAGTGTCTTGCCTGAGCAACAAGGAGGAGGAAGCAGGCCTCATCTCTCCTCCTCTGAGAGCCATAACGCTCCAGGGCCTCAAAGAATGTCCCAATTTATACAATTCACTGCTGCAGAATTAAGCCTGAATGGCATTTGGTGGCAGATAAAGTCTCTCTGAGTCATACAGCAGAGGGCTATGTGGCCAGATCTTGTTTAGAATTACATTTAAAACCTGGAAATCAAATGATATGTCCAGATAACTTCTGTGGTAAACCCCAAACCAGTTATGCTTCAGGTTAAGCCTCTGCATTTCTAAAGAACATGCCTTTATTCTCTCCAGGCCAATACTCGGACCTTCCTGCCAGCAATATCAAATAGCAAGAGGCTGAATGTACCCTCTGTGTGAGCATTAAAGGATAAGCTGCCAAGGGTGGCAGGGCCTCTCCGCTGAGAAAATCTCCATCTTTTTAAAAAAATTATTTATTTTTTAATTGAAGGGTAATTGCTTTACAGAATTTTGTTGTTTTCTGTCAAACATCAACATGAAAATCTCCATCTTTGAGACATCTCCTAAATACACACGTCCAATTTGCTCATTCCCTCTCAGTTTTTTATTTGCTAATCTCTAAAATTTGAAAAACAAACCAAAAAGTTACACAACCTCGAAAACATCCTGTCACTTCATAAAAATAGAGCTCCTAGTTCTCACTTTAAATCTCTCCTAGTCATTGAATGGCATCTTTTTGCTGTATCTTGTTTCACAGGATCTCAGAGTTTGGATGCACTAGGAAAACTGACAGACCCTCCCGGTGGCCCTTTGGGGCAGGACAATTAATCCAGTCCTGGCAAAAGAACGAGAAAAGGGACAACACTGGTTCACGTTCTTTCATCCTCATTTTATTGCTGAGGAAATCACAGCCTACAAGGTGATGTGATATCATGATCAAACTTGGAGGATGTGTCCATGATGTTGACAGGGCCGGTGCTAATGTATGTCCCTTTTGAATGAAACCCCTTGTCTCAGGAAACCATTCTTGGCCTTCCTTCTTCTCCTATAAAGGAATCCACTAGAATCATGTGCTCATGATCACACCAGGCACCAGGGGAAGCCTTGAAGCATCTACATTGGTATACTACGGCTCAGCATCCATTTAAGATCAGAACTCATAAATGAGTTGCTGAGATTTTCTGCTGCACATACTTCCCCAAAGTACTGTCTGACACAAAGAGGGAAACATATAAACTTGGACACCAAGCACATGTCAGTACACTGGGGCAGGGACATACCCTCTGCAGAAGTCCAGGCATTGTTTTATCACTGTAGAAGTAAGAGGAGGATATTTTTCCCCTTTGGGGAAAAAATGTTGCAGTAGGTTCTTTTGCTAAAAGAGTCATTTAAATATTACTGGTCACGTCACACTGTAGTTGTTTGGAAATAATTATATCCATATCACAGACAGTAAATAATAGATGTGCGTTCACTAACGTTTTATTCATGTTCTGTTTTAATATGGCAAACTTAGAAGTAATTTAATCTCCCAGTAAATTGAAGTGGTGGGGGGTTCTTCACACAGAAGACTGCAAGTTATTAATTCCGGGCAGTCTTCATCTTGTACAATTAGTCACTGTTTGCAGCTGGAAATGTTTTATTAATTTTCCATAGCAGTTGATTTTCCACAGTTTTCTCAGTTTAAATTAAGCAGTAAGAGCTGCTGTTTCTTCTTAAATAAATTTTCTTTCCACAAAAATACATGCCTCTGGCTATGTCAATTTTCCCATTTGATTAAAGTGCCAGCAGGCAATTAATAACTTAATGCATTTTAAAGTACTTTTGGAAAAAGTAATTTGAATAGCCAAACTTGTGTATTTGAATTGATTGTTGCAGAAGATTTAGCAGGCATTTGAAAATCCTAAAACATTGGAAAGGATGAATAGAGCCCAGCAACCAAGTCTGGGGGACTGTGAGGTGGTCTCCATAAAAGGCCCACAGGTGGCATTCTCACTCTGGGGGAGGGCAGATGATCATCACTTTGCAGGAGATTGGAGGAAGAGAGGCAGCCTCAAAACGGTCTTCATCATTATACAACGGGGTTTAGAGACCTAGGCTATGATGGTGTGGTCTGAGTAGGAAAACCATTGACATACACACACTACTATATTTTAAATGGATAACCAACAAAGACTATATAGCACAGGAAACTCTGCTCAGTATTATGCAACAACCTAAATGGGAAAATAATTTGAAAAAGAATAGATATATGCGTATGTATAACTGAATCACTTTGCTACGTACCTGAAACCAACACAATATTGTTAATCAACTACACTCCAATATGAAATGAAATGTTTTTTTTAAAAAAGCAATGAGACAACATGGTTGAACCTTCAAGACATGCTACGTGGAATAAGCCAGGCACTAAAGTATAGATAGTGTAGATTTCACCTATATGAAGTATTAATATCTAGAATAGTCAACTGCATAGAGACAGAAAGTAACTTGGTGGTTGCCAGTGGCTGAGGGGAGGGGAATGGGGAAACATTCCTGTTTAATGGGTACAGAGTTTGTTAGTAGTCATAGAAAATAAAGTTCTGAAGATAGTGATGATGACTGCACAACATGAGAATGAATTCAATGCCACTAAATTACATACCCAAGAAAGCTTAAAAGAGTAAATGTTGTTACACAGAGTTTACCACAATGGAAAAAGAAAAAAAAAAAAGCAATGTGGTTTTTTTTTTTATCATGTTCAAGATGTAGAAACAAGGATGTGGTGGTTCCTTCTGTGCAAAATCCTGCATTTCCTGGGGGTCTTCTGGTAGGAGCCATGATCAACTGTGCTAACAGCACAGGAGCCAGAATTCTGTATACTATCTCTGCGAAGTGGATCAAGGGACAGACGAACAGACGAACAGATTCCTGCTTCTGGTGAAGGAGACATGATGATGACCACAGTCAAGAGAGGAAAGCAGAGTTCAGGAGGAAGGTGCATTCAGCAGTGGTAATTCAACAGTGGAAGTCATCCCAGAGAAAGACGGTGTGTGCCTTTATTTTGGCCATCATGTGAAAGTCATAATAAACAGTAAAGGCTAAGTGAAAGGTTCTGCCGTCACAAGGCCAGCTGCAAAGGCATGAACAGACTTGTGTCCAATGCTGGCAGCATTGTATGAGTCTCCAGTATTTTTGTTTTAAAAAAAAAAATCTCATTAAGAATTATTTGCTCCCAGTCCCCCAAGAAATAAGTAATGAAGATATTAAAGCTAATTGGTTTCTTTTTAAATTTATTTATTTTTTAATTGAAGGATAATTGCTTTACAGAATTTTGTTGTTTTCTATTAAACCTCAACACGAATCAGCCATAGGCATATATATATCCCTGTCTCTTATACACATCTTTTTTTTCTTTTTCCATTGTGGTAAACTCTGTGTAACAACATTTACTCTTTTAAGCTTTCTTGGGTATGTAATTTAGTGGCATTGAATTCATTCTCATGTTGTGCAGTCATCATCACTATCTTCAGAACTTTATTTTCTATGACTACTAACAAACTCTGTACCCATTAAACAGGAATGTTTCCCCATTCCCCTCCCCTCAGCNTATACAGCAAATTGGCCCCTTTTTTTTTAAAAGAAAGCACAGACAAGGGGAAACATGCCGTAGTGTCTTCCATAGTGAGAGCTGGGGCTTCTGTTTGACAGTGCGGTCTCTAACTGACCTCTGCTTAACTAACTCAGGGGATTAACCAACACCATCCTCTGCATCTGTAGGAGCTACTGACCGAGGCTCAGGAAAAGCTGATGCTTATCACCACTACATATACTTGTGCATTCTGTTCCCACTGGTTTGTTGAATGCCTTCTAAGATTCAGTTAAGACTGTTCCCAAACCTGTTTAGATCAAGTTATTTTAATTATGCAATTTAATTAAATATTACATAAGTAGATGAAATGTGAGCTAACAAAGAAAGTTATTACTATGAAAACCAGATTGAATGCTTTAGTAAAACTTGATAAAGTTGAGTTTCTAAAAAAAATATTGCAGGTGTACTAGGTGTGGGCAAAGTAAAGTTAAACTGAAGGAGAACATTACAAAAATAAAAAGGAATTCTGAATTTAGTTTAATTTAGAGGTGCCTACAATGTTTTTACCAATACTTTACTCAAAAGACACTGAAACTAGAAACCAGGGAGGAGAAACCCTGAACATGTTTTACACCTAGATGATTGGAAACTTCAGCCAACTTGAATGCAACAGGAAGGTCATGGTTCCCATCAAACCACATGAGATAAAATATATAACTTTGACAAAACTTTCAAGCATCCAGAGCAGGGGACCAACAGTCATTTTTATGGCACAGCCAGTGGACTAGTAGGAGCTGCTTAGGTGTTGAGCTGAGAAGGAGCCTCAAATTAAATTTGAACTCAGTAAGCAGGAGTGCAAAGAATCATCAGTGTTTTCCAGGAGTATGAAAGGAAAAGAGTGAGAAAGTACCACATATTCACCACAAGTGTTCCGGAAAAAGATAAGCACAAATTAAAAACCAGACATCCTAACTGCTGGTTATTCTCTTTGAATTCTTTGCCAGACCTAAGCCCAAGTCTACCTTATTCAAGTAAAATGGCAGGAGTCCTCAAAACACCCTTCTCGTTTCAATCCTACAGGCACCTACTCATGATCAGAATGAGATACCCCTTGCCTTGTAAGAGAAGTAAATTAGGTCCCACAGATCCTGCTGATCTACCCCAGGACTCTCTGCTGCAGAATATCCTATTTGCTCATCGACTTTCTAAAGAAATGTGAACAATAATTGTGACAATTGTGTTGGATTTCTTTTGAAAAGCTCATTCTTAGAAGCTAGTCAGCTTGTTACTTCAAACACCCACCTGCTTAAAGAAAGCGTGAAGTTCTTTTTAAAGATGTTTTGAAGAATGACATCTTATTTTGCGGGGAGGTGTTGGATTATTTTCCCAACACTGAGCTGGCATGCTCCTGACAACCCTAATGTGGATGCTGAATCATGTGCATGGTCCCAGGAAAGAAAGGAATGGTGATTTATGTTATAGGTGGCGGTTTTTCACACATCTAACAGTGTGATGTGCACCGGTTGAGGGCTTCAATTCACTTGGTGCAAGAGGAAACAGCAGCTGGGTTGCATTGATTACAAAAAAATATCATGAAATAGTTAAGACTGATGCTTTTACCAGCTATTGCTGAAAAGTAGAAGGTCAGTCTGATGCATTGTCATGTTGGTTACTAAGCATCAGGGTATCAGAATGGGTTCTTCTTCTGGAGACTTGCTGATGGAAGAAAGGGAGATTTAAACTGTCAAATCACACATCCTTTCAGAAATTTCTTTTATTTATCATTTTCATGCCTTATTTCTTTAGCCAAATGTGTTTTGTTTTTATTGTTTATCAGTTTTGTGTAAAATAGAGCTATTAGATATACTTCAGTGAATCAATAGGTTTTTTAGCTCTAGGTCTCGAAGAAAATCTTTCTCAGCTTTGCCCATCTAAAAAGAGCATATTTGTGTAACTTAACAGCAAACAGAACCATAAACAGGTATAAAAAGCAAATATATCTTCTCAGTTTAGCTTTAACCACAACAATAGCATGAACCAAAAAACTCAAACAAAAAAACAAACAGAGGCGTAAACAAGATAGAGGTATTTTTCTTCCTCTTATCAAAGAAGTCAAAGAAAGGGCAATGTTTCTTTGCAATAGGGTACACTGTGCAATGGGGGTACAGGGAATATAGGAAAAGTCTTTGCATCTTCCTCTCAATTTTACTGTAAACCTAAAACTGCTCCTTATAAAGCCTTGATTTTTTAAAAAAAAGAAGTTAAAGATAATGAATATTAGAGGTAAATATTCTTTGCTCTCAAAAGAATATTCATAATATTCTTGCTTCTTGCTCTCAAAAGAATATTCATAATCTGTGAGGTCAATTTAAGAGAAGGTAATCGTTGTATTTACCTTCAAAATTCCCCTGTTGACACTATGAGAATACATATATATGTAAATGGATACTTGGAGGAATGTAGTCAGAGTTTCTTTGCTAGAATTTTGTTTTAGAGCACTAATGCTACTTTCACTATCAAATGTGAAATGTTTCAACTATTTCAAGGAGGCAAAATCAGAACACTTGGGCAATGTTTGTTTTATTGTGTTTCCCAGGGAGTCCCAGACCATCCCTGTCCTCCTACCCCAACTTTTTAGACTAAGAATCCATTATGTCTTATCTTTTAACACTAAAAAGGAAAAGAAAATCAAGTGATGCAAATTTCTACCTAATTGTTGACAAAGTTTAGAAGTTCAGTCATTATAGATGAAATGTAGAATTTAGGAGAGCTGCCATTTCTCTCTATCATCTGTGAGTGTGTGAAGTTGATTTATTTTTGGGGGTGGTGTATTTCTCTACCATCCTGAATCCTTTCTTTTCCCTTCCTTCTTCCTTCCGTCCCATCTTTAAATCATCACAAAAGACTCAGAGTTGGTACACGATTCCCAACAAATGCAAAAGCTCTAAATCTCTGGTTCTTTTGGTTGCTGAGGAAGCAGAGTGGCCTGCTTAGGGCCGCAGGAGACAGCTATCTGATGCAGGCTCTGGTAACAGGCCTCCCACGCAGGCTTCCTCCAAGACCTCTGCCCCTAGCCCACTGCTAGCCAAGGGTGCTTCAGAGACAGCACACTTATCTGCCTTTCTGAAGAGTTTTTTCTACTGGGCTGTGCTCCTGCCAGTTCTCCCTGAACTCACTTGCACTGATTCCTAAAAATCATCAATATCTAAGCTTTTTTTCTTTATTTGACTGCTTGCAAGTATTAAGCACAAGGAAACTTTTCTGAAAAGTTAAATGGAAAAGGTGAGTTAACAGGTTATTAGACGTATAATGCCCTTTACTCTTGGTTGAGGGAAAGAGCCTTCTAAGCAATAATTTTAAATCCTTTTTAGTGGATACCTCAAAGCAATGAAAAGAGTAAAAAGGCAAGCTCCGTGGAGAGTATTAGGCAATTATCACTAAAAATTATTTAAGCTTAAATAACTAAAATAATTTATTCTATAAAATCATATGAAGTACTGGAAAGGACTTTGCATGGTCAATTTTCTTTCTCGTGTACCAGCTGAAGAGGTAAGAAAAATGTTGAATTCTGAAAGTCTCAACTTAGTGAATTAATATAGATTTGGGGAAGGCATTAAATACCTGAGGATGATAGAGAGTCACTGCCATAGATGCATTAGCAAATGGGATTAAATGATTTCCAGTGACATAAAAATGCAATAAAATGAAAACATTGAGCCCCCCACACGTGATGACCCTCTCTGACATGAAATGAACACTTTTCAGTATTTAGAGAGAACCACAAGAATGTGGTGGTTATAAACATAGACTCTGGAGTCAGGTCACCTGAACTTGAATCATAGTTCTGCTGATTCAAGCTATGTGCCCTTGAGCAAGTTAAGTAAGCACTCTGTGCCTTGGTCTCCTCATCTGACAAGTAGAGCCCATGAGTTACTAGTATAAGTGCTTAGTGACAGGCCAGGCACACAATTCAGTTCAGTTCAGTCACTCAGTCATGTCTGACTCTTTGCGACCCCATGGATTGCAGCACGCCAGGCTTCCCTGTCCATCACCAGCTCCTGGAGCTTGCTCAAACTCATGTTCATCGAGTTGGTGATACCATCCAACCATCTCATCCTCTATTGTCACCTTCTCCTCCTGCCTTCAATCTTTTCCAACATCAGAGTCTTTTCCAGTGAGTCAGTTCTTCACATCAGATGGCCAAGTATTGGAGCTTCAGCATCAGTCCTTCCAATGAATATTCAAGACTGATTTCCTTTAGGATTGACTGGTTTGATCCCCTTATAGTCCAAGGGACTCTCAAGAGTCTTCTTCAACACCATAGTTCAAAAGCATCAATTCTTCGGTGCTCAGCTTTCTTTATAGTCCAACTCTCACATGACTACTAGAAAAACCATAGTTTTGACTGTATGGACCTTTGTCAGCAAAGTAATGTCTCTGCTTTTTAATATGCTGTCTAGGTTTGTCATAGCTTTTCTTCCAAGGAGCAAGAGTCTTTTAATTTCATGGCTGCAGTCACCGTCTGCAGAGATTTTGGAGCCCAAGAAAACAAAGTCTCTCACTGTTTCCACTGTTTCCCCATCTATTTGCCATGAAGTGATGGGACCAGATGCCATCATCTTCGTTTTTTGAATGTTGAATTTTAAGCCAGCCTTTTCACTGTCCTCTTTTACTTTCATCAAGAGGCTCTTCAGTTCCTCTTCGCTTTCTGTGATAAGGGTGGTGTCATCTGCATATCTGAGGTTACTGGTATTTCCCCCAGCAATCTTGATTCCAGCTTGTGCTTCATCCAGCCTGGCATTTCTCATGATGTACCCTGCATAGAAGTTAAATAAGCAGGGTGACAGTATACAGCCCTGTTGTGCTATTCCTATTACACACACATTCTTGGAACGGTGAGTGTTAGAGGAAGTACATCCATCAGCATGCTATATGCAGCGGTCCTTACAAGGGAATGCTCACACTCCATGGCTCCTCGTCATTCCTGGAAGTAGGGGTAGGATCTGCCCATCTTCTCCTCTACCTCCCTGAAAAAAAGGCTCTGGTCCAGGACCTGCCTCGGCACAAACAGTGACATCCTGTCGAGACTGCCACTGATAACAATGGAAATATCAAAATATTCTTCCTTCTGAGATAGCATTTGTATTACAGCTATTGTAAAACCTCTAGCCAATTGAGATTACTTTTTTAACTGCGTAATTATAAAGAACATTTGTGAGCATGTTTCAGTGTTTCAAAAAATCCTTACTAATGCTGGTACTTAATAAGCATTTTTAAAAACTTTATTTATTTTCTTAGTCAACTATTAATCTTACTTAACTGGCACAAAAGTAAAAGGATAGGTTGCCTGAAAAGGGATCCTGAGCAGAAAACGCCATCTTTCTGGCAACTGGTTGGATGACAAAGTGATAAACAGCTAGAGTTCCCAGCGAGGGGGCATCAGGAGTCTTGCAACAACCAGCTGAAGTCAACCTGGTTGCACCCACACAGCTAGCGCATTTTCAATGTCATGACTCCATTTGCTTGGGATGCTGCCAAAGAAGTCCCTTATCCTCACCTATAAACTACTAAGCAAACTAATTCAACTAATTTTATTTGAAATCAAGCCCTGAAGAAAGTGTTCAGTGGGTGTTTTCTCTTCTCTCTAGGAGGTTATAATCTTGATGGGGAGAAAAAGTACATTTATCCACATTAATCAGTTATACTGTATGTGTGTGTTCAGTCATGTCTGACTCTCTGTGACTCCAAGACTGTAGCATGCCAGGCTCCTCTGTCCACGGGGTTCTCCTGGCAAGAATACTGGAGTGAGTTGCCATTTCTTTCTCCAGGGGATCTTCCCGACTCAGGGATCAACCCCAAATCTCCTATGTCACCTGCACTGGCAGGTGGATTCTTTACCAGGGAAGCCCTAAGCAGTTATAGAGCCAAATCTATCTCAGCATAGATTAGAGGATACACCATGTACCTACATTTTAACTCAGTTACTTTATCTGCAAAATAATGATACTTACACACTGGGCTGCTACTAAGCAAAATAACTATACATCATTGAAACAAAATATTTAAATAATCTGAGCATTAANACTGATTTCCTTTAGGATTGACTGGTTTGATCCCCTTATAGTCCAAGGGACTCTCAAGAGTCTTCTTCAACACCATAGTTCAAAAGCATCAATTCTTCGGTGCTCAGCTTTCTTTATAGTCCAACTCTCACATGACTACTAGAAAAACCATAGTTTTGACTGTATGGACCTTTGTCAGCAAAGTAATGTCTCTGCTTTTTAATATGCTGTCTAGGTTTGTCATAGCTTTTCTTCCAAGGAGCAAGAGTCTTTTAATTTCATGGCTGCAGTCACCGTCTGCAGAGATTTTGGAGCCCAAGAAAACAAAGTCTCTCACTGTTTCCACTGTTTCCCCATCTATTTGCCATGAAGTGATGGGACCAGATGCCATCATCTTCGTTTTTTGAATGTTGAATTTTAAGCCAGCCTTTTCACTGTCCTCTTTTACTTTCATCAAGAGGCTCTTCAGTTCCTCTTCGCTTTCTGTGATAAGGGTGGTGTCATCTGCATATCTGAGGTTACTGGTATTTCCCCCAGCAATCTTGATTCCAGCTTGTGCTTCATCCAGCCTGGCATTTCTCATGATGTACCCTGCATAGAAGTTAAATAAGCAGGGTGACAGTATACAGCCCTGTTGTGCTATTCCTATTACACACACATTCTTGGAACGGTGAGTGTTAGAGGAAGTACATCCATCAGCATGCTATATGCAGCGGTCCTTACAAGGGAATGCTCACACTCCATGGCTCCTCGTCATTCCTGGAAGTAGGGGTAGGATCTGCCCATCTTCTCCTCTACCTCCCTGAAAAAAAGGCTCTGGTCCAGGACCTGCCTCGGCACAAACAGTGACATCCTGTCGAGACTGCCACTGATAACAATGGAAATATCAAAATATTCTTCCTTCTGAGATAGCATTTGTATTACAGCTATTGTAAAACCTCTAGCCAATTGAGATTACTTTTTTAACTGCGTAATTATAAAGAACATTTGTGAGCATGTTTCAGTGTTTCAAAAAATCCTTACTAATGCTGGTACTTAATAAGCATTTTTAAAAACTTTATTTATTTTCTTAGTCAACTATTAATCTTACTTAACTGGCACAAAAGTAAAAGGATAGGTTGCCTGAAAAGGGATCCTGAGCAGAAAACGCCATCTTTCTGGCAACTGGTTGGATGACAAAGTGATAAACAGCTAGAGTTCCCAGCGAGGGGGCATCAGGAGTCTTGCAACAACCAGCTGAAGTCAACCTGGTTGCACCCACACAGCTAGCGCATTTTCAATGTCATGACTCCATTTGCTTGGGATGCTGCCAAAGAAGTCCCTTATCCTCACCTATAAACTACTAAGCAAACTAATTCAACTAATTTTATTTGAAATCAAGCCCTGAAGAAAGTGTTCAGTGGGTGTTTTCTCTTCTCTCTAGGAGGTTATAATCTTGATGGGGAGAAAAAGTACATTTATCCACATTAATCAGTTATACTGTATGTGTGTGTTCAGTCATGTCTGACTCTCTGTGACTCCAAGACTGTAGCATGCCAGGCTCCTCTGTCCACGGGGTTCTCCTGGCAAGAATACTGGAGTGAGTTGCCATTTCTTTCTCCAGGGGATCTTCCCGACTCAGGGATCAACCCCAAATCTCCTATGTCACCTGCACTGGCAGGTGGATTCTTTACCAGGGAAGCCCTAAGCAGTTATAGAGCCAAATCTATCTCAGCATAGATTAGAGGATACACCATGTACCTACATTTTAACTCAGTTACTTTATCTGCAAAATAATGATACTTACACACTGGGCTGCTACTAAGCAAAATAACTATACATCATTGAAACAAAATATTTAAATAATCTGAGCATTAAGTAACAGATCAAGAAATGTTACTTCTTTTCCATCTATTAATCAAGGGGAGAAAGAATTTAAAGATTATCCAGTCTAGTAATTTCATTTTAAAAATAAGGAAACTGAGACCCAGAGAAGTAAAATGACTTGCCCAAAGTCATAGCTAGGAAGAGGCAAAGCAAATAAATAAAGGAACTGTATGTATTTGTGTTTGGATTTCTCAGAAAGTCAGAGCTCTCCAAAATTCCACACTGCCCTCTAAAATGAATGCCCTAGAACAATGACCTGAGATCATTTAAATGACAAAATATAAGTCCCCCATCTAGGCATAAAGCCATGTTCATCTGTTTTCTGTTGAGAAAGCTGCTAATGGCTCTTACCCTACCTTTCACAGTTGAAGCACAGAACCAAAACATTTGCAGCCTAAGGATTCCCTCCCACTGTTTGTAGATCAAACACAAACAGAAACAGTGGGAGACCAGGCCATCTCTAACTGAGAGAATCAATATCAATGAAACAGATAAAATCCCAAAATCTCAAAATAATGAAAACAAAGATATCCAAGTAATAAAATCTGCTAGAATCACAAAGACAACACAACTCCGATCTCAGCTGGCTCAAAGAAAGTGTCCATTAACAAGGGATTAACACAAGGGAAGTACACAACCAGTCAATAGGAAATGAAAACATTTCACACAGTCTAGTCCCATTTGAGCCCACCCTTGGATTATGGATGAGGGTGTGTTGAGACAGTGTGGTTCTGACTAGAGAAAGAGTCTCCAGAAACCCTCAGCTATATTCCAGCTTAAAGAAACATCCCAAACTGATATTAGCTAGAGTGAAAATTTGGTAGTGACAAGCCAGAAAATGAGACATAGCACTGATTAACTGCTCTTTTTAGTCTTGTTCATTGTAATTTTCAGCAGACAATGGGAAAGAAAGCCTTAATTACTATAATAACTTTTAAAATATGCATTTTAAAATATCAAAGTTCCTGAAGGCCAGGGCGGGAGGGAAAGGAGGAAAAAAAAACTGAAGTAAAACAAACAAACAAACACACTGTGGAATAAAATTTTATTAGCTTATCATAAAATGGCACTTTCCATGCCCTATATGAAGATAATGTGGGCATTTTTAATATAAAATACCATAGTCTGAATGAAATCAGAAACAAATCTCAAATGAACATAGTTGACCTGTAAGCATGAATTAATAATCAAATTCCTATAGTGGTTGTAATACTCTAGTTAATAGCCACACAGCCCATAAATGTGCATTCTCGTGCTCTTATGTGAAAAAATTCAAACATTTCATCAGGCTAACTTCTAAATTAAAATAATTATTTATTTTTGCTTATTTTTTGCTTTATGTTTTGCTTATTTATTCTGTTTCGGGGGGAAGCTATAACTACATCCATTGGATCAGCATATCTGCAACCAGGTACAATGACTTCAGAGAAAACATTCTGTGAGTTTGCTGATGGCCAGCAACTCCAAGAAGATCCTCCATTCAAAAAGATTGCCTGGCACTGTGGCCACAGCAGACTCTGTGGTCTGAACTGCAGAACTGCCTTGACCTGAAAATGCAGCTTTTACACCTGGGAACTTATTACAACAACAGGAAAAGAGTAACGAACAAAGAAGAGGAAATAGCCAAACTCTGACTCCCTCACAGAAACTGAGCCTGAAGAGGTTCAGATCATTTTAACTGAAAATGTCCCAATTATCATCAGCTAAGGGGCCGTTATTTCACACATGACCGACTGATCAGGACACACTATCAAGCATTCAATCTGCAACAGGATAGGATACTTAAAACTGGGACAGCCACAGAAGGTCTGACTAATCTGTGAGTTTCCCTATAATGGATTCTGCTCCCATTTTAGAAGAAAGTCATATTTATGGTGATTTCTATTGTTCCTGCCTGAGTTCTACAGTCCAGAGTCTAATTCATCAACTGATATCTCTGAAAAGATCTCTCTTCCACAGCTTCCATGTCTACATGTTTGCATACACAGGCTCACAATAATCACCCACTTGTTTCCTAATTATTAAAATACTTTTTGTTTTTATCTATAGCATCCCATGTCTCCTAAGAAGAAAATGCTATTTTACCAAAAATGTGAAGCTTAGTTCCAGTAACTTGCCACCCAAAGGCAAAGGATTTGAGGCAGCTCTTTGGGGCTAAAAACATATTAGTAAAAGCTTAGACAAAATAAGGAACAAAAGTTAACTTTGGAATTGTTTTCTCTATCTAGCTGGAGGAAAATCTTTTTATGTAGAAAGTTTCCAAACCTTAAAAAAAAAAATCACTTAGCATTCGTGCTTTAAACAAACAAAAAAGACTATTTTTTTTATTTATTTAATTTTTGGGGCCACACCACATGGCACGTGGGATCTTAGTTCTCCAACCAGGGATTGAAACAGTGTCCCTTGCACTGGCAGCAGTCTTAACCAGTGGACTGCCAAGGAAGTCCTAGCATTCCTGCCTTAAAAAAAAAAAAAAAATTCTCTAAACAGAGACAATCTTAATATTGTACAACTGAACTATATAGCCAATGTTGCTGCGTTCATCATCATCCAAGGGAGACTATAAGGAAGGTGGGACACTAAACTTTCTCTGGTAGGATTTCAACATGGTGCCTGAAGTCACAAAACCTGTGTGCCTACTTGTGCCAGTCAAGCGTGGGAATGTGGTAGGATCCTTAGGAGCCTGCAAAACACTTAAGACCTGAGTATGGGTTTTGGACTCAGATAACCCTGGAAATCCAACCCCAAAGTGACAGATGTTAAATTACTTCTCTAAACAGTCTCTTCTTACTTCTTGCTAAAGAATCCAGCTTTAAGTTCATTGTTCAGACAAGAAATACTGCCCTTGACTTTTCCTGCAGATAGAAGTAGCCATGAAACATGTTCTGTCCAATGAGATGCTGGATATGATTCTGAGGAAACTTTTAAATTATTATAAGAAGGGCAGTCTCAGCTGGCAGGGTCCTTCACCTCTCTGTCCTTCTCCCCTCTTCCTGCTAGAGATGTAGCAATCACACAGCAATGATGAATCCAAAGACAGAAGCCAACTTACTCTGAATGGCAGAGAGAAAAGACACAAAGAGCCTGGGTCTCTGAGCCAATGCAGCAACCCTAGATGGCCTCCCCACAATACCTTGTTGCATAGGCCAAGTAAATTCCAACTTGCATAAGCCACCAGGTGTCAGGTGTTCTAGTATTTGCAGCCAAGGCATTTCTCAGTAATAAACCAGGGTCTCGGAGCTTCATTTCTTCATCTACAATATAGGGATCTAATCTTTATCAACTTTGAAGATTTGCTGTAAAGCCTCATTGTACATGCATGCTCTGTTGCTTCAGTTGTGTCTGACTCTTTGCGACCCCATGGACTGTAGCCTGCCAAGCTCCTCTGTCTATGGGATTTTCCTGGCAAAAATACCAGAGTAGGTTGCCATGCCCTCCTCCAGGATCTTCCTGACTCAGGGATCAAATCTAAGTCTCATGCGTCTCCGGCATTGAAGGCAGATTCTTTACCGCTGAGCCATCCGGGAAGCCCTAGTCGATATATCTATAATTCCTAGCCCAATGCCTAACTCAGTAATAGTTAGAGGCTGTTATTATTATTATTTATTGGTTTGCCAACTAAGGTCTGTCTAGTCAAGGCTGTGGTTTTTCCAGTGGTCATATATGGATGTGAGAGTTGGACTGTGAAGAAGGCTGAGCGCCGAAGAATTGATGCTTTTGAACTGTGGTATTGGAGAAGACTCTTGCGAGTCCCTTGGACTGCAAGGAGATCCAACCAGTCGGTTCTGAAGGAGATCAGCCCTGGGATTTCTTTGGAGGGAATGATGCTAAAGCTGAAACTCCAATACTTTGGCCACCTCATGCGAAGAGCTGACTCATTGGAAAAGACTCTGATGCTGGGAGGGATTGAGGGCAGGAGGAGAAGGGGACGACAGAGGATGAGATGGCTGGATGGCATCACTGACTCGATGGACATGAGTTTGGGTGAACTCCGGGAGTTGGTGATGGACAGGGAGGCCTGGGGTGCTGCAATTCATGGGGTCACAAAGAGTCAGACACGACTGAGCGACTGAACTGAACTGAAGACTGAAATGAGTATTTCTTTTTCTTTCCAGAAACTTAAAGGAGCAGAGCTCAGCTTTCCCTGAACTGGGGACTGTTCTGGGCAAAATGTTGAGGTTATATTGGGTTGGAAGCCTTAGTTTAGTGGGATGGTCTATAAATAGTCAATATCCAAAAACTTCGTCCTTCTGTTCTTACTTTAGGAGATTTTTCTGGCTTATTGCTAATGCATACTAGCTGTTTCTAACACTCAGAAAGCAAGCTGTTGCTTTGTTTATAGTGAAACCAAATTCCTTGATTATATTTCATTCCTGACACAATAATCACAGCAGCAAACTGCAAAATTAACATTTAATAGGGCATTTCAATTAAAAGCCAGAGAAATATTCTCTGGACCACAGATTCTTGCCTCTAAAGATAACATTTTCTTTTTTTTCTTTTTTTTTTTTTTTNAGATGTTAAATTACTTCTCTAAACAGTCTCTTCTTACTTCTTGCTAAAGAATCCAGCTTTAAGTTCATTGTTCAGACAAGAAATACTGCCCTTGACTTTTCCTGCAGATAGAAGTAGCCATGAAACATGTTCTGTCCAATGAGATGCTGGATATGATTCTGAGGAAACTTTTAAATTATTATAAGAAGGGCAGTCTCAGCTGGCAGGGTCCTTCACCTCTCTGTCCTTCTCCCCTCTTCCTGCTAGAGATGTAGCAATCACACAGCAATGATGAATCCAAAGACAGAAGCCAACTTACTCTGAATGGCAGAGAGAAAAGACACAAAGAGCCTGGGTCTCTGAGCCAATGCAGCAACCCTAGATGGCCTCCCCACAATACCTTGTTGCATAGGCCAAGTAAATTCCAACTTGCATAAGCCACCAGGTGTCAGGTGTTCTAGTATTTGCAGCCAAGGCATTTCTCAGTAATAAACCAGGGTCTCGGAGCTTCATTTCTTCATCTACAATATAGGGATCTAATCTTTATCAACTTTGAAGATTTGCTGTAAAGCCTCATTGTACATGCATGCTCTGTTGCTTCAGTTGTGTCTGACTCTTTGCGACCCCATGGACTGTAGCCTGCCAAGCTCCTCTGTCTATGGGATTTTCCTGGCAAAAATACCAGAGTAGGTTGCCATGCCCTCCTCCAGGATCTTCCTGACTCAGGGATCAAATCTAAGTCTCATGCGTCTCCGGCATTGAAGGCAGATTCTTTACCGCTGAGCCATCCGGGAAGCCCTAGTCGATATATCTATAATTCCTAGCCCAATGCCTAACTCAGTAATAGTTAGAGGCTGTTATTATTATTATTTATTGGTTTGCCAACTAAGGTCTGTCTAGTCAAGGCTGTGGTTTTTCCAGTGGTCATATATGGATGTGAGAGTTGGACTGTGAAGAAGGCTGAGCGCCGAAGAATTGATGCTTTTGAACTGTGGTATTGGAGAAGACTCTTGCGAGTCCCTTGGACTGCAAGGAGATCCAACCAGTCGGTTCTGAAGGAGATCAGCCCTGGGATTTCTTTGGAGGGAATGATGCTAAAGCTGAAACTCCAATACTTTGGCCACCTCATGCGAAGAGCTGACTCATTGGAAAAGACTCTGATGCTGGGAGGGATTGAGGGCAGGAGGAGAAGGGGACGACAGAGGATGAGATGGCTGGATGGCATCACTGACTCGATGGACATGAGTTTGGGTGAACTCCGGGAGTTGGTGATGGACAGGGAGGCCTGGGGTGCTGCAATTCATGGGGTCACAAAGAGTCAGACACGACTGAGCGACTGAACTGAACTGAAGACTGAAATGAGTATTTCTTTTTCTTTCCAGAAACTTAAAGGAGCAGAGCTCAGCTTTCCCTGAACTGGGGACTGTTCTGGGCAAAATGTTGAGGTTATATTGGGTTGGAAGCCTTAGTTTAGTGGGATGGTCTATAAATAGTCAATATCCAAAAACTTCGTCCTTCTGTTCTTACTTTAGGAGATTTTTCTGGCTTATTGCTAATGCATACTAGCTGTTTCTAACACTCAGAAAGCAAGCTGTTGCTTTGTTTATAGTGAAACCAAATTCCTTGATTATATTTCATTCCTGACACAATAATCACAGCAGCAAACTGCAAAATTAACATTTAATAGGGCATTTCAATTAAAAGCCAGAGAAATATTCTCTGGACCACAGATTCTTGCCTCTAAAGATAACATTTTCTTTTTTTTCTTTTTTTTTTTTTTTCTTGAGTATGTACAATTGCCATAACTCTGCTTTATTTAATGTGATATGCTTTTGGCCTCCTGGTTTCAATTTTGAGGACAAAATGATCAGTTGTGGTGTTTTCAACTTGCATAAATTAGTTTTAGGAGATGGATGTTGATTTTTGGACTAGCACAAATATTACAAGGGACTAAAAAATAGATCATGTGTGGTGATATAGAACATCCCTACAACTCAGCCCAATAACAGTAACACCTCTTTTTCTGAACTTCAGCTAAGTGAATTAAGAATGTTAATCAATGAAGGGTGAGATTTGGTCTAAGACACATAAAAGAGCACCTATTTGCTAGGCAGTCTGTTTGAGGAGTGGTAACCTAGACAGCATATTAAAAAGCAGAGATTTTACTTTGTCAACAAAGGTCCATCTAGTCAAGGCTATGGTTTTTCCAGTGGTCATGTATAGATGTGAGAGTTGGACTATAAAGCTGAGTGCAGAATTGATGCTTTCGATCTGCGGTGTTGGAGAAGACTCTTGAGAGTCCCTTGGACTGCAAGGAGATCCAACCAGTCCATCCTAAAGGAGATCAGTCCTGAGTGTTCATTCGAAGGACTGATGTTGAAGCTGAAACTCCAATACTTTGGCCACCTGATGCGAAGAACTGACTCACTTGAAAAGACCTGGATGCTGGGAAAGATTGGGGGCAGGAGGAGAAGGGGACGACAGAGGATAAGATGGTTGGATGGCATCACCGACTCAATGGACATGGGGTTGGGTGGACTCCAGGAGTTGGTGATGGACAGAGAGGCCTGGCGTGCATGGGGTTGCAAAGAGTCGGTGGGGTCGCAAAGAGTCAGACACGACAGAGCAACTGAACTGAACTGAACTAGAGAAAAAGGCTATAATGAGTCTCTCCATCAGTAAAGCTAGAGTTTTCCATACTATAAAAATTCCAGTCCACTATTCTGAGGTATTTTAAGCGCTCAGTTTCCTAGAGGAAGTTGTACTGCTAGCACTGTCCCAGAAACAGTATGAACTACAAATGCCAGCCACATATGTAATTTTAAGTTTTTTAGTAGTCATATTTTCTTAAAAAGTAGAAAGACACAGGTAAAATTAATTTCAATATGTTTTGCCTAAAAATATATCTAACATACTACCATTCCAACATGTAATCAATAAAAAAGCTAATGAGATTTTTTTTTTTTACCTTTTTTGGTAATAAATATTTAAAATCTAGTGTGTATTTTATACTTACAGCACACCTCAGTATAGTCTAGTCACATTTCAGGTGTTCAGTAGCCACAAGTGGCCAGTGGCTAACATCTTAGATTGTAAGCACTAAAATTTCATGTGCTGCCTGGATCTCTTTGAGCCTCACAGGCCAAGTCCTAACTCAGTCCTCCTGCTCTTGCCAGATATGCCTCCCTCCCCCTTGGGGTACGGCTTCCTATCCAGCTAGTTCCCCTGGCAGCCAGACCAGCTGCTCCCCACATTGTCCTCCACCTAATGAGTTTCACCTTTCTGCAAGCCTGTGGCATTTTTCAAACAATTCTCCTGTGGGAACCAGACTTATCCCACCCTCTTGTTGCTACAAAGCCAGCCTCCTTCGGCTCCTGCTGCTTCGCTCTGCAACCTGCATATGGCACTGCATGGTATGTGGTGTCCCCCCCAGGCCGTGGGTATACAGGACCAGTAAACTGCTGTCAGTATCATCTGTTCTGTCCAGTATCACATATTCATTCCTCACTGGAACCTTGGGGTAAGACTCTCTCTCTTTACAACGAGATTCAGAGAAGACGAGCAAAACAATAGCATGAGTCTTTTTTTTTTTCAATTGGAGGCTAATAACTTTACAATATTGTGGTGGTTTTTTGCCATAAATTCACATGAATCAGCCATGGGTGTACATGTGTTCATCATCCTGAACCCCCCTCCCACCTCCCTCCCCATTCCATCCCTAAGGGTCATCCCAGTGCACCAGCCCTGAGCACCCTGTCTCATGCATCAAACCTGGACTGGTGATCTATTTTACATATGAAACATATACATACATATGAAACATATACATGTTTCAATGTTAGTCTCTCAAATCATCCCACCCTCGCCTTCTCCCACAGAGTCCAAAAGTCTTCTCTTTACATCTGTGTCTCTTTCGCTCTCTCGCATCTTTCTAAATTCCATATATATACGTTAACATACTGTATCGGTGGTTTTCTTTCCGACTTACTTTGTTCTGTACAATAGGAATGCATGAGTCTTTTATACTCAATTTTTTAAAATATCTGGAAGGATTGGAGCCAGCTCTTAGCTTTCCAACATTTATATTTATAGCACATTGTAATTTACATTTACCTTAACTGAAAAGGTTTGGTGGTAACTGTGTAACATATTGTCTTACTTGGTTAATATTTTTGATATTTCCTCGTACTGATCTTTAACTCAGTTTTGCAGATAGTTATATGTGTTGGTTCCGCATTATCTTGTTGGAACTTCTGGTTTTTAGCATTCGTGCTGAAGATGACCAATAAAACATCATTAGGTAATTTTATTAGTTTCCTTCAAAGATAAAGGCCTTCTACACAGCAGACCGCTCATTTAGGCTGGAAAGGATGACACATGCCTGACAAGTGTGCTGCCACTGCTCTTCCTGTGCCTATGGCAAGATCATTAAGCCAGTTCTTTACCTCAGAATCTCTTAGTATTCCAGAGGAAATCTGATTGTCATTTCTGGTCTAGAAACTCCGAGCTATCCTGAGTCTTCTACATGATCCCCAAACTCTAAACAGGAATCAGGAGGCTGCCTCCCCCTCTCCCACCATTCTACTTCTAAAACATCTTTTGAATATATATTTTTGTCTTCTTCATGTACCTTGTGCAAACTCTCATCCAGGTCTTTGGCAGGTCTAAGGTAGCACATCAGATTCAGGTGCAGTGGGTCTTTCGGACTCCACTACCTCTAGCTTCCCTCCATCCTCCACTCTGCTGCCCAGGCAGTATAGAACTCAGAGCTTATTTATGATTTTTTGTCTTAAACATTTCCAACTGTGCCCTACTCTTATGGGTTAACACCCGAATCCCTTAGACTGGTAATCAAGACCCTTAAAAATCAAGCCCCAATCTGTCCTTTCATTTTAGTCTTCACTCACCTAATCTCATGTATCCCAATTCCAAACTATTTCCCATCAGTTCAGTTACTCAGTCGTGTCTGACTCTTTGCGACCCCATGAATCTCAGCATGCCAGGCCCCCCTGTCCATCACCAACTCCTAGAGTCCACCCAAACCCATGTCCATTGAGTCAGTGATGCCATTCAACCATCTCATCCTCTGTTGTCACCTTCTCCTCCTGCCCTCAATCTTTCCCAGCATCCAGGTCTTTTCAAATGAGTTAGCTCTTCACATCAGGTGGCCAAAGTATTGGNGGCCCCCCTGTCCATCACCAACTCCTAGAGTCCACCCAAACCCATGTCCATTGAGTCAGTGATGCCATTCAACCATCTCATCCTCTGTTGTCACCTTCTCCTCCTGCCCTCAATCTTTCCCAGCATCCAGGTCTTTTCAAATGAGTTAGCTCTTCACATCAGGTGGCCAAAGTATTGGAGTTTCAGCTTCAACCTAAGTCCTTCCAATAAACACCCAGGACTGATCTCCTTTAGGATGGACTGGGTGGATCTCCTTGTAGTCCAAGGGACTCTCAAGAGTCTTCTCCAANTCTTTCAGAATTTTCCACAGTTTATTGTGATCCACACACTCAAAGGCTTTGGCATAGTCAATAAAGCAGAAATAGATGTTTTTCTGGAACTCTCTTGCTTTTTCCATGATCCAGCGGATGTTGGCAATTTGATCTCTGGTTCCTCTGCCTTTTCTAAAACCAGCTTGTCTAGGTTGGTCATAACTTTCCTTCCAACCATACACCCCACATTAACCTAGCACCTTCTTGCCATAGTACCTCTTTTAAAAATATCTATTTATTTATTTATTGGCTGTGCTGGGTCTCCATTGCTGTGTGGGCTTGCTCTAGTTGCAGTGAGTGAAGGCTACTCTCTAGTTGTGATGCATGGGCTTCTCATTGCGGTGGCTTCTCTCGTTGAGGAGCCTGGACTCTAGGGTACTTGGGCTTCAGTAGTTGTGGCTTAGTTGCCCTGTGGCATGCGGAGTTTCCCCAGATCAGGGATTGAATCCATGTTCTCTGAGTTGGCAGAAGGATTCTTAACCACTGGACCACCAGGGAAGTTTCTATGGTACCTTTATGGACACTACTGTCTACATGGCTTGCCCCTAATTCCTAAGTAAAAGAAACGATAGACTGAATTGAACTTACTAAATTACACTGCAATGCAGGACACTGTCCACGAGTTCTCCCTCCAGGGGCGTGCACAATCCCCTCCATCAGCCATGCCAGACATAACGGGTAGCTTTTGAGTCTCAGCTGTTCCCAATTAATTTATTTGTGTGATCCGCTTAATCAGTAAAAGTAACCATAAAGAAATGGTCATCCATAACACAACATGAAATAAAAGCTGAATTTCACTTCATATAGTCTTTTGAGGCTCAGCTTTGTGAGAATGACTCCTAGGACAGTATAAAGAACACCACCTCTGCATCCAATCAGAAGGGCCTGGAAATCCTAGCCTTTTCAATTAGAAGAGATATTTTGCTTCTTGCCTCAGTTTTCTCATCTGTAAAAACCACATGATAAGTTACTTACCTCCTAGAAGTTCTGAAGGATTTAATGAAAAATTCCACACTATATACTTACACAGAACATATAAATGGTACTATTATTATGTAATTTCATAAGCTTATTTTTAATTTTAACAACTATCACAGGAATTTGTCTTAGAAAACTCTCTTTGATTGGAAAAAATACTTTAATAAATACCCACTATAGATTATGCCTTCCCTCATAGCTCAGTTGGTAAAGAATCCACCTGCAATGCAGAAGACCTGGTTTGATTCCTAGGCCAGGAAGATCCCCTAGAGAAGGGATAGGCTACCCACTCCAGTATTCTTGGGCTTTCCTTGTGGCTCAGCTGGTAAAGAATCTGCCTGCAACGCGGGAGACCTGGGTTCGATCCTTGGGTTGGGAAGATTCCCTGGAGAAGGGAAAGGCTACCCACTCCAGTATTCTGGGTGACTTTCACTTTCACTTTTCACTATAGAATATGGGACCACAAAAGCCTCTTTTTTTTTACTTGTTTTTTCATATCACAAGAATACACCATTTGTGATGACCCCGCTAGTGGTTAGAATCAGAAGGTAGAGGTATTTTGCTATCTCCAGTGCCTGGCATCTAGTAAAAGCAGGAAGCTCTCTTAGATATAGCCTGGTAACTAGGCTACCGTTAGAGTTTCTTTCCCCTTGACAGTCATGTACCTACATATTTCAGCCTAGAGAAAGTTTAGATTTTTCTTCCTGAAAATAGATGCTTTAAACAGAAGACCCAGGGGTGTAGAGGCTCACCAGGGAGGGAGAGAAGCACNAACTTGTTTTTTCATATCACAAGAATACACCATTTGTGATGACCCCGCTAGTGGTTAGAATCAGAAGGTAGAGGTATTTTGCTATCTCCAGTGCCTGGCATCTAGTAAAAGCAGGAAGCTCTCTTAGATATAGCCTGGTAACTAGGCTACCGTTAGAGTTTCTTTCCCCTTGACAGTCATGTACCTACATATTTCAGCCTAGAGAAAGTTTAGATTTTTCTTCCTGAAAATAGATGCTTTAAACAGAAGACCCAGGGGTGTAGAGGCTCACCAGGGAGGGAGAGAAGCACAAGAAGAGGGAATGTGTCCAAACAAATTTCTCCCCCTTCATCCCTCTCTAAGGCTTGCACTGAGAAAATTATCATCTTATGTAACAAGAAAAAAGGGAGTGAATATTTATTATCTACCTCACACATGTACTTTGCTAGTACTTTATTATAATTAAAAACAATATTAGCTATCATTTAAAAACTAAGCATTTACTATACTTTGGCTACCTGATGCAAAGAACTGAGTCATTCGAAAAGACCTTGTTGTTGGGAAAAATTGAAGGCAGGAGGAGATGGGGATGATAGAGGATGAGATGGTTGGATGGCATCACCGACTCGATGGACACGAGTTTGAGCAAACTCCGGGAGTTGGTGATGGACAGGGAAGCCTGGCGTGCTGCAATCCATGGGGTCGCAAAGAGTCGGACATGACTGAGCGACTGAACTGAACTGAGGCATTGTACTAATTGTCTTACATGTATTTTTTTTTAGTTCATCCTCATGACAATGTTATAAAGCATTATAGGAGATGGAAATAGGACATAGAGGAGGAAGTAGAAGCTCAGAAAGGCTAAGTCATTTACCCTAGGTCGAAAAGCTAGTTATCCTAATTCCAGCATCTGGAACATAGAAGCTGAGCCACCTGACCTCAGTACTTGTGCTCCTTTCCAGGTACTATAGTACCTCTCAAAAGGCAAAGATCTCCATGGGAAGGACTGCCCTTTCTTATTAATTTTCATACACCCAGTCCTAGTTGGAGTCGCTCACTCTTAGTAGGTGCTCAGCAAATGTTTATAGAATGAATAATAGCAGAGAAAAGACTGGAGAATAGTACGGGGTGTTGCAAAGAAGCAATCGAGGGACTGAGAGAAGGGACAAGTGGATGTCCTTCATAATCCTAAGTGACACCACAGAACACACTGCACCATCCTTGGATGGCTACATTTAATGATGTCCACACCTGATTTACACGGTCAGAAATAAAGTCAATTGCAGCGACTATCATTTTGTGAGCCTGGTCGGGCTCTTCATACCTGCTGATTTTCATTAAATGCTGTTTAGAAAAATAATTGTGTGACTCTGCCCTGTTGGTATTAAATATAAATCGTTGGTTTGGCTGCTAAAATACAACATTCAAGGAGTGCAGAGAGGGGGCAATTTAAAAAAAATGCTTTAGCTGAAGACAGGAGCTACTAGATGGCTTCCCATCGCAATCGGCCACATGTGTGTGGCTCGCTCTGCTGGAGGCGCTGTGCTGTCCGTGTCACAGAGCCATCAGTCACGGATTATGGGCTGCAAGGGGTGCCTGGGTTTAATCTCATTTTTGAATGAATTAATATTATTAGTTTTGACAAATTAATGGTATTAAATGTGCAAGGTTAGTGTGAATTATGTCCACATCCACCTATTACTAGAGGTGCCTTACTTTTGTGTGAAAGCTTATTGAATCGATTCAGTGGAATCGTCTATTTTCTAAAATACTTTCTTTGAAGCCTTCAAAATATGGACTAGTATACCTGTGGACACAAGTTTCCTGATACAAATCAGTACTTAAGTCCATGCTATGAGGGGCTATACAACTGAGTCAACTGGATGAAGATATAAGTTTCTGGCGGTTTATCATTTATTACAGATAATAAACTGTAATCACTGGGGAAATGCTATCTTCTAAAAAAGTTTCAAGTCTTCCCTCCTGCTCTTTTCCCTTCCAATTTAAAAAAAAAAAATCAATGCTAAGATATACCCATTTCCTGTGCAGGGAAGGAAGGGAAGCAGAAAGGTAGGAAGGGAGGGAAGAAGGAAGAGAAGAAGAAAAACAGGCCTGTATGCTTCTATGTATCATTTTCAATTTGAAATCTACATGAAACACATACTGTTAGAGTATTACCTCAGCAAAACTAAATTTCATGCCCATGGTTGATCACGTTTGAATGCACACAAATGATTTTTTAAATAAAATTTTTGGACTTTCTTGGTGGTCAGTGGTTAAGAAGCCACCTGTCAATGCAGGGGACACGGGTTTGATCCCTGGTCTGGGAAGATTCCACTTGCTGAGAGGCTACGAAGCCCTCCAGCCACAACTACTGAACCTGCGCTCTGTAACCCGTGCTCCACAACAAGAGAAGCCACCACAGTGAGAAGCTCCCATACCACACCGAGAGAGTAGCCCCCTTCATTGTGCTTAGCAATGAAGACCCAGAACAACCAAGAATAAAATAAATAAAAAATTTTTAAAGAGAAAGTTAATTTTAGTATTATGTTTAACTATTTTATTTCAACACATAATCAATATGAAAAAGTTAGGTATTTTACTTTCTCTTTTTCAGATTAAGTCTTTGTTCCAGTATGTCTTGTATACAACAGTACCTCTCAATACACAATAGCCATTAGTGGCCAGACTTTCTTTTTCCCAGTCCAACTTATCCTATTGACCAAATAATTTCATACCATTTTCAATGTTTCAAAGTGTTTCCTTCCCCAGGCTAATTTCTACTCATTTTATATCTTTCAATTTAATAAATATGTATTATTTAATACTGACTATAAAAAATGAAGGAAATATTTCCTACTTTTGAGCTATTTACCTGTTTTATGAAGAGTGCCCTACTCAGAACTAAGGGCTCCTCCTTCTCCCTCCCCATCATGTTTTATATGTACCTGCCTTACTGTAATTGTTGGCCCTTCTGCATGCAGGGAATGGTTAGAGAGACAGAGCACCAATTCTGCTTATAAGAGAGATTTTTTTCTTATTTACTAGTGATAAGTATAATTTTGTATCACTGAGGCTTACATTGGAAGAGGCTTCAGAAGGTGGATGGTTAATTTTATGTATCAACTTGACTGGGCCATGGGGTATCCAGGTATTTGGTAAAACATGATGATGTTTCTGTGAGGGAAATTTCAGATACAATTAACATTTAAATCAGTTGACTGAGTAATTGCCCTGCATAATATGGGTGGGCCTCATCCAGTCAGTTCAAGGTCTAAACAGAACAGAATTCTTTTTGTCTGAAGGCGTTAGAACTGAGCAGCTTTTTTTTTTTTCCNACATACTGTTAGAGTATTACCTCAGCAAAACTAAATTTCATGCCCATGGTTGATCACGTTTGAATGCACACAAATGATTTTTTAAATAAAATTTTTGGACTTTCTTGGTGGTCAGTGGTTAAGAAGCCACCTGTCAATGCAGGGGACACGGGTTTGATCCCTGGTCTGGGAAGATTCCACTTGCTGAGAGGCTACGAAGCCCTCCAGCCACAACTACTGAACCTGCGCTCTGTAACCCGTGCTCCACAACAAGAGAAGCCACCACAGTGAGAAGCTCCCATACCACACCGAGAGAGTAGCCCCCTTCATTGTGCTTAGCAATGAAGACCCAGAACAACCAAGAATAAAATAAATAAAAAATTTTTAAAGAGAAAGTTAATTTTAGTATTATGTTTAACTATTTTATTTCAACACATAATCAATATGAAAAAGTTAGGTATTTTACTTTCTCTTTTTCAGATTAAGTCTTTGTTCCAGTATGTCTTGTATACAACAGTACCTCTCAATACACAATAGCCATTAGTGGCCAGACTTTCTTTTTCCCAGTCCAACTTATCCTATTGACCAAATAATTTCATACCATTTTCAATGTTTCAAAGTGTTTCCTTCCCCAGGCTAATTTCTACTCATTTTATATCTTTCAATTTAATAAATATGTATTATTTAATACTGACTATAAAAAATGAAGGAAATATTTCCTACTTTTGAGCTATTTACCTGTTTTATGAAGAGTGCCCTACTCAGAACTAAGGGCTCCTCCTTCTCCCTCCCCATCATGTTTTATATGTACCTGCCTTACTGTAATTGTTGGCCCTTCTGCATGCAGGGAATGGTTAGAGAGACAGAGCACCAATTCTGCTTATAAGAGAGATTTTTTTCTTATTTACTAGTGATAAGTATAATTTTGTATCACTGAGGCTTACATTGGAAGAGGCTTCAGAAGGTGGATGGTTAATTTTATGTATCAACTTGACTGGGCCATGGGGTATCCAGGTATTTGGTAAAACATGATGATGTTTCTGTGAGGGAAATTTCAGATACAATTAACATTTAAATCAGTTGACTGAGTAATTGCCCTGCATAATATGGGTGGGCCTCATCCAGTCAGTTCAAGGTCTAAACAGAACAGAATTCTTTTTGTCTGAAGGCGTTAGAACTGAGCAGCTTTTTTTTTTTTCCCTTCAAACTCAAACTAAAGCATCAGCTCTTCCCAGGTTTCAAGACTGCTCGCCTCCAGATGGGAACTATGCCATCAACTTCCCTGCTGACTGACCAGCCTCCACAATTACATGAACCAATTCCTTATAATAAATAAATAAATATCCTATTGGTTCTATTTCTCTGGAGAACCCTGACTAATACAGAAGGCTTTTCATCCAACCTCCTCTTTCTAGAGTTGAATCAACTAAGGCAAAGAGAGATTCAGTTCAGTTCAGTAGTGACTTGCTTAAGGTCACACCTTCAGTCAAGGGTGGATCAGTACCAGAAACCAAGTTCTTAAATTCCTACCTTCAGTGCTCTTGCACACTGTACACATGTGTACAGCTCCACACTGGCACATTCACACACATTTTAAAAAGGGAAGCAACGTACTTCAGTGAGAATTTTGCTTTTATAAATAGCAGGAAATACTTTTGGAACTCAAGTCATGATTAGATAGTCCATCTGGAGGAGAGCATGGCAACCCACTCCAGTATTCTTGCCTGGAGAATCCCATGGACTGAGGAGCCTGGCAAGCTACAGGGTCGCAAAGGGTCAGACATGACTTAAGCAACTGATCACACAGGCACAGTTACATGAAGAGAATTCATTAGCTAGGAGGCCTATTAAGGTTGCTGGTAAAACAGCTGTGGTTTTTCAATCAGTGAATAAACCTGGCTGGAACTGTGGCCATATCAGTGGATCTGAGTTAATGATTTCATGAGTAAGCTGACCTGACATCTGAGGTTTCTGTTTGGCACATTCTCCTACTACACTATGTTCCAACCCAGAAGTGTCAGAACATAGGGAAGCTCAGGGGTTTATGTTAGAAAATAGCAAAGCTGGAGTGAGTCAGAGACACCAGCACAGAGGCAGCACTTGTCTGCTGAGACAGCCTCTCTTCACCAAGGTAGAGTGAGAAGAGTAGCCACTGTCTACTGGGTGCCATGAGCCAGACAGTCTGCTAAGCTTTCTGCTGGAATTAAATCATTTAATACAATAGTAATTCTGTGAGGCGGTGCTGTCTTTACCCCTTTTTTACCTGTGGTGAAACTGAGGTACACAAAGCTCAGGAAATGGTGGTCTGGAGTCCAGCTCCAGTGGTCTGGCTGAAGAGCCTGTGCCTTTAACACACAGAAGCCTGGGCATATTTCCTCAGAAAACTTGAAGTTTTACATTTAATTCAAACATCTGACTTTCACCACTGTATCCTGGGTTAGAGTGAGGAGACCTGAATTAGTCCTAGGCTCTGCCACTAGTTAGCCACTTGCCCTTCGGCAAGCCACACCACCACTCTAGGCAACCATTTCCTCATATACAAATTATGTTGTCAGTTTAATTCCCACAATCACATCTAGCTGTGAAGTCCTAGGATCCTAATCCCTCACTCGGGGATTATCCTATTTAAACCTTAGTTTTATCATTGTGGTTGTTGTTTAGTCCCTCAATTGTGTCCAACTCTTTGCGACCCCATGGACTGCAGCACGCCAGGCTCCTCTGTCCTTCACTATCTCCTGGAGGTTTGCTCAGATTTATGTCTACTGAGTCAGTGATGCTATCTAACCATCTCATCCTCTGCTGCCCCCTTCTCCTTTTGCCTTCAATCGTTTCCAGCAACAGGGTCTTTTTCAATGAGTCAGCTCTTCTCATCAGGCGGCCAAAATATCAGAGCTTCAGCTTCAGCATCAGTCCTTCCAATGAATATTCAGGACTGATTTCCTTTAGGATGGACTGGTTTGATCTCCTTACTGTCCAAGGGACTCTTAAGAGTCTTCTTCAGCACCACAATTCAAAAGTATCAGTTCTTCAGTGCTCAGCCTTCTTTATGGTCCAATTCTCACATCCATACATGACTAACAGGAAAACCACAGCTTTGACTATATGGACTTTTGTTGGCAAAGTGATGTCTCTGCTTTTTAATCTGCTGTCTAGGTTTGTCATAGCTTTTCTTCCAAGAAGCAAGCATTTTTTAATTTCATGGCTGCAGTCACCATCTGCAGTGATTCTAGAGCACGAGAAAATAGTCTGTCACTGCTTCCACTCTTCCCCCTTCTATTTGCCATGAAGTGATGAGACTGGATGCCATGATCTTAGTTTTTTGAATGTTGAGTTTTAAGCCAACTTTTCCACTCTCATCTCTTATCATTACATAGATTCCTAAAACCTTTTCCCTTATATTCAGGAAAAAAATTAATAATAAATAGATGATTTAACTAATTTGTGAGTAAAACTCCGAGGGTATATATTTTATCCTCTGAATGATATTTTAACATCATGCTCTTCTAATATTTTCAAATGAGATCAGAAAAGAGAAAGGATTTCAGGAGGAATTTTTCTAAGAGATGGCTGAGACATGTGTTAAGGGAAGTCCTCATAAAACAATGATTCTTTTGGTTGAGTAGAGATAATTGTTGATCTTCCTGATCTTCTTGTGTGTGTGTGTGTGTGTGTGTGTGTGCGCGCGCGTGCGTGTGCACCCCAGAGCTGCTGCTTTCAAACTTGAGTCTTGCCAATCTCAAACTCCTTCTCAGTGGTTCTGTAAAGATTCTGGGTGTTCTTTTTGTACCACACCTACCAACCCCCAAGTAGGTACTAACCCCCCACAGTGACTAGCTCTAACCAATATTTAAGTGCTTAATTTTTTTCAAGCTCTGTTTGTTTTGCCCATGACACTAATTTATGGTTAGGTTATAACATTGGCTATTTAAATTTGCTGGGGACTTCATTTGTGGGAGAGAAAAATCCCTCAAGTATTGCTTATCATTATTTTTGTTTTAAAATTCTTGCAGGATTTTCCCTCCACACTTTATCTTATTCTAGGTATTTTAGGAAAAACTAACAGTGAGCTTGTCTGAGTAAAACCGCCCTGAGCTATTCTTTAAGTTAATTATCACTTCTTTTGGTTCTGTGAATGGCTGTTCAATGACACTGTCAGCAAGTGGAATGAACCAAATTACTTTAATTATGGAGTAATTGCACAGAGTGATGGTAATTAAATCTTGATCAGTTTAAGTGAGTGAATTAATTGCTCTAACTTGGAATGCACACCACAGCAAGAGGAGTTGTTTTGTAGTTTAATTAACACCATCCACTAAAGTCTTATCGTATCTAAAATGTAGACAATTAATGAGTTTGATATTATTCTCACCTTCACAAGAACTAGGACAGAATACATGCTGAGAAAGGTAGTGTACTAAGGGAATGACAGAAAACTTAATATTCTTGTCACTTGCATAGATATCTCTACTTTGCCTTCTGGAGAAATGTGAAAATAGGAATATTTCCATGTAATTAGCTTCTGGCCCCATTTCATTTCAACATTACCTGATCTATGCAATAGTATATGTTTCCAAATTTGTTAAAGTCTTAAATTTCTACCACCTGGATTTCATTGTGAATCTATACATCATTTACTTCCTTTTAGTTTGAGGGAGCACTGCCCTTATGAAGGTGTACCTGGGGTCTTCATAAAATTTGATCATTTATCAATCACTTATTGGATATAGATTTCCATGCCTGTTTTATTATTCATTCCCCAGTCCTAGTAAATGTTTTATGTTTTCAGAAGAACTTTCCTGCGAAGATCTAGATAAGTGATGTTCAGCCTTGACCATAAATTAAACCTACAAAGCTTTAAAACATTATTCGTGCCCAGGTAGCCCTCCAGAATTTAGAGGGTAGAACCAGGCATGTTTCAAAAGCTCCTTAGGTGATCCTAATGTGCACCACAGGTCAAGTTGATTTAGAAAGTTCACACAGCTCATCGATTAACTCTCAGAGGAAGATGCTATTATCACCAATTTTCAGTTGGAGACCCTCTGGCTTGGTCATGTGGTCAGGACAGAATTTGAGGATTAAGACCTGGGTGTAATCCTCGGACCCTCTACTGATGCCTCTTAAGAGCCAATTCTTCATAGTTGTTTTACACCTGTGTGCTAGAATAAATCAAAGTGATAATTCCCAGTTCACAAACTAGAGAAGCAAAGAAAAGGAACACGATTTATTTAGCCATCTTGGGCATTGTCTTATTAAACTCCAAATAAGAAAAAGATGTAGTGTTCTCAGCCCCAAGACTGTTCATATGTGTGCATTTGGTTTCAGGGTCATTTCTTAAGTGTCAATGATGGTGGTAATAATCAAACAGAATTTGTTGAGGGAATAGCATTTGCTAGTTCAGCCCTGATTTGAGTAATAAGTAAGCTTCTCAACGTCATGCATTGCCAAAGCCAGAACCTGAATATGGTCTTCCCCGATTTCAAGGTCCACAGACTTTGAGCCTCTCCATCATAGGCTCTGGCTGAGACTCAACACCAAACAATGGGAACTTGACCCAAGGAAGAATGTTGGTTCTTGGCAGTGTTCATACATGAGTTGACATGGGAGATGGATAGAGACAGAGTTTTCTATGTGGAGACAGGGAGAAAAAAGTTCCTAGAAGCCAAGGGAGCTGCCTGCACTAAATGACACAAGTTTGGGAACCTGCACGTGGGCTTGCTGTGATGAGAACATCTGCTGTGGCAGGGAGAGATGTGTTAAAGCCCATGGACCAAAATTATCGAGAACCTAAACCTGGGAAAAAAAGGGCAAATTTATCAGGCTCGTTGCAGCAAGAGAGAATGATCAGCGAAGGTAAAAGGAAGTTGTGAGAGATTCACTCTGGCTTCTGCTCAGCAGGTCTAAGGAGGGAGTAAGAAAGTGCAGACTTGTTCTGGATGGAGTGTCATCCAGAACAGGGGCTATTCGGTGGTTGGATATTTGATAACGTGATCAAGGAGCTGGATGGGCTAAATTAGAATTAACACTGTTGTGGTAAAGTTTTCCATGTTAGCTGGGAAAAGGGGATATATAGTTGTCTCTGTGGTTGCAAAGCGTCCCTGCCTGTTTTAGACAAGGTCATAGAGGGAAGCTGATTACTGTTCTGTGAGCAGTTTATGTACAGTTGAGAACATCAGAGGCAAGCTGCTTCACATGGTTTTACTTTCTCAAGCAACCATGCCATTGATTGCCATTTTAAGGAGCTAGAACTTACATGTTAAGGAGTTTTTAAAAGTGAAATAACATATAAAGTTTCTGTTTGGGGAAGATCCCTCAGGTGGCTGTGCAGAGGAAGGTTCTGAATGTGGCAAGACCAGATATAGGTGGTCCAACAGGAGTAAAGAAAATGCCCTGGGGAATGGGGATAGAGAGGAAAGCGCTGCTAACAGATGCTTTAGGAGAAAAGAAAATGTGCTACATAACAGTTCAGAGAAAAATAGCAACACAAAGCTACTGGGACAAATCACAGGATGTCTCTCTATCTCCATTGTTTCACTGGGAAAACTACTTCTGGGGGAAAACTACTTCTAGGGGAAAACTGTAAAGGGTTTCCTTTTCCTTGAAAACTAAAACCCAGTGTTTACTAAATTCTTACAGGGCAAATAAAATTTCTTAGACACCTGAAACTTGTTTCAGCTCTGGTAATGGTCCTATAGTAGCCTTTTCTTACCTCAGATGCAAAAAGTTTGCAATTTATTCATCCTGGTACAATCACAGCAAATTGATAAAGCACAGACATACCTGGCCCCAGGTTTTCTTGGGAGATGGACTTGGGTGGTCTAAAAATGTGAATCCCGAACCAGCTGTCAGAAGCCTGAGCAGCAGATTGGAAGGACCAGTGGTAAAACAGAGTCAGGTCATCCAGCTCCTAGTCCCCAAGGAAAAGAGCAAATGGGTCTTTCTGGAGAGACAAGAAACTAGTAGAATATAGTAGAACTCTGGAAATTGGGAAGGGAAAAAAACAGAAAAGAAAGAAAATTTTCTGTAATGTCAGCTGGGAGATTGGGAGTAACTGTGCACAAAGGAGAGGAGACCATCTTCTTTTTGGAAACAGTGCTAATTATACTGTTGTCCTGCTTTTCTTTTAATCCATAAAATTGTCATTTACTGATGTTAAAATGGACACATAGAGAAGACTTATGTAATAGAGGGGGAGCTGAAAAGAAAAAATGAAGTCAGTAAAATCACTCATATAGTATTTAACTATTAATGACCATAAGATAGATATTTTAGCCATTTAGAAGGAAAAAGGATATGGAAAAATCCAGTCTTCCCTTTTAGTCTTGTTTTGTTTTGGGGAGAGCGCCTCGAGCCACAATTCTAATCTGTAACAGCACAGTTACATAAATAGCTTTGAGCAGAGTGCTTCTTAACACTTACTCCATTTAACACTACTCCATTTAACACAAATATTTTGAAGAGCAGACATTACTTTAAGAGCAACATTTCCTAAAACTCAGATGTCTTATTTATCCAGTTCTTCTACAAGCCTATTCTGCAGATTAATCTTTTCTAAAAATGTTTTTTAAAGCCAAATGAAACCCTCAGAAAGTGAGGATACTATTAGTTCACGACCTTATGTTTTAGTGGAGAAAAAGTGGCTTTGCAACCCATAAAATGTGTTAATGTAGGGATAGAAATCTTTATCCTTCCACTGATATTAGGTCCAATCAATAGGACAGATTAGACCTAAATAATCTGACATTAGTATTAAAATATATTTTAAAACATGTGTATCCATTACTGGTACATTATGTATGGAGCTTTATTTCTTGGTATTAAGACATATCCTGACCCCAAAAACACTGAGTAGAAATCATGACTATATGGGAAGTTGGGTAGAGAATACAGATTATGACTTACATCACTTTTTCAGTTAGTAGCAAAGATTTGATGGCCATTTAAGAGCTGATTAGCGAGTCAATAGATTAAAAAGAGGGTACCTTGTGACATATTTTGCTTCCCTGCCTTGGAATATGTTCAGCAGCAGTGAAGGACATCTGCCATGATCAAACAACACACCAGTGTTCAGATCTCACGACTAAACAATGTGGTAATAAGCACAAAAGGCGTGTCAAAGTCTCCAAAAAGCATAAACCAACTTTTACTGTAATGACAGAAATAGTTATAAAGAAATACTGAATTTTAAAAAAGCATAAATCAGTTCTATTAACCAACTGGAAGTAGCATTACAACAGCTATTTACATGGTTAAATTATCATCTGAAAATATGATTTTATGTGTTTAAAATGTATTCATTTTCCATTCAACTGCCTTGGTTTTTCTAGCATGTAATTATCAGTAAGTAATTCATTTCTTTAACATATTTTGTTTTGAGCTGAAAACACTAAGATCATGGCATCTGATCTCATCATTTCATGGCAAGTAGATGGGGAAAAAATGGAAATGGTGACAGCCTTTATTTTCCTAGGCTCCAAAATCACTGTGAACAGTGACTGCAACCATGACATTAAAAGATGCTTGCTCCTTGGAAGAAAAGCTGTGAACAACCCAGACAGCATATTAAAAAGCAAAGACATCACTTTCCCAATAAAGTTCCATATAATCAAAGATATGGGTATTTCCAATAGTCATGAACGGATGTGAGAGTTGGATCACAAAGAAGGCTGACTTCTGAAGAATTGATGCTTTCTAACTGTGGTGCTGGAGAAGACTCTTGGGAGTCCCTTGGACAGCAAGGAGATCAAACCAGCCAATCCTAAAGGAAATCTACCCTGAATCTTCATTGGAAGGACTGATGCTGAAGGTCCAATACTTTGGCCACCTGGTGCAAAGAGACAACTCAATGGAAAAGACCCCGATGCTGGGAAAGATTGAAGACAGGATAAGAAGGGGGGTGACAAAGAATAAGATGGTTGGATGACATCATCGACTCAATGGACATGAGTTTGTGCAAACTCCAGGAGACACTGAAGGACAGGGAAGCCTGCAGTCCATGGGGTCACAAAGAGTCAGACTCAATTTAGTGACTGAACAACAATTTTGAGCACCACCCGTTCACTTTCATGCTGACAAACCCCACGTGGTAAATAGATAGCACACTCTTCCTCCTCTCATGGAGCTTACAATCCACATGAAGAATCATTTAGGGTTAAATGGAAAAAATGTTAAGATAATTCTGAAATATCCTAAGCCACAATATCTTGCTTAAGTGTTAAATAAATGGAATAGATTGTACATATGCTCTCAAGCCATGGCAGGCAGGGAGTTCGAGCTTTATGAGGAAATGAGTATTAAGCTGGTTCATGGGAGATGTATGGATAGGAGCAGGGGTGTGCTGGTGGGCTGGGGTAGCCTGACTTGTAGCATCTGTGATTTCCACAAGTACTCCCACCATGGCTGACTGAAAGCTACCAACTTGATTTTACTGGATGTGAAGTGGGAGAGCGCTGTGTTGTGCTTCGTTTCTCAGTTGTGTCCAACTCTTTGCAACCCCATGGACTGTAGCCTGCCAGGCTCCTCTGTCTATGGGGATTCTCCAGGGAAGCACACTGGAGTGGCTTGCCATGTCCTCCTCTACGGAATCTTCCCAGGGATCGAACCCAGGTCTCCCACATTGCAGGCGGATTCTTTACCATCTGAGCCACCAGGGAAGCTCAAGAATACTGGAGTGAGGTGGAAGAGAAATGTTCACAACTGGCTCTTGTGAGCCAGTGCAAGCTGATATTGATACCACCGAATACATCTACAAGTGATGAAGATTCATTCAACAAGTATCTGAAAAGAAGAAAAGGCTGGTATGGTTTTTGAGGTCTTCGTAAAAAGTAAAATAGCATTTTTGCCTATCTCTTTTCCCTTGGGCTTCCTGGTGGCTCAGAGGTTAAAGCGTCTGCCTTCAATGCTGGAGACCCGGGTTTGATCCCTAGGTCGGGAAGATCCCCTGGAGAAGAAAATGGTAACCCATTCCAGTATTCTTGCCTGGAGAATCCCATGGACGGAGAAGTCTTTTCCCTTTTTCCTCTTTTCCCTTATCAACTCCCAATTAAAGCACAGTCCTAATTATAAATTGAATACGTTTGAAAGCTACAGAAGGCTCTTTCCTATTAAAGGTGCAATGCTGACCTATCACCAGCAATGCCTTTGAGGTGATTTTCCCAGGGGTGATGGTGGTAGTCTTGCCCTGATCGATTTACCCCTTCTTTCTCAGTATCTCTTGTGAACAGGACACACATTTTGCATCTCTTATTAGCAGGGCCATGGGGCCCAGATTAGAAGTGCAGGCTGTGTTCCTAAAACAGATCAAAGTTATACACAACCACAAAATTAGACTGGATTTAAAACTTGGTAGGACTTGGTTAATTTGCTCTCTCTCTCAGCTGTACATTTGAAGTGTTTGGTGGGGACCCCAAGTCCTGATTGCATCACTCAGGAAATGTTAAAATGCCTCTAGTGAATCTGACTTTAATTCACCATGACTGCTAAAACAGAGGCTTTGAAAACTAAACGAGTAGCAATTTCCTATGTGAAATCAGAGCTCATAGGAGGATATTCTGCACCAGCTGCTCTGGATATACATGTGGATCCAAAAAATAACCTAACAGATACTTCTAGCAACTTTCCAAGTGCAAATGCATGGCTGAGGGGTTAAAGAGGCAAGTCATTCATTTGGTTCTAAAAGGATTAGAACAGACTTCATTTTCCTTGCTTCAAACTTTGGCTCCTTTCTTTCCCTTTTATCCCTTTTGTTTTCTCCAGCCCATCCCGTTGCGGCTACCTCCTCCATTCATGACTCTGATTAACACACAACCTCTAAGCTTACAAAAACAGCTCTTGAAAAAACTATTCTGATAGTTGCTGGGATGAGACTGCTCAATGATCTCCAGCAAGAATCAGGAACATTCAGAGCAATCTGACCATTTGCTGCAAGGAAAATTTCGCAACAGTTAGAGATCAAGAAAATGGCAACCTGGGCCAGACCACAAGGTCACATACTCCTTGCTTCTCAATTTATAAGATGCCAATACTGCTTCATTTTCAAGAGTTTCTGGGTCTTCAGGGCCAGATTTGCATCAGCTGAACAAAGCCTTTAACCTCTATTTGGATCACTTGAACGATTTCTTTTTCCCTCCAAAACAACAAATATTTATTGAGTATCTCCTCTGGCCAAGCACCAACCTTGATGCTTTGGGGACACAAGTGAACAATACAAAGAAAGGACACCTACCCACATGGGGCTACATCCCCGCTATCCACAACACCACTGGCTTACTGATCTTTGGATAGTACAGCAGGTTTATATAGGGAAGCCGAAAGTAAAACTGAAAGAAAAATTCTAGGATTCTAGACCCATTGCCCATTCCCTGAATACTGTTTACAGACACAGTCCTCTCACTGATGTCACATTTTCATTCTAACTTCGAACGATGATCTGACTTTTTACACTAGACTTTTCAGGAAAAGGTGAGGTGAGAGATTGAAAATAAATCGCTTAACTTATCTGACAGAAGGAATTGGGAAATCAAATACTTAAGAAAGACTATTGATTTCTTTGAAAGTAATATAAAGCACACAGCTCATACTGTTTCATAAGAATTACTAGGGCAATAAAGGACTACTACCAGACAGTCTTTTATTGTCTAGAATTGCTGATATACCGTGATAATAAAGAGTGGACTTTTAGTTGATTTTATTGTTTTTAGATTTTCTCCAGAGAACACACCTTCCTTTTATGTGCAGCCCAGGGTAACCACTCTCCTAGCCCCTTGGTACACCATGGCTCTTCCTTCAACTATTTTCTTAGGTTCATCTCATCTTCACATCTTTTTGACCAGCCCCTGTCAAGCCAACTCCTAGTCTGCGAAGATCTTCTGTGGCCATCATACTCTGTCCATCTTCACTAGCCCTTATCTAAACACAAACTTAAATGCTAATTACTCCTTTCTATATATCCTGTTCCTCCTCAAAGAGAACATAACAAGGACAGGTCTGGGTCCAGCATCCATCACTTGTTGAATGACCTAACCAGTGCACAGTTACTGTTTAGCTGGTGGTAGAAGAGGGTGGGGATGGCGATGTGCAGACCAGTGCCCCCAGAGGCCCTAATCCTCTTGCAGAGGGAAAGAGCATCAGCGTCCCAGCCTGACCCAAGCTGTGCTCCCTGCAGAGATTCAGCTCTGCGTGTCCAGCAATGTCTAATGAGTACAGCTGGGGCAAAGAGGAAGTCAGGCCACTAAGTATGATCTGGTAAAAACATTTAAGGAATAAAGGGCGGAATACACTTCTGAGTACAAGGTGAGGACTTGCGCCTGGGTCAGAGAGAGAAAAGGAGGAAAGTAAAAGCTTAGTGAGACTTTGGAGCCCAAGCAGTGCTGCCATAAGAACAGTGTAACAAAATTCATCTCCCAAAAGGCTGGGACTCTGCCCATCTTTGCCATGGGCCCCAGTGCGGTCTCCAGACCACGGTAGGAGCATTGTGAGGAAACAATCTGATGGGGAAGAAACAGCAGTGTTAGCAGCCTGCCAACCAAGAGGGGCCTTGTCAGGTGGCTGAGCCCAGCATGTGTCACCTATTAATGGTAAAGAAAAACCCTAACATTTACTGAAAACATACCTTGTTCCAAACACTAGGCTAATGTAATTTAGGTATGTTATTTATTTACTATTCACATCCTTTGAGGTAGCTTGAGGTCTTAGATACAACGCAACAGAACAAGGAAGGTAACAGACTGGATTTGTTCAAGAACACAACCCCATCCTCAGGGTGATCTCCCAGGTGCTAAGTATTGGGGCAAGTTTTTCTGCTGTTTTCATCAAAGCCCATTTAATTTCATTAGCTGGAGAAAACACACCTCAGAAAACACAGGTGACAATATAATAACCATCCTGGGTTAAGGAGAAGATAATCACAAATCACAAATAAACAATATAGTCCTAGCTCAAATATCCAAAGAGATGGAGCTGTGCAGTGCTGATGTCCCTAGAGCAGAGATATAACGAGGGAGATACTGATTAGCACTGATGGCTGGCAGATTGCTGTTCTGGTAAGATCAAAAAGAAGAAAGAGAAGTCTTAGGGGTGTGCATGGGAGGAGAGGGGCAGTCTCTCTCCCTCCTCCTCTCTCTACAGCACCCCTGGGGAAGGTTAATTAGCCAGTGCCTATTACTAGGCTCCTTAGCTTACAGGTAGATGAGTGATCTAGGCTGAACACTTGAACCACCTGAGGCTTTAAAATACTCTGCCTCGCTGACCCCCTCAGGGAGTATCTTTTAATTGGACTGCAGTATGGTGGAAGTGGGTAGGCGGAATCGAGTTTTTTTACAAACTCTTTCAGGTGATTCTTAAGTGCAGCCGCCAAGGTGCCAAGTTTGAAAACTGTGGACTAGAGTAAGCCCTGATGGGAGTTAATTGTACCTGATATTTATTGAGCAACTACAATCCCCAGGCACTGCACTGGGCACTTTACACGGATTCTTTCCAGGCCTTAACATCTGTCTTGCAGATAAGTATGCTCATCCCCCTTTGAGAAGTGAGTACACTCAAATCAGTCATAGACAGTCTAGCCCATCTGCCTGCTCCCAAACCTCATTCTTTCCTGATCTAACTGCTGCTCTCCTGGAAGGACAGTACCATATTTAAAACACTGTGAAGAGAGTAGAGAGAGGCCAGAGATGCTCTTCTCAAACATTCTTCATGAGAGACTGTAAATACAAGCAGGCTCTCTGATACCTTTTCTGACGATATCACAAATTGTCGTTGAGCCTAGGTCTTCTTCCTTGCATCTGTGCTGCGTTGCCTCTGGAAAGGTTTGCTTCTGAAACTGTTAGTTACTTCACCTTTTTTGTTCTGATGGTGGCGCCATGCTAGTCCTAAGAGATCTACCTGGGAGCTCGAATATGCAGTGCTTATCTTCAGGAAAGCTCTTGTTGACTTGAGTAACAATTCTTAAATGAAACTTCTGTGAAATAGTATTGAAGGGCAAGTATTTGAAAGGCCAGTAAATTGCTCTAGCCCCTAATTATTTAAAATGAGGTCCTCAGGAACTTCCCTGGTGGTCCAGTGGTTAAGATTTTGCCTTCCAATGCAATGGGTATGCATTCAATCCCTGGTCTGGAAGCTAAGATCTCACATATATCACGGCCAGAAAACCAAGACATAAAACAAAAGCTGTAACACACATGTAGCACACATGAGTAACAAGTTCAATAAAGACTTTATAAATGGTCCACATAAAAAAAAAAACTTAAAAAATAAAATATGATCCTCAGACTAGCTGCACCAATATCCTGTGGGAGCTTGTCAGAAATGCAGAGTCTGAGGCCCTACCCCAGACCTACTGGCTCACAATCTGTATCTTACACAATCCCCAGATGATAGAATATTTACACATTAAAGGTGGAAGCAGTAGTCAGGAGCAATATTGACATTACGTCTGTCCACTTTGTTGCTTTAGGAATATCTGTTTTATCCTTTTTCCTAAGAATGTCTCTCATACACATTTTTTAAAAAGAGCATAGCTGCAAATCTCCAATTCTTCCTGCCCTTCTTGAAGCACATGAAGCCATGATGAGCAGAGAACTGGGATCTTGTTCATAACCAAGTCTTTTGTCAGTCTCCTGATATGGCCCCAGGTGCCCTGGCACAGCTGCTGATATTTAGTTATGTTCTGCACCAGCAATTCTAGCATTTGGGAAGTGAAATTCCTTTTTCTCTCTCTGGCATATGAAAGCCTAGAGCAAAGGAGGTGAAGAAAGGGGAGCTTGGAGGAAATCAGCCTTGGAAGTATCAAGTGTAGCAGCAAGGTCAAACCATTTTCATTTCAGGTCCCGGTGTTTTATTTAGGCCTTGGCAAGCTATCTCTTTAAATGGAGATGTGAGAATTTCTTTACCAAGGCCACAGACAAAGGTTTGTAGTTCTAAAGGGTTCAACATTTGACTCACAAGTCCTTATACAGAGTTACACCCTAAACAGGGTGCTCTGCTCTGTGTTTGGAATGATAACTCTCGAAATGTCAAGAGGAGTCCTCTCTAGCATGATCTTCAGACACACAATTATTAAATTGTTCATTTAATAAGGGAACCGCAGCCCCACTGATCCTGACATGGATACGATTTTCATTTAGTCAAGTAATAAGGGGAATCACATTCTCAGATCCCAGATCTCTTCTTTCATAAACCCATTCTGTTCCTTGTTTTAGCACTGAGAATAAAAGACTTACCTTTGCTATTGAACAGATTCACAAGCAAAACCTACTCAAAGCAGGGAATGAATGTGCACATATTGGGAAACTCTTTGGAGTTTAAGGATGTGGGTGACTTTGAAACTGACTGTATTATTCTTGCAAAGTTGCAGAATTATCCTATATAATGTTTGCATTTGGAAAAATTAATTATGATCCTAAAGTCATGGGCTAGAAATATAATTAAACTGATTAGTGTCATAGGATAAAAATAAAAAGCAAGGCCTGTGACAGCTTCCCACTTTCCCTCCACTCCCCAGAAAGGCTCTTAAAGGAACATTTAAAACACGAGCCTTTGTTCCCTCAATCTATGGTGCTCAGGTCAGGTGGACCCTGCGGCGTGGCTGCAATATTTCAAGCAGGCACTCACAAATGTGTCATTTGACCTGCTGTTCTTCCAAAGAGGTAGGAAAAATGTGTTTCTTGCTGAGATAACTTGAAATCAAATAAACATAATCTCTTTAATTCTTTCTAAATAGTTCCATATTTTAAGTCTAAACACAATAGAACACAAAGCTTCTGGCTTTTAAAGAAAGTTTTTCTTTTTTTATATGTGTTGTTGTATTATTTCCTCCAGTTTGTGTTTGTTTGATTTTAAGAGTATAATTTACCTTTCAAACTAGTGAATCTATTTCTCTTGGTTGAGAGACACACATGAAAAATGGTAACATTGTTACTTGGCTAAATGAATTTGAGCTCTTTTCTAAGAATGCTATCTATAAGCTAAGACAGACATTCTTATTTATATTAACCATCACTTGACAGATCAGAGAAAAGTCTAAACCAAGGCTTGCAACAAATTGAATATTTCCTTATGTAAAACTGGTTCTGGTCCATTGTTTTTATTTATCTGCAATAATGGTACTCACTCGAGTTTGTAATAACACTGTCATGGCTGAAGGGAGTTTGTTTTAGGTATTATATCTATTATCTGCTTCCTTTCCTTTCTTTAAACAGAATCTCCAAGGAGAAAGTCTGCATGTGGCTTGGATTTAAGAAGGAAAAACAAAAGCTCTCCTAAAACCTCACTGGGTAAGGTGTTATTTCAGATTCTTTTACGATTTTGAATAATTCTTATTTGTTTGCCTTTGGCATTGAACACTGGATAAAACAGAACTTGCCCTATTCTTAGAGAATTAGAAGGCTTGGAGTCATTGTAAATGTTCTATTAATTCCCTTAGCTGTTTTGAGGCAAGTCTATATAACCTTTTGCCCAAACAAGGAATGTTTATCTAGTGTGCCCTTGCAGTGGGTAAATTCAACAGTGTGGAAGTGTTTGCTGTGCTCACCACCACTAGAGTGTGCTCTAGTGCTGTCAGATTCAGGACGTTTTCTTTGGGAAGTGGGAAAGGTAGATGGATGAACCACCTAGGAAAAAAACCTTTGGCATCTAATTTTACAAGTGTCCTTTTAAGTGTCTTGGTAAGGCTGGATTATGTTCGCGGAATTGATTAGAGTGGATCTGGAGACTTTACCTTCAATATAAATGCATACTGCTTTGGGTGAGTTCATTTTTTGTGTCTGAATTAGCCTTGTTTAGATTTGATGGTAAAAATATTTCCCTGCTCATCTACAAGCTATGTTTTCAGGCAATAACTCTTTTGATTTATAAAATAACCATCACTACGGCCGCATGGCATGGATGCATAGTGGCAGGGACTTAGGAAGAATTCACACTTTGAGTCTCTGTCAGAAGACCCCTCCCCTAGTCCTGGATGCTCCGTTGGTGATGGGAGCACAGTCTCAGTCTCCACTGGGGGCCTGTCATGCTGGAGGGTGATTCTAGCATGTTTCAGAAGCACCTCCTCCCCCTGCAGCTCCCCCATTGGAACAGGGTGCTTTCATCTTTACTTCTCTCCCAGAGGAAGTGGCCCCTTAGTCCCCCTTGTATCACCACTGATCCCTCTTGCTTCAGGGTCTTTGAACAACCTGAGACCCAACACAAGTTCCTTCTTTGGGCATCAGTATAGTTGCTTCTGCAAAGTCTGCAACCAGGTCCTTATAGCCCAGAGTTCTGTGATCACAAACTCTGGGGCTCACATTCCCCTTCTGACCAGAGGACAGCCCAGGACCACTTTCACAGCATTATGTGGCTGGGTCGGCCTGGACAGATGGAGACTCATCTCAGGTACTGCTCCGGAGGCCACCCTAAAGCAGACCGGCCATAAAGAGACTGCAGCCCAGAGAACTATCTGAGATCTCCCAGTGTACCAGGCTTCCTTTGCCCCTAGAGAGATCCACATAGGTATTTAACCACCCCTATGCTTCTTCCTATGAACTTCAGATTTGAAATAGACAGTATTCCAGCCCCCTTTTCAGTTGGGAGGTGGTGGTGAATGCTCTTTTAGTTCTGTAGCACAATGAAGTCACAGAGAAGTAGCTTGGAAGGTTTCAGGCCCCCTTACCCCTGCAATAAATGTTACCAAGCAAGGGCTCGCTACAAGAACCTCACAGAAGCCAGTAAGATGGCACTTCTTTGAGAAGGCCCTTTCAGAACCACCCCAAATAAGGACTTCCAGGGTGATCCAGTGGCTAAGACTCTGTGCTCCCGATGCAGGGGCCCTGGGTTGGATCTCTGGTCAGGGAACTAGATCACATATGCCACAACGAAAATCGAAGATCCCACATGGCACCACTAAGATACAGCACAGCCAAATAAAAAAATATATATTTTAAAAAGAACCACCCTAAATAAAATTAGAATCTAAATAAAGGTGGTACACTTGCTATATCAGTACAGCTTTAAGCCAAGTTATATGATGAGCAGCCTCTCCAGCTTCTAAACAAAGCCCCATCAACATAGACACCAATGAGCCATCCTTCTTCCAGTGCAACTCTGAATAGTTGGTCCTTCAGACTCCTCTTCCAGAAACCTCGGGTAACCAGACCCTATGGTCTCTAAACCTCAAAGGGTCCTACTCCTGACCCCGAGATTCTATCAGGGAGGGCCAGGAGCTCTTCAAATACCTCACTGGCTTCTGAGAACACACATGAGAATGATCTGTGTGAGAGCAAAGGCCCCCAGCAGGTCCTGCTTTTTTTCTTGCTCTCAGAGTTCCTCAGCCTTGTATTTCTGTGATTTGCACTCCTTGGGCAGGAAAAATGAACACAAATTTCACAGTGTGATGTTGTATATGGAGAGAGCACGGACCTCAAACTCCTTAGTTCATCGGTTGTGTGATCAAGGTTTACTCAAACTTTCTGGGTCTCAATTTCCTTCTTTGTAAAAGAGAGGTGATATGAGAAGCAAGCTGAGTGTAGCATAAGGCTGCCAACAGTGAAAAATCGGCGCTGTTAACTCAGAATTCTTCAATCTACAGAATGGTTTACTCAATCCCACTTGTTGAAACCGCCTTTAAAAAGGAAGAAGAATATTACTCCTTCTTGCGTTTATATTATTTACCAAATAAGCTATAATTTCAAAAGCAACAAAGTTTTGACATATTTGGAAAAAAAAAAAAACTCTGAAATCTGCACAAAAATAAATGTTTTCCTACACTTATAGAGCTTTCACCACGAATATATGTTGGTTTTTAAAAACTAACTGCAATTATTTAACATGGAAGACACTGATGATATAAAAATTTTTAAATATATGGTTCCAACTTCTGAGCCACTCACATTGCACTTGGAGTTAGAACTAACACTATGAAGTTGTGAAGACAGACTGTTCATTGCCTTTATTGTCCATAACTATGGTTACTTGCAGTTTAAAATGATGAATACTATTTGATAACTGCATACCAAAACACCTTACATTTCAGAGTTTTCCCCCGGAAGGATTTTACCCATTCAATACAGTGACAGGAGGGTAGAATACTGTGGAAAGAACATTGCATTCAAGCCCAGTTCCACTACTTCTACCATCAACCAGCTGTGTGGCTCAGGGTGAGATGCTTAACCTCCCTAGAGTCTGCTTCCTTATCTGTAAACTGAGGGGTTGTAACTTTAGATCAGTGGGCCCCAGACCAAGCTAATCAACAGGTTCACCTGGGAAGGTTTGAAAATGTACAGATACCCAAGACCTACCTGGAATTACTAATTAAAATCTCCAGCAGTGGGTCCAGAATTTACATTCTTTTTTTTTTTTTTTTTTAAGCACTGCCAAATGTTTCTGATGATCAGCCAGGTTTAAGAAAGACTACCTCAGAAAACTGGCCACTCTTGGTCTTTAACGAGCCTGTTTTCTCACCCTGATTAAAGGAATCTCCTTCAAATTCACCCTGGTCTCTTCCATCACTTTCCTACTCCTTACTGAGGGGTTTCATGATGTGCTCCTATGAATCTGTGGTTACAGATATACATCTCTGGTCCTCCTCTGTCCTCCGATCCCTCCTCCACTGGGAGCCCATCACTCTTCCCACTGCTTGGATTCCTACCACCACCACCCCCCTGCCCCCGATAGCCGAAGTCACTGATAGAATGAATCCAGTTCTTCCAACATACCCCTACCACCCACAAAACCACATATTCAAGTTCTGGGACCATGATTTGCCCAAAACATCAGTTCAGTTCAGTCACTCAGTCATGTCCGACTCTTTGTGACCCCCATGAATTGCAGCACCCCAGGCCTCCCTGTCTATCACCAACTCCCAGAGTTTACTCAAACTCATGTCCATCGAGTCAGTGATGCTATCCAGCCATCTCATCCNTTGCTTTTATTTCCAGTATTCTGGGAGGTGGATCATAGAGGATCCTGCTGTGATATATATCAGAGAGTGTTTTGCCTATGTTCTCCTCTAGGAGTCTTATAGTTTCTGTTCTTACGTTTAGGACTTTAATCCATTTTGAGTTTATTTTTATGTGTGGTGTTAGAAAGTGATCTAGTTTCATTCTTTCATGTCTGACTCCTTTGTGACCCCATGGACCGGAGCCCACCAGGATCCTTCGTCCATGGAATTTCCCAGACAAGAATACTGGAGTTAGTTGCCATTTCTTTCTCTAGGGGATCTTCCCCACCAAGGTATCAACTCACGTCTCCTGCATTGCAGGTGGATTCTTTAACTGTTGAGCCATTGGGGAAGCCCTTTGTCAGCCTACAGTTACTATGTAAAGTCTCAATAAGATTATCTTGAGAAAGAAGGCAGAAAGAGAAAGAAAAGTCTACAACCAAGGCCTGGTGCACTCTCATTAGGTGGAGGCTTGATAGAAGTGATCCAGGGCAGAGAGGTCAGGGGTAAAAGGGAAGTCTAAGAATTGTGCTTTCACTGATAGGAGAAACAGTTTCAGGGTGGAGAGGAGTCAGCATGCTTACTGAGAGGTAGTCAGACACAGATACACAGAGAACTGATTGTTCTCCATACTCAAAAGAGATTAGCCATGAAGCTAACAATGCTTATATTTCACAGCCCGAATCTTATGGTTATCGAAGGGGAAGAGGAAGGGAGGAATAAATTAGGAGTTTGGGATTAACATAACACACTACTATATATAAAATAGATAAACAATAAGGATCTACTGGGAACTCAATATCTTGTAACAACATATAACAGAAAAGAATCTGAAAAAGAATACACACTAATATATTTATCTTAAAAACTGCCATATGCCTAAAACTAACACAACATTGAAAATAAACCATACTTTAATTTAAAAAAACTTCACAGCCTGTCACTAGCACAATCTCCTTCCAATGCCCATAGTTAATTTTGTATCTGCAGTTTTGTATCCTTTTGCTTACAGGATTCTCCAACTTGATAAACTTAAGCCCCAGAATCCTAGATATGGCTCTCCTCACCATCCTTCTCCTCTAACAACTTGCCCAGGTAAACATCACTGATGTCATTTCTTCCTTAGTTCCCTGTGGTGCATTCCTCTCTTCCACTGTTTTCTTTTCTTCTCTTGCCATGCCCTAAATGAAGATGGCAACTAATATTTGACCTCAACCTGTTCTCCCTACATTATTCCTCTGTGAACTTATTCATTCATCTCATTCTTATGTGACAATTCTCAAATTCAAACTCCAACACTTAGTTCTACCTCTCAAACATGGGCAAATACTTATGCTCTTTTGGAATTTGCCGTGATAAAAAGTTATCCTTTTATAAAGCTCATGAGCAAAGGATGAAATGGATAAAAAGGGAAAGAAGCATGTGCTTGGCTCAGTCAGTATTACTCACTAGCATGTTCTTTCAGAAAAGAAATGGAACAGCACTTCCCTGGTATAAAGAATCTGCCTTCCAATGTAGAGGACATCCTTGGTCTGTGAAGATTCTACATGCCTTGGAGCAACTAAACCCCACACACCACAACTTCTGAGCCCGGGTTCTAGGGCCCACGAACTGCAACTACTGAGCACTTGAGCTGCAACTACGGAAGCTAGGGAGCCCCAGAGCTTATGCTCCACAAGAGAAGCCACTGCAAGGAGAAGCCAGAGCTCCAAAACAAAACAGTAGCCCCTGCTCCTGGCCACTAAAAAAGCCTGTGCAGCAACAAAGACCCAGTGCAGAAAAAGAAAGGAAAAAAAAAAGAAATGGAAGGAAGGCTGTTTTAGTAACCTATTACTGAGCAACAAAGCACCCCCAAATTTAGTGGACAACAGCATTCATTATCTCACAGTTTTTGCAGGACAGCAATCTGTGTGAGACTTAGCTGGGTCTCTCGCAGGCTGCAGTCAAGGCCTTGGCAGAGGCAAGTCATTACTTCAAGGATCCCATGGGGCAGGATGGGCTTCCTAGCTCCCTCAGGAGGGATTAGCAGGATTCAATTCCTCATAGGTTGTTGGACTGAGGGCCTCAGCTCTGTGTGGGCTGTCTGGCTGGGAGTGACGCTCAGTTCCCTGCCATGTGGATGGCTCCTTAAGACAGCTCACAACCTGGTTAAGTGGCTTCATCAGAGTGAACAAGTGGGAGGGCAGCAAGGTAGTGCCCATGGTAGGGAGTGCAAGAAAAATGTAAAGTCAGTCTTTATAACCTCATCTCCAAAGTGACCTGCATCATTTTTGTCTTATTCTACTGCTAGAAGTGAGTCACTAGGTTCTGCCCAGACTCGAGGGGAGAGAATTTACATTAGGGGGTGAATACAGGGAGTCAGATTATGGGGAGCACTTTAGAGGCTTCCTACCGGTTCTCCAAGGACTCGCAGTGCTGCAGAGACAGCCTTACGGAGTACTTGAGAAGGACCCAGGTAATGCTGGCGCCATGGCTGCCCGTCTACACAGGTGTGTTAAGTCACTCTACGTTTGAGACTCTATGTTCCTGTCAGCTTGCTTTCAACACGTTTTAGACCGTCACTGATCTTCAGTGTCTTTTGAGATGCGTTCCAGGGAGATATCCCACCTCCCCTCCCATTCCAGAACAGTTGCTACAATGCCATATAAAGTAAGCTTAAAGACCTTACCAAGAACCATTCTCCGTGCTGGTGCAAGAGTCCCCATTCTTTTTGGTATTGCAGCCAACTGGAAGATGCAGTGACTTCATTTCATTTTCCACTGCGTGGTCAAAGCTTCACAGAAACACTCCTCCTCATCAATGTAGGAGACAATTTTATCATTATATAAATTATTTGTACTACCTCAGAAACTCAAGTTTTTCAACTCATCTCTCAAGTTTTCCTCATGCTATAAGAAGAAAAAAAAAGACCAATTAGCTTTCTTTCATCTCTCTGAAAATAACTCGGCGATTTAACAATTAGCACACGGGCATATAATTACTCGCAGTAAACATGTGATTTGGGTGTCTGTTGACTTACTAGGCGCACACAGCGGGCTGGCTGGCTGGGGCCCCTCGTGCAGTTCCACCCCACACCTCAGGGGGAAGTCGCTACCCTTCCTTCGGCCCGCTTGGCGACCCGGCTCCCGTCTCTGTCAGACCCGACCAAGTGGCCAGGAAGTGGGGGAGGCCATAGCGACGGCGGCCCAGGCTTGCTCTGTTAAAAGAAGGCTGTCCCTTGGGATGCGCTAGTGGAAAGCACACTGTAATTCTGTAAACCCCGGGCACTCTGACGGCTGCCCGGGCCTGGCTCCCGCGAGACCCCGCATTTTCTCCCCCCGCGCCGGCGCAGAAAGGTGCGGTCCGGCCCGACCCGGAAGCTGCCGCGGCCGCTAGTGCCGAGCTCGCCTCTCGCCCGGTGGGCTCCTGGCGCCCCGATTTCTGGGGCCCGCCGCGTCCTCCTTCCTTGGTCCCCTCTGGCCCATGGGTCTCCATGGCGACGGCGGGGGCCAGGCTGGGGGGGCAGGCAGCCCGAGCGGGGGCGCGGCGCGCTGGGGGCCTCTGCGGCGGCGTCGCCGTCTTCGCCGCTGTGGCCGCCGTGTTCACCCTCACGCTGCCCCCCTCGCTGCCGGGGGGCGACTCGGGTAATGTACTCTCAAGGTCATCCCTCCTGCCCCCTCCCTGATCCTCACCGTTCCCACGAGGTCTGGTCAGTTCGCCCACTCCATCCTCCCGCAGGGGCCCCCCGCAGGGCTTTGCGTTTCAAAACCAGTTAGTGTGTTTTCATTTCTGTAGTTTTCCTGTAGTTTTCAGCCTTTCGAGACAGGGCTGGTTGGTTTCGCTTGATGGGACTTAACTGACCGCTTCACTTCTCCAGATCATCTTCCTAGCTTTCCATTCCTTTTTCGTCCACAGATAGCAGTGTTACTTACAGTCTTTGTCGTGTACCAGACAAAAGGGCTGACAGGAGCCGCGAACAAGTTTCATGGAGAGTGTTGTAGTGCGGGCAGAGACAATACACAAACTATTGAATAAACACAGTGTATTGGGAGGAGAAGTTATTGGAGACAGTAAGAGGAAAATGTGATTGATCGTGGGGTGGGCAGTGGCTCTATCCGGACGGCTAGTCCGAAAAGGCCTCTAAGAAGATGATATTTTAGTTGAAATCTGAACGTTGAAAAGCAACCAGCCTTGCAGACTATTTGCGAGAGAACACTTAAAATAGTGGAAACCAGTTGCGGCTTGAAGCTGCTTCTATTGAAAAGCGTGACTTGGGGGCTATTTAAATAACATGAATAATCGTTGCTTATTTGGGATGAGAGGCAGATGCAGGTTTTGTTTTGTTGTCAAACTGATCATCTAATACTGCCTAATACTGATCAGTAATTTTGTCAGAATGGTGCTGAAACTTGGGGTAGTGAACCTATAGACTGAAAAAAACTGAACACCTTAGTTGCTGCATAACAGAATACCCCCAAATTGAGTGGCTTAAACAACAAACGGTTATTCTCTCACGTGTTCTGTTGATCAGGAATCTGGGTGCAGTTTAAGTGGGTGCTCTTATCCAGAACAAGTTTGTTGTCCTGGTGTGGGCTGGGGTGCAATCAACTCAAAGGTTCAGCCTAACAAGGATTAAATCTAAACCTCATCCAGCTCTTTGATGTGGAGGTTTCACAGAGAGAGAGAGAGACGGCACCACTGCCTACCGCTCTGTGATTTTGTAACTCAATCTTGGCAGTGGCAGACCACTGCCCTGTTTTATTCTTGGAAGTGAGTCAGTATGTCCAGCCCATACTCAGCGGCAGAGGGTTACCTTTATTTTTTCTTTCAGATCCTGTTGAATAGGAGCAGTGTTTCATTAGTATAGTGGGGAATGGAGTTATTTTCAAGTTTTATATGAAATAGTAGAAATAACTTTATAGTTGTGAGAGCTTTGATATTGGAGAGTATTACTTACAAGTTGACTAGTTCTGTACCTTTGAAAAAAAGCATTGATAGCTCTTGACTATGGTTGTTTGAGCCTGAAGGATGAGATTAGAATGAATAATAATAACACTCATTGAGTACTTACTATGTGCCAGGCACTGTTCACAGTGCTTTACATAGATTGCCGTTTTAATTCTCCCAGCTGCTACCCTGTGAGGTGGGTACTCATTTATTTTATAGATGACAAAACTAGGGTTAGGCTCTGTCCAGAATCACACAAGTAGACGATAGAGGCAGTCAAGAGGAAAAAACCCAAGTAGATTGAATTTAGAGCATGCTCTCTTAACTAGCCTATGCTCTAAATTCTTTTAAATCTATCATCATGTATTTAGTGATGAAGTCTATTTAAAATTTAAAGTTGTGTTATCAAGCTCAAGTTCATTTTGCTCTCTGCACAGCAGGCCGGTAAATCAGGAAAACAGTTGTTGGAGCAAGGAATAACCACTTTAATTGTAAAGCTAGCAGACTGGAAAGATGACAGACTAGCATCTCAAAAAAAAAAAAAACAAAAACAAAAAACCTTGGTACATATACAATGGAATATTAGTCATTAAAAAATGAAGTAATGCCATTTGCAACAACATGGGTGGACGTAGAGATTGTCACACTGAGTGAAGTAAATCAGACAGAAGGAGAAATATTACAGGACATCCCTTCTGCTGCTGCTGCTGCTAAGTCGCTTCAGTCGTGTCCAACTCTGTGCAACCCNGCCCTTGTGGGGCTTCTCTGAAGTGAGCGATTATCCCACCTGATGGGGCTGTCTGAGTAATAAGAGTGACGACATGATAGGTCTTTGTCATCTCTGTGCGGGACTCTTCTGGGTGGCACAAGGAGGGAGAGGTGCCAACGTCTTCTTGACAGAACCCTGAAATGGATAACTTAGTGGAAAAGACAAATGAAAACAACTAACCAGAATAGAAAGCAATCTAAAGAAGTGCTAAATAGGTTCAGGTAGGTTCTATGAAGGAGGCAGAAGTGATTAATTCTGATAGATGAAGCTGGGGAGGGGTATGTGTTAGGAAAGGTGTCACTGAGAAGGTAACAATTGAACCAGGGCTTGAAGGATTTAGGAGTGAATGCTGGGTGAGAAAGTGAGTGAGAAGAGGTGCAAAAGAGGACCATTTCAGAGTAACAGTGGGGAGTCCGATCTGACAGGTGAGCCTAAGTTTCATGGACATAAGCCTTGGGAAAGGAACCAGAAGCCGTAGAGGGCTTAGGTGTCACGATGAGAAATCAACTTCATTCAGTGGGCAGAGACCAGCCATTGAGAAATTTTAGACTAAGAAAACAATCTGACCTCTGGGGGGGTGGGGGTGGCAGTAATTAGTGATTTCAGTAGGAAGATGAAATAGAATATTGGTCAAAAGCTACTGCCATAGCCCAGGACAAGAAAAAAGGTCTAAAATATGATCAGGGTTCTAGAAATGAAGGAAATTGATAGCCACTGAAGGATAAAAAATAGACATTAATACATTTTCCGATAGATAATTTTTAACTGATAAATCAGTTGATATTGATTGATTTCTTTACAGTATTACGTATATAGGAATGAGTCAGAAATAGTCTCTGGATACTAAAAGGACTATCAAAAAGGCACTGAATTACTACATCATAATCTTAGAAGTAATTGCTAGTGCTGAAGAATTACAAACAACTATGTAAATGACATGGTGATTTAATGGTTTGAAAAAAATGTGGTAATCAAAGCTTGCCAAAATAACCTGCAGTTAATAAGCATTTGGCAATTGTTTAAAAATATCCAATGTAATTAATGTAGAGAAGGTATCTAAATGCCAGCTTAGGGTGGAAAGGCACATTTTATAGACTGTGCAAATCCAGCTTCTGCACATATTACATATAAGGTTGCATTTTTACAGGCAGTTTTGTACTAAATTCTTGAAGGATAACATAGCATTTTACACTAATGCTTTGTAAGAGTTTTTCTATATTTGCAAGTGTAAACAGCCTTCAGGACGGAAAGTAAGCTTTTTTTAAAAATTGAAATATACTTGATTTACAATGTTGTGTTAGTTTCTGGTGTACAGAAAAGTAATTCAGTTATACATACTACATATTCTTCATTATAGGTTATTGCAAGATATTGAATACTATTCCCTCCTATAGTAGGAGCTTGTTTAAAATAAGCATTTTTAGAAACTAGAATTCACCTATATTTCCACTGACCAGTTATTAAAAACTGTCAAAGATAGTTTGTTCAATGAGACCTAAGGGAGAAAATACTCTGAGACTATTTCATGCTGTTAAATCTCTACAGATTTACAGTTTTATCCAGTCAAATTAATGCAAAACCCCAATGCAAGCATTTGGATTTTGAAAACTTTGGAGGAGTGTCATTTTCTAATAGTAATTATTGGTTTTACATTATTTTTTCACAGGGGAACTGATCACAGCCGCACATGAGCTTGGAGTAAGTATTAGTTTTATTGTTTAATCAATGCTCTCATTAACAGTTTTAGGAATTAAGAAAGTTTAATTAAGCATGGAGTAAAGTAGATTAATTTATTTTCAAACCCCAGTTTTTAGTAACTTATAAGTACAGTACGTGACAATTTACTTTAAGTTTTAAATCCAATTAAACTAAATTATAAAGCAAAGCCTTTACTATATATACAGTAGCTGGCTTATTATCACCCCAAATTTTGTATAAGCTATGGAGAATAAAATCGGGTTAACAGTTTTAATAAGTTTATTATTTAATAAACTTTATTATGGTGTATGATCCCTTTAGGCAAGACCTTAGGACTGTCAGCATGGTGGTAATCCGATAGCAGTGTGGTCTTTCAACATTCTAACCAATGTGATATTTCAGAACTCGCTTTTTTTCAGTAGCCTTTTAAATGACCCTAATGTACTGTGAACCCAGAGAACAAACTGCTTAAGAACTGACAATGAAATATGTCACCCTTTCTCTAGGTGACACACCATGTGATAGATGCTGCCAAATCCACTAAAGAAAATATTTATTTGTATTGACACAAGAGGATTACAATAGAAAACCACTATTCAAACATTTAGTCATTGTCTCTTAATCTTTATACTTGCCTGGGAAAAGGGCTAATTTTCAATGAAAGCCAGTGTGACTCTTCCTTTAAAACTAGATGGAAACCTCCTAACTGTTGCTAATTTTCCCTTAGGTTGCCCACCCTCCTGGCTACCCTTTGTTTACTCTGGTGGCTAAACTGGCAATTCTACTATTTCCTTTTGGTTCGGTTGCCTACCGAGTCAATCTGCTGTGTGGCTTATTTGGAGCAGCAGCTGCAGCTTTACTTTTTTTCACCGTTTTCAGGTAAAGTAGTTGATCAGTTAAAATTAATTTTGACTAATTGGAGTGACTTATGGACATGACTTATGGCCCATGTACATACATGACAAAACAAAAACCAAAAAACATCTTTTGTTGCTTGAATGGTTTTCCTAATCACTCATGTGATTTCACTTTCTCAATTTACGGTAATTTCATATGCGTTTGACCCTCAAATGATTACACAGTTGGTTCTGCTTCATACAGTGGAGAGAAGGTGTCACCAGTTCATTATCACAATTCTCTGTTTAGGCAGAATTAATAATGTTTGTCATTTTAGGAAGATCCAGATAGACCAGTTTAACAGTATGAAGTTCTTCTTTTGGTAAATGGTAAATATTATTTAATTACTCACAGTATTGCTGGTAGGCAGCTGCCTATCAGGTCCAGAGCTAGTACCTAATTATACTGTATTTTAAATATGCACATGCATACATTTTGAAATGAGGCTATTAACTAAGGAAGTCAATTTGGGAATGTGGTTTTACTAAGGTTTCACTTTGTTACAGTATAGCTGTAGGGAAAACAAGCAAATGAGACACCACTTACTTCATAATGAAAGGCTTTCCTAGTTTGGAAGGCTACCCTGCTTTTAAAAAAACAGGTCATTAGTTTAGGATATTGGTAATCTATGTTTGTCTTTGCTGTTTCTCGCTTTCAGTACTAACTCAGTCTAACCTATGCCTGAAAGGATTATAGTCATAACTACAAATTATACTTTCTGCAGAGGGAAACCAAGTTAAAACATTTCTTTCAAAAAGTATTGCAGATTTTATTATAAAAACAAATAATTTTGTATGTAAATATAGTATAATTTGAATAAAAAATTTCAAATGTCATTTTTGGAGACTTTTATTTACATTTGTCATATTACTGCCCTTTGACAATTCTTTCTAAATTCTCCTTTGCTTGTTTGTAAGAAGGTAAAAGTTACTAACTAGGGCTAAAACTTACTATTAAATCTATTTGTGGCAAGTTTCAGATTCAAAATTGTAATTGTTGATCATTGACTAAACGTTTATCTGTATTATTTAATTTGTTTTTATTTCAGTCTTACAGGTTTTCAGTGATAGCCATATCTTTAAGTATTAAACATTTAACATTTTTGCTTGGATTAATTAGCATTATGAATACTTTTTCTAAATGATTAGAGTAATTATTATTAGAATTGTTCCTTCTGGTCTTTTATAATTAAAGCTGTATCATTATTTTCATTGAGAGAAAAACTATTTTAAATATCTAGTGTGAAATTTAGAACATACTAGTTCTGTATTAAATGTATGAATTACTAATTTTCATAAGACATTTAAGACAAAGCCATTTTTTTTAAAAATTAATGTTTGTTTTGCTAGTTCATTTGTATTGTAGATTATTTCTACAACATATACACATATTTAAATGCTGTAGCTATCTCTTAAAGCAAGTAAAGCTATTTGTTTTCTAAAACTTTTCCATGGTTTTTTGTTATATTAATTGTTGATGCCCTGCCACATAAAAACCACTGCAAAAATCATATATAAATTCTTTGTCTCTCCAGAATCCGAATAATTTGGGACAGTTATTTTCCTTTGAGTTGTCTGCATTTTAAAATATCTTTAATTATTATGCTTGATTATAATGGATTTTAGATCCGCACACAGACCTGTGACCATTTTATTTTATTATACGGTCTTAATGATAAATTTGTATACTTACTGACATGTTTTAAAACAAAAACTCTTCATAGACTGGATATTTGCTTAGTTTTAGTAATCTAGTACTTTGGAAAAGTTACTTTCTTCTGAAATGTGTCTTAACAATATTATCTCTCATGTAATTTTAATATGAAAATACTTCATTATTTTGAATACAAATAATTGACAAGGTACACGTCCTTTGGGAACAACCTAGTTCAAGTGGCAAATCTGTTTTGTCAAACAATGGCCACCCTTCGGGAAAGAGCAAGCCATCTCTATGGTAATAGGACTAACAGTAGCCTATTGATCCAGTGGAAGAAGACATTATACAGTGTCAGCTGGCTTGTTACAATTTCATTTGTCAAATGACCTGAACTTAACCTTTAAAACCTTCCTTCTGTGACTATAAACCCAACAGCAGGACGGGGTTTTTGTGCAGCCATTACAGTGACGGCTTTTTTCCAGTGCTAGCGTACAGTAAACGTATTCCTTCGCAGGTTGACTCCTTCATCAAAACTCATTCAGAAGACATTTCACTACTTTGTTTATCTACCAACCAAGTCATCATTCCATTTTCTTGTTGAATATTGAGGGGTTTCGATCCTGGAGACAGTTGTATTCTTTCTTAACCCCATCACTTAAGAGAACATTATTGTACATGTAGGATTAGTGCTGACTGGTGTGCAGGAAATTAATTCTTTTAACGGGTTTAGGTTTTTTTCAGGTAATTGTTCACAGAGCCTTCACTATATTTAGCTCTTGGGGTGGACATAAAGACCTTCTATACCTTTTAAGCAAAGATTGTATTTCCTAAGCAAATTTCTGTTTAAATATGTTGATGTAAAAAGCTCCATTTTTTTCAGTAAACATGACTTGGATTGAAAGACCAGTTACTTCGTTGTTTCCAATTACTATGTAATTTTTGCTTTTCTTTCATCTTTCTTTTGCTTTTAAAAGCCTATAAGATGTCATTAACACTGCATTTTTTGTCAATCTTTCCTAATGGTTGGCAAGAATTCTTTTATATTTGCTGAGGTAGAAAGGATATGAGTAAAACAGTACATTGAAAACTGTATGTGTCACTGTACTTTATTGAATTAAAAATAGTAAGATTGGGGTAGTTATTTCTGCATGTATTTATTTATGTATTGTCCCCTTTGGGGATATTTTAAAGCATGATTATGTTAAAGGAGTTTAATCTAATACATTTCATTTATAGGAAATAGTATTCATTTTATTAATATGTACATCTGTGCATTTAAGACTCTGTACTACAGTTAAGTGATTTAGAGGAACTGGGATTTTTTTTTCTTTGAAGGCCAATGAAGTAAATGATTTTTTAGTTTGACAGAAGGGTATTTAAAAGTGTCATATTTGAAATTTGCAAATCCTATTAATACAAAAATGTAAAAGTTATAGGTCCTGTAAATCACTAATACGAACATTGTTTAGCTTTGCTTAGTACGTGAATTTCAAACTTATTTTCTAAAAACCTCAAACTAGATCCTATCAATATGTACTTAGTAAGGAAGAAATACTGAACTCACTTTTTAATATCAACATGCTTCCATTATATATGTTCTGGTATCACTGGCAGAGAATGGACTCTGTTGATAGTATCATGTAAGAATCCTTTACTTGAGGGAAGATTTAAATTGCTTATGATCTCAGATGAAAACATCTCTAGTGTCCTATTTTTTTGATAAGTTCCCAGGCAGGGAATATGTTCTCAACAGGCTTGAGAGTCAGCATATCCTTTTCAAACTAGCATGGGCCAAATGGAACTGTAGCAGAACTCATTCAGCAACATTTGTTGTGCACTCATTTGAATTGAAAGTAAAATTTTTTTTAGTTTTTATAATCAAATTCAGTGCTTATTTTAGAGAAAGGCAAAGTTATTCTTAAATAAAATTTTTTTAAATAATTTTTTTTTCTAAAAGGCATTGTTTTAGGAAGCTTGCATTAAAAAACTTTATAACTCCATTAAGGTTTTACAGTAAGAAATCAGATCTCTTAATATCAAGCAGGTTCCCTAGAATATGTGAATATTAATTATAATTAAAGGTATGTTGAAACTCTGCCTGCTTACTACAAAGAACTTACAGCCAATTTCAGTGATATTTAAATATCTCCTGGTAGATTGTTTTGTGCCAGTATTTTGTTTATGCAATATTTTATTTTTTATAAGTTATGTAAACATTTCTAAACATTCTGCCACTACTAAAAATTAATTTGATTAAACTTTTGGAATAGGAACACTTGATTCTGAGCACTGTGTCTGCTATTCTTAGGGTTTCAGCTAAGATTCCATTCAATAAAGAATTGAAAATTAAAATGCCATACCTTAGAGTATGTAGAATCTCCTGCTTAAGAGACATTTGGATTTTCCAGCTCAAAGAGTATTTTAGATTATTGCCATAGAGAATAATGTGAAGCTCTTCCTAATTTCAGAGGTAACTATGCATAAGTAACAAATAGTCGCCAAGTTTTTGTAGTTGAAGAAGAATGGAAAGTACTGGAGCATTAATTTCCATTCAGGAGAATATCTGCCTTGATCCCTGGTTAATTGATCATATATTTCTCTCATACTTGTATTAAAATTGCATTGACTCAGACTGGCTAAGCATATTAAGAGATTGGTTCATTTGCATTTTCTTATAAGTAGAGGACCATATTAGGCTCAAATAGCAGCACTTCATTTTGAAGGGAAAAAAGCAGGGCAAAAACTCTTTTTTAAGACTGTAGAGTCTTTTCTGACAGCTAGTCAGAGTTAGAATTAGTTCAAGGAAATGTTAATAATGCACTGCCTGGCCTAATCCCTTTGATATCACCAGGTATCCTCCTGTTCATGGGTTAATTGCTTTAAAAGCAAAGGCAATATTCTGAGCGGTGGGCCGCTTCACCTTTTCACAGCTGTTACCATTGAGTGACAACTAAATCCCATGTGTAAGATGAGGAAGAGCTCAATCTCCAATTGGGAGAAAATTTATGTAAACCACAATCCCTTCAGAATGTGCGGAAGTCATAGACTTTCTTGATTTACTCTGCTTTTCCCAGAAAGCTCTATTGTTCACTTTCCTAAGTCCCATCAACCCTTTGTAGCAGAATATCACAGCGGCAGCAGATAGCTTGAAATATATAAATGCTATCATAGCTCTGATTAATAGCAGTGCTTATGAGTCAAGTCTGATAACAGTGCAGCTCTCCACTCAATTTCAGATACTGCTAATGGAATCTGTCTTCTCCAATTGTAATATGAGAAGGCCTAATTTGCCATGGAGCTTGGAGCTGTCACCAGTAGGGGATTGTGGGGTCAGATGGGAGCTGCCAGGTTTTTGCCCTGCAGCTTGTATCTCTCACTTTGAATAGAGCAGCCCCCTGCCTGCCAGTTAGCTGATAGGCCGCCGTGGGGTTTATGCCACTATATACAATAGGAAAGGGCTACATAGGCTGACTTTATAATTGTGAAGCTAGCTCATATTTCCACAGCTACTGTGCTGCATAATTTCTAATAAGTGGTTTTAACAAATGTCAGATTATGAAAAGTTTCCCCAATTACAAAAACTTATAAAACATTTAGATTGCTAAATCTGTTTCCTGCCGAGATTTTTGCCACTGGAACTAGTCATCTGTCATTATGGCTATAATAATAAATGTATACATTTCTTAAAGCTGCAAATAAAATGATAAATCATAACTCATAGATTTCCTGCTTTTCAAAGCCATAAAAAGTAGAAAACACTCAACAAATTGAAATATTACTATATACTTTATAACTTTGCATAATAAGACAACTTTGTATTAAATCTCTATTGTTTAGTAAGTTGGTTAGTGTTTCTAGTAAAAATAGTTGAATATCCCCATTCTGTTGATCTTAGTTATTTGGATCTTTTCAGTTTACTTCATTTACCTTTAGAATCTTAACATTTTAAAAATTCTAAGCTTTCAGTTTAAAAGGACTTTGAGAATAATAATTCTGAACTATACCCTTAACCCATTTCAGTTTTGCTACCGAATACAAAATATACTATCAAGATTGAGTAATAAGCTCATCTTGAGGCCTTGCATGGTTTTAAACATTTCAAGCAAAATTGATGAAAATCTGTAGTTTGGGAGTTATTTTAAGCTAGGTTGTACCTTAAGAGGATATTGCCTTGTATAGCGCCAGTTATTTGGCATACTATGGACAGTTGGTCAAATGTAAAGTAAATGATGGTGATTCCTATAAGGCTCAGTTCAGTGTTTTTCTTTTAGGTATTTGGGTATAAATTGATGAGATGAGTTGTTGTAAGCCTTGAGTAGCTTCATCATTTATTAGTTAGTTTACAAATTTTAATTCTAATGGAAATTGCATGATTGTATTTTATTTACAAGAACTTTCATAATCTTGTTCTCTCTGTTTCACTTGTGCCCTTTTCCTTTATGAAAGCTTTCCCATTTTTTTCCCAACTTTATTTAGTGGTTTTAAAATCAAGACTAATACTTTGTACTTTTCCTTTTAGCGTACTGGTAGTTGATATTTATGTAGCTGAAAATTCAGGGTAGAACAGTCTTTTTCCTATCGATAGAGTCTCATGGAATAGAATAAACCTTGGTAGGATTTCACCTGGAGTGAAAGTAAATTTTTATAAAATATGGGAAAATGGGCTCATTTACAAATTTATTAAAGATGCAAATGTTTTACATTTTTTTACTTATGGTGGTGGTGGCTTTAGAGATAGAACTTCAATATACCAGGCCCTAAATTATTGATTGATATTCATTAGATCTAAACTTGAAAATTACAAGAAAAACATTTAGATTCTACTGCTCTCCAAATATCCACTGACTATAATTTGCCCCAGCTTCCCAGATGGCACTAATGGTAAAGAACCCACCTGCCAGGAGATATAAAAGATGTGGGTTCTATTCCTGGATTAGGAAGATCCCCTGGAGAAGGGCATGGCAACTCACTCCAGTATTCTTACCTGGAGAATCCCAAAGCCAGGGGAACCTGGCAGGCTACAGTCCATAGGGTGGAAAAGAGTCAGACATGACTGAAGCGACTTAGCACATGTGTGCATAATTTGCCCATAAAGCACCTGGCACATAGTAGATACTCAGTACATATTTGTTGAAAGAGTGTTGAGTGAACGGCCACTGAATGAGAGTTCAGCTGAAACTGAACATCTTTCCTATCAATAGCTTAGTTTCCCAGTTTGACATCTCCAGGTACATTGAAGAGAGAAATCTATGGGTGATGATTTTGCGAATGAGAGCCAGAGGTAACATTTTTATATTCTCCATGAACAAGATTCAGAAAAATAAGAGCTTGGGAGGATGAAGGCAGTAGATTTGCCACTGATTGTACCCCGCTTTACTGTGTCTCTTCCCTGTAATCTGCTGCATTTTAAGTCATCAATACGAGTTGACACTAAAAATAATTTTTTTAACAAGAATGCTCAGATGCATTGTGGCCTTCCTACTTGACTCTTGTATTTACTTCAAGTAGGAGTTTTAAATGTTCAAGGAGCATAGTGTACCCTCCATGTTGGGTTCTTTGCACACTGAAGACAAATACACTGATGAATTTTATGAAGCACGCCAAATGTATGTTCTGAAAGAATTTCAGTTTTCTGTTATTTGTCTTTTGATTGCGGATTAGACAAACATGTGACTACACAAGAAAATCAAATACTGTGTAGCAGAAAGAAAAATACACCTTATCATCCATAGCAAACCGGTGTCAGTGGTGTGAATTGTAACCCCTCCACCCAATTTATCCATTGTGTCAACAGATAAATAGCATTCCATCAGTGAGAAAACTAAGGCACAGTCAGTACCTTTCTGAGGAATCTCATCTAGGTCTCAAAGAATTCTGAGCCTCACATTTGTTAGGATTCTCTGAGAAGCATTACATATTTCTCACCCTAGAAGAGAATTTTTCCATTCTCTGGGTGAAATTTTAAATACTTGGCAACTCTTCTTATCCTATCTGTCATACTCCTGGTGTATCTTTCCTCAGTGACTAACCACTGTGATCCCCTGGAATGTGAACTCCGTGGTTTTAGCCTTAGCCCAAGTAAAAGGCAATGAGGAAAATTTATTTATTGCAAATACACTGCAAGATACATTTTATGTGTCACATATATGTAATGTGTATTTCTTTATACAAAAACTTCAGTAACTTTTAGATTGTTATTTTGAATCATCTGTATTATTACATTATTCTGTTAGTTTGAGACCTTGAAAATTAAGCATGCCTCTCTAATAGTGTAAAAACTTGATTTTGATTGTTAACATGTAACTATCGTTTAAAATACATTGGCTGTCTTACTGAAATTTCATAGTAAGTTTAAAGTGTGTGTTCTTTATATGGCCTCATAAGATGTTATCTTTCTATAAGTCATGTTAGATTGTAAAATACATATTTTACTTGAAGAAATAGCTCCCTTGATATCCTTCTTTGAGGCTCTCTGAGCCTCTAGATTGAGAATAGAAAATATTTTTCTCATATTATATATATATATATATAATATATCATGTCATTCTTTAATTAAAGAGGAAAATATTTTAGATTATTTTGCAATTTATTAGTGAGTTGTGCTGAAAACAGTTCTCATTTTATTCACAACTTCATTTGAATTTCTTTTTTTCCTCCAGGTTTCTATTAGTAGCAGGTTCATCAATTTCAGTAGAAAACTGTTTGTCTTTTAAATGTTTGTCTTTTAATTTTAAGATATCACTTTTAGCACATTAAATGTAAATGAATATATCAGTTCTTTAGTTGCTTTATAAAAAATAACTACTTAAGCATGTTTATTTTTTAATATAAATTTATTTATTTTAATTGGAGGGTAATTACTTTACAATATTGTATTGGTTTTGCCATACATTGACATGAATCCGCCATGGGTGTACAAGCATATTTATTTAAAAGAATGAAATGAAAATTAAAAGTAGGCCTTCTTGATTGCCAAGTGAAAACACCGTGGTGTTTTTTGATTATGTCATTTTTCTTTGAAAAAAAGTCAGGCTTAGTCTATAGGTAGGAGACAGTTGTTTTGTCTTGTTTGAGAGTTATTTANTTGACATGAATCCGCCATGGGTGTACAAGCATATTTATTTAAAAGAATGAAATGAAAATTAAAAGTAGGCCTTCTTGATTGCCAAGTGAAAACACCGTGGTGTTTTTTGATTATGTCATTTTTCTTTGAAAAAAAGTCAGGCTTAGTCTATAGGTAGGAGACAGTTGTTTTGTCTTGTTTGAGAGTTATTTATATTTACTTTCCATCTATTCATTTGACTTTATGGATGATACCAAACAGCTTGTTTTGTGGGTTCAGAACAACATTTTCACTTAAAACTCATGTTTAAGTAACAAGGTCAGATTAAATATTCCTTCCCTATATTTTTTAAAGAAATATTGCTTAGCCAGAAATTTGGACTACAGTTCATTTACCAGCATTCATGCATAGTGTTTCACTATGCTTATATAATCTAATTCTGCTAAAAAATTGCAAAGGTGTGTTGTAGCTTTTTCAGGGGAAAAAAATAGTAGAGTGTGCGTTCTGGTTAGAATTATTGCCCAAAAGAATAAATTACAACTCATTTGTTCAGTCACCCACATTGGGAATATTATGACCCTAGCAATCAAAACAGATAATAGATTAATTAGAGGTTTTCAGAAGTCAGCAGATTCATAGAATTCATGCCTTTAAAAAAAAACACTGATAAGCAGACAATAAAAGTGCTCGCTAAGTCATCTTATTTAACAAGTCTAAGACCAGATTCACCTTCAGACATACTTGTCAGTGTGATTTTTGCAGCATCACTTAGATAAGTGTTTTGCACATTTAATGTCTTTATCCAGAATTCACAGTGGCTTATCGATATGAAAGATTCATTGACATTTGGCTCAAAAAGACATAAAAAGTGGAAACTCTGAGGTATTTTGTTTGAAATTTGCAAAAATTTGAGAAAATACAAGGAACTCCCTTTACACATCAGTGTGAAAGGCAATATGAATAAAGAAAACCAACAATAAAAAGCGAAGGTAAAGTATGTCTGCAATTATATATAAATATTATATAAACATTTAGTTTCCAAAAGTTGCATAGCTTTGTTCTGTGTGTGTGTGTTTAGTCACTCAGTCATGTCTGACTCTTTGCAATCCCATGGACTGTAGCCCTCCAGACTCCTCCAGGCAAGAATAATGGAGTGGGTTGCCATTTTCACCTCCAGGAGATCATCCAAATATTTGTAAAATGAGATATTCTTTTAACTACTGACACAGCTATCTAGTGGTATCAGTAGTCCAAAAAATTCTATTGGCTTTGTTAATGCTTTATTTAGAGAGTTTTAAGTTCCTCACATCTGGTTTCTTAACTATGTTTGGATTAAGTTACAGTTAAAATTTTTTATTCCTCAAGATTGTTTTTACTAAGAAATATAGAAAAATCTGCCTATTCAGATTTATTAATACATTTAATTAATAATCATTAATAATAATACAATATAATTAATATATTTAATTTAATGAGAGTCTGGAGAAGGGGTGGTTACCCTAGTCTTTGTGAAAGTACTTCTGGGAAAACTTCTTGAAAAGGTGAAGCCTGTGCTGAGTTGTAAATAGTCAATCAGTGGGAGTGGCCAAGTAAAGGCAAAGCCATGTTCCAGATATAGAGAATCTCCTGTGCTAAGAAACTCTGAGGTGAAAGAGAAACAGCCTGTAATACAGCGACAAGTCATTCAGTGTTGCTGGAACACAGTTCAAAATAGGTTGTGTCGAAAATGAAGCTACAGGTGGGCTGAGACCAGATCATGAAAATTCGTGTCTGTTGTCATGGGACACTTAGAGAATGTTTTATAATCAAAGAGGAACCCTTGAAGGGCTGGAAACAGAAAAGCACAATGTCAGGTGTGCCTTAGATCCCTCTCTCTGCTGGCAGTGGTGGGCCCAGGGCTGGAATCAGGCAGCACATAAACCTACAACATTGTGTGAGCCTGAGGTGGTGAGTCAGATGAGCTGGCCTAGGGAAGTGAGTGTGGGTAGAGAGAAGAGTATGATTTTATAAACTGTTGATGAAGTCCAATTGACAGGATGTTGGAAAGGGAGAGGAGCTCTGATGATGACTCCTAAGGCTCTTAATTTAGACAGCTAAACAAGGAAGATAATGAAATTCACGAAGGGAACACAGGAAATTATTTCAGGGAAGAGGATGAAAAATTAATATTGCATGTACACACCCTGAGGTTCTGTGGGACATCCAGAGTTGGGATGGCTTTGTGGTGAGGGGACAACAGTAAGTTGGGGATAAGATTAAGTTCAAAACTAAGCGAGAGGTGGTGCTGGAGACAGATTTGTTTTCTTTAGTTTGTCGCTGGCACGTGAAGTCAAGATAGTGAATAAAGCCACCCAGGCAAAGTAGAGGGAGAACAGAGGACCTGCAGAGCCAGTGAATGAACTGGAGACCATCTCTGAAGTCTTCAGAAGCTCTTCATCCTCACCATTGCTTTGACCTGTCAGCCAGGCACAGACTCAGCTTGCTTTAGGCTGATGTGGGACGTCACATCTGCTTGTTTGCCTGCTTGTGACATTGTGGCACTAGACCACACACTTCTCTTCCTACATTGCACTCACCCTGCAGACTTACTAGTATACCATGTACTGCTTGTCTTTTGAGACAAATGCTTAATTTTAACGGGTGTCTTATGATTTTGAGAACAGCTTTATTAAATTCCTCCATCTCTCTTCCCACTCCCTGCCTGATTTGAGCTTTCAGTTTGCTCAATTTCTTGGTGCCCCTACACTTGTCTTCCGTTGAACTGAGACCTAGGATCCCTTGCTCATCCTTTTGGTCTCCTCCATCGGCCCCCTGCTGGCTCTGCTTCCTTCCCCATTCAGTGTAGACCCTGTAGTTCATTGCTTTAACACCTTTTCCTCTTGTCCTTCTGCCCTACCTACCTAGTAAAACTCAACCTGGCTCCTTACAGCCTTCCCCAGCCCAGGTCAGGCTGCTACAGACCTTGCCACAGCCATGTGGACCAAGGCTGCCACCCCACATCCACAGCTCCCTACAGTCTCCAGCCTCAGCTGAGTGCTTATTATTACACATTATCTGCTGTCTTCAGGTCCCTTGTTCTGTAGCCCTCCTTAGTTTGCCGAGTTTCCTCAGAGCAGACAATTCAAATTATCTCTACTTTTCTTAATCCACTAGACTGTACATGTTACATGGTCAGTAAATGTTGATTGATTCTGAGTCTTAGCACGAAACAAGCTTTTAAAGGCAGTTTGTTCAAATCTGTGTGTTTGAAGGTACATGCACAGTTTGATGTATAAAAGGCTGTTGGAAGCAAAGAGACTCTCAAAAGTATAGCCTATATACATTATTTTATGGAAATCAGAGATAGTATTAATAAAATGAGGCCTCCAAAATGTTTTATATTCTCTATATGGATGGATGCATAACTTTTTACCCTTAGGCATATTGCCTTCTTTTCAATGTTCCACAAAGCTTTGACAACTGCAGCATTTATTTTCAAAATTTCCTCACACAGTTTTTCTTGAAGACAACAGGAATAATAAAAAAGGTAGGCAGATAGTTTTAGTCAGGATTCTCAGTGGCAGATGGGCTGTGTTTAGCAGAAAAGAAGATTATTGAAAGGAAGTTGGGAAGAATGCTACAACTCAGTAATAAGAAAGATACAGCAATTTTTTAAATGGGCAAAATATTTGAAAAGACATTTCTCCAAGGAAGATGTAGAAATGACCAATGAGCAATTGCAGAGGTGCTCAGCATTGTTAGCCATTAAGGAAATGCAAGTCAAAATCTCAGTGAGATACGCTTTCACACTCAGTGGGATGACTATATAATCAAAAAGTCAGATAACAAGTGCTCACTGGGTTGTGGAAAAATCAGAAACCTCATCCGTTGCTTTTTAGTTCAGTTCAGTTCATTCACTCAGTCGTGTCCGACTCTTTGCGACCCCATGAATCGCAGCACGCCAGGNACTCTGCATATAAGTTAAATAAGCAGGGTGACAGTATACAGCCTTGATGTATTCCTTTTCCTATTTGGAACCAGTCTGTTGTTCCATGTCCAGTTCTAACTGTTGCTTCCTGACCTGCATACAGATTTCTCAAGAGGCAGGTTAGGTGGACTGGTATTCCCATCTCTTTAAGATTTTTCCACAGTTTATTGTGATCCACACTGTGGGAATGTAAAATTATGTAGCCACTTTGGAAAACAGTTAAGCAGTTTCAAATGATTAAATTGGTTGTTTTAGGATCCAGCAATTCCACTGCTAGGTATATACCCTAGAAAAATGAAAACATGTCCACACAAAATCTTGTACACAAATATTTACAGAAGCACTATTCATAGTAGGCAAAAGATGGAAACAGTTTAGATGTCCATCAGTGGAAGAATGAATAAGCAAAATGTGGAATAGCTATGTAGTGGAATATTAATTTGGCTATACAAAGAAGTGAAATACTGATACATACTACAAGTTGGATGAACCTTGAACACATCATGTTAAGTGAAAGAAGTCAGACACAAAAGTCCACGTATTACATGATTCTACTTATATGAAAACCCAAAAGAGGGAAGTTCACAGACAGAAGGTAGATTAGTGGTTACTTAAGTCTGGCAGTGAGATTGTAGAGAGAGTTAAAGGAGACAGAGTTTCTTTTTGAGGTAATGAAAATATTATAAAATTGACTATAATGACAGTTGCATGTTTCTAAATATACTGAAAATCTTTAATTGTACATTTTAAATAAATGAATCATATAGTATATGAATTATATCTCAATAAAGCTTCTTACTTTTAAATTCAAGAAAGTAGGGAAAACCACTAGACCATTCAGGTATTACCTATAATCAAATCCCTTATGATTATACAGTAGAAGTGAGAAATAGATTCAAGAGATTAGATCTGATAGAGTGCCTGAAGAACTGTGAACAGAGGTTCATGACATTGTACAGGAGTCAGGGTTCAAGACCATCCCCCAAGAAAAAGAAATGCAAAAAGACAAAATGGTTGTCTGAGGAGGCCTTACAAATAACTGAGAAAAGTAGAAAAGCGAAAGGAAAGGAGAAAAGGAAAGATATACCCATTTGAATTTAGAGTTCCAAAGAATAGCCAGGAGAGATAAGAAAGCTTTCCTCAGTGATCAGTGCAAAGAAATCAAGGCAAACAATATAATGGGAAAGACTAGAGAGCTCTTCAAGNGAAAAGTAGAAAAGCGAAAGGAAAGGAGAAAAGGAAAGATATACCCATTTGAATTTAGAGTTCCAAAGAATAGCCAGGAGAGATAAGAAAGCTTTCCTCAGTGATCAGTGCAAAGAAATCAAGGCAAACAATATAATGGGAAAGACTAGAGAGCTCTTCAAGAAAATTAGAGATACTGAGGGAACATTTCATGCAAAGATGGGCTCAGTAAAGGACAGAAATGGTATGGACCTAACAGAAGCAGAATATATTAAGAAGAGGTGGCAGGAATACACAGAAGAACTGTACAAAAAAGATCTTCATGACCCAGATAATCACAATGATATGATCACTCACCTAGAGCCAGACATCCTGGAATGCAAAGTCAATGGCCTTAGGAAACATCACTATGAACAAAGCTAGTGGAAATGATGGAATTCCAGTTGAGCTATTTCAAATCCTAAAAGATGATGGTGTGCAAGTGCTGCACTCAACATGCCAGCAAATTTAGAAAACTCAGCAGGACTAGGTCACAGGACTAGAAAAGGTTAGTTTTCATTTCAATCCCAAAGAAAGCCAATGCCAAAGAATGCTCAAGCAACCACACACTTGTACTTATCTCACACGCTAGCAAAGTAATGCTCAAAATTCTCCAAGCCAGGCTTCAACAGTATGTGAACTGTGAACTTCCAGATGTTCAAGCTGGATTTAGGAAAGGCAGAGGAACCAGAGATCAAATTGCCAAGATCCACTGGATCATAGAAAAAGCAAGAGAGTTCCAGAAAAATATCTGCTTTATTGACTATACCATGGGGTTGCACAGAGTCGGACACGACTGAAGCGACTTAGCAGCAGCAGCAGCAAAGCTTTTGACTGTGTGGATCACAACAAACTGTGGAAAATTCTTCAAGAAATGGGAATACCAGATACCTGACCTGCCTTTTGAGAAGTCTGTATGCAGGTCAGGAAGCAACAGTTAGAACTGTACATGGAGCAACAGACTGGTTTCAAATAGGGGAAGGAGTATGTCAAGGCTGTATATTGTCACCGTGCTTATTTAACGTATATGCAGAGTACAGCATGAGAAACGCTGGACTGGATGAAGCACAAGCTGGAATCAAGAATGCCAGGAGACAGGCTCTGCTACAAAGCCACAGTCATCAAGACAGTATGGTACTGGCACAAAGACAGAAATATAGATCAATGGAACAAAATAGAAAGCTCAGAGATAAATCCAAGCACCTATGGACACCTTATCTTTGACAAAGGAGGCAAGAATATGCAGTGGATTAAAGACAATCTCTTTAACAAGTGGTGCTGGGAAAACTGGTTAACTACTTGTAAAAGAATGAAACTAGAACACTTTCTAGGAGAAGGCAATGGCACCCCACTCCAGTACTCTTGCCTGGAAAATCCCATGGGCAGAGGAGCCTGGTAGGCTGCAGTCCATGGGGTCACTAGAGTCGGACATGACTAAGCGACTTCCCTTTCACTTTTCACTTTCATGCACTGGAGAAGGAAATGGCAACCCACTCCAGTGTTCTTGCCTGGAGAATCCCAGGGACGGGAGAGCCTGGTGGGCTGCCGTCTATGGGGTCGCACAGAGTCAGACACGACTGAAGCAACTTAGCAATAGCAGCATCAGAACACTTTCTAACACCATACACAAAAATAAACTCAAAATGGATTAAAGATCTAAATGTAAGACCAGAAACTATAAAACTCCTAGAGGAGAACATAGGCAAAACACTCTCCGACATAAATCACAGCAGGATCCTCTATGACCCACCTCCCAGAGTAATGGAAATAAAAGCAAAAATAAACAAATGGGACCTAATTAAACTTAAAAGCTTCTGCACAA
>SJYA01001570.1:2099536-2139567 GCA_006410615.1 Neotragus moschatus | reverse complement strand
AGGGGGGGGGGTGGTCAGGATGGGGAACACGTGTATACCTGTGGCAGATTCATGTTGATGTATGGCAAAACCAATACAATATTGTAAAGTAATTAACCTTCAATTAAACAAATTTATATTAAAAAAAGAGTGCCAGGAGAAATATCAATAACCTCAGGTCTGCAGATGATACCACCTTTATGTCGGAAAATGAAGAAAAACTGAAGAGCCTCTTTATGAAGGTGAAAGAGGAGAGCAAAAAAGTTGGCTTAAAACTCAACATTCAGAAAACTAAGATGATGTCATCCGGTCCCATCATTTCATGGCAAATAGATGAGGAAGCAGTGGAAANTGCAGATGATACCACCTTTATGTCGGAAAATGAAGAAAAACTGAAGAGCCTCTTTATGAAGGTGAAAGAGGAGAGCAAAAAAGTTGGCTTAAAACTCAACATTCAGAAAACTAAGATGATGTCATCCGGTCCCATCATTTCATGGCAAATAGATGAGGAAGCAGTGGAAACAATGACAGACTTTATTTCTGGGGGCTCCAAAATCACTGCAAATGGTGACTGCAGCCATGAAATTAAAAGACGCTTACTCCTTGGAAGAAAAGTTTTGACCCACCTAGATAGTATATTCAAAAGCAGAGCTATTACTTGGCTGACAAAGGTTCATCTAATCAAAGCTGTGTTTTTTTCCAGTAGTCAAGTATGGATGTGAGATTTGGACTATAAAGAAAGCTGAGCCCAAAGAATTGATGCTCAAATTTTGAACTGTGGTGTTGACGAAGACTCTTGAGAGTCCCCTGGACTGCAGGGAGATCCAACCAGTCCATCCTAAAGGAAATCAATCCTGAATATTCATTGGAAGAACTGATGCTGAAGCTGAAACTCCAATACTTTCGCCACCTGATATGAAGAAATAATTCATTTGAAAAGACCCTGATGCTAGGAAAGATTAAAGGCAGGAGGAGAAGGGGACAACAGAGAATGAGATGATTGGATGGCATCACCAACTCAATGGACATGAGTTTGAGTAATCTCCAGGAATTGGTGATGAACAGGGAGGCCTGCCATGCCTGAAAGCCATGGGGTTGCAAAGAGTCAGACACGGCTGAGCAACTGAACTGAACTGAAAGCTTTTTAAATGAGGAAATATTCAAATCTAGAATTTAAAAAAAGAGAGAGAAGGAAGTTGGAAAGCTTACAGAATTTCTGGGAAGGCTGGATTAGCGGACTCTGATCCCAAAATATTCAGAGTCCCAGGCATGTATGTGCTGGTGAAACCACCGCAGCTGCCATCCCTGGGCCCCAGGCACCCCAGCGCACATCACTGCCACTGACCTGGATTCTGAGCACTAACCCTGAAGTGCTCCCATTATTGTCTGTGAAAGTGATGCACATATCCCACCCACCATGTCTGATTCTGTCTCCATGCCTGCTTTTTGGCCTCATGAATTTCCAATTCAAAGAATGGACCAGGTGATTCTGACAGGCAGGGCCTAGGTCATATACGCATGCTCTAGCTGCTTGGAGACTAGAAAAACATTCTTATTTCAGTGTGTGTAATAAGAGGCGCTGTGCCTCATAAGCTTGTATCCCTCATGCATATGAAAGGATTTTAGATGTTGAGTAGCAAAAGAAAAGAGAAGGTCCACTACTCTTGTCTTCAGTCTATAGACTGAGTTGATTTTTAAGCAAAATCTTTTGAGATGCTAAAAAGATCAAGATTATAGGTTTGATTTTCTTTACTGGCTTTATAATCAGTTCAGTCAGTTCAGTTCAGTCGCTCAGTCGTGTCCGACTCTTTGCGACCCCATGAATCACAGCACGCCAGGCCTCCCTGTCCATCACCTACTCCCGGAGTTCAGGTCCTCTTTCAGTATCCTTCTCTTCTATAACCTTATACCCAGAAAAATCAGGTGAAAGAGTATATGGATTATTCATTGTAAAACAATCTTATCCTTGGCAGGGGGGTGATATGGGACAGAAGTGAGGTGGGAAAAATTCAGATTTTAGACCTTGCTGATATAGGATTAGTCTTCAATAAAATGCTAATGTACATAAGTATCTGTAATAGTCTAAGGTGACTGGATAAATTTTACCACTGGTAATTTTACTTATACTGTCTTCAATTTCTAAAACCTTATGAAATATTTGAAAAGGCAGTTAATGTAGTTCATAATTCCAATAATGTCAATAATTCAAACGCTTTAGGATGTCTTCCTGAGCATAATAATGTGCTAAAAATCATTGTAGATTAGTGAGTCTTGAGTTTTCTTCCTGAGGATTTGTACATATCAGTTCTCTTTAATTAACTGTTTTCTGGTTTTAAACTTTAACTGTCCTTTCAAAAAAAATGTTTAATATCAATCTTGAGAGGTATGTACAATTCGGGTTGGTAGTGTGTTGTTTAGATAACACATAGACATAAATACAGTTCTAATAATTGACAGAACTTCCGTTCTTCATTCAAAGAGGTGCATATTTAACTAAATAAATGTACAATATATCATTGAAAGTGAAATCGCTCAGTTGTTTCTGACTCTTTGTAACCCCATGGACTGTAGCCTGCCACACTCCTCCATCCATGGGATTTTCCAGACAAGAGTACTACAGTGGGTTGCCATTTCCTTCAATTTTAATCCTAGTTCTGCCACTTAATTACCTACTATAGGACCTTGGAAAAATTATTTGGCCTCCCTGAGCCTCATTTTCTTCATTTGAGAAAAGGAAACAAACCACCATCTACTCCTAGGGTTATTGTGAAAATTAAATGACTGTAAAGAAGGCAGTAGAACAATACCTGAAACATGGTAATAAGAAACTCAACAAATGTTAGCAAGTTATCTTAGAAATTTGCTGATTTCTTTAAACTTTTTATCTTGATGCAATTTCAGATTTATAAAAACGTGGCACAAATGGTTCACTGTTTGCCCTTTACTCAGGTTCCCAAATATTAATATTTTACCACATTTGCTTTATCCTTGACTCAGTGGATATGTATGTATTATTTTGCTTTTTAACCAGTTAAGAATAAGTTGTAGTCATGATATCCTTTTACCCTTAAATGCTTCAAGATATGTTTCTTTAAACCAACATTGTCTTACATATACACAGTGCAGGTCTCAAAACAAATTTATCAGTGATACAACGCTGTTACCTAATCTTCAGACTTGACGCAATTTTTTCCACGTGCTTATAGTAGATGACACCACCCTTATGGCAGAAAGTGAAGAGGAGCTAAAAAGCCTCTTGATGAAAGTGAAAGAGGAGAGTGAAAAAGTTGGCTTAAAGNCTGGGCTGGAAGAAACACAAGCTGGAATCAAGATTGCTGGGAGAAATATCAATAACCTCAGATATGCAGATGACACCACCCTTATGGCAGAAGTGAAGAGTAACTAAAGAGCCTCTTGATGAAAGTGAAAGAGGAGAGTGAAAAAGTTGGTTTAAAGCTCAACATCCAGAAAACGAAGATTATGGCATCCAGTCCCATCACTTCATGGGAAATAGATGGGGAAACAATGTCAGACTTTATTTTTCTGGGCTCCAAAATCACTGCAGATGGGGACTGCAGCCATGAAATTAAAAGACACTTACTCCTTGGAAGAAAAGTTATGACCAACCTAGATAGCATATTAAAAAGCAGAGACATTACTTTGGCAACAAAGGTCTGTCTAGTCAAGGCTATGGTTTTTCCAGTGGTCATGTATGGATGTGAGAGTTGGACTGTGAAGAAAGCTAAGTGCCGAAAAATTGATGCTTTTGAACTGTGGTGTTGGAGAAGACTCTTGAGAGTCCCTTGGACTGCAAGGAAGTCCAACCAGTCTATTCTAAAGGAGATCAGTCCTGGGTGTTCATTGGAAGGACTGATGCTAAAGCTGAAACTCTAATACTTTGGCCACCTCATGTGAAGAGTTGACTCATTGGAAAAAACCCTAATGCTGGGAGGGATTAGGGGCAGGAGGAAAAGGGGACGACAGAGGATGGGATGGCTGGATGGCATCTCTGACTCGATGGACGTGAGTTTGAGTAAACTCCAGGAGTTGGTGATGGACAGAGAGGCCTGGTGTGCTGTGATTCATGGGGTCACAAAGAGTAGGACACGACTGAGTGACTGAACTGAACTATAGTAGAAGTCCTAGATCATGCCTTTTATTCTGTTGTCATCTTTTTGGTCTCTAATCTGGGACAGTTCTCATGGTGATTTTGTTTATTGTCAAGACTTTGACATTTCTTGATACATACAGGTCAGTTATTTGACATTTCTTGATACATACAGGTCAGTTATTCTGTAGAATGTCTTCAGTCTGAGTTTGTCTGTCCTCTTGCTTAAATTCAGGTAATGCATTTTTGGCAGGAATACGATAGAAATGATGCTGTATTCTTTTTTTTTTTGCAATAGATAAAGAAGCATATGATGTTTTTTTCCCATTATTGGGCGTTAACTTTGATGATGTGATTAAGACTGGGTCGGTCCAGTTTGCCACTGTAATTAGTTACTTCTTTTGTAATTATTTACAGGGAAATACCTTTAGACAGTGTACATATTTCTGTAACTCCAAACTTTACCCTCTACTTTGGTATCCATTGATTATTATTATGATAGTTGTCAAGTGGGGATTTCTAATTCTTCTAATTTCTTCTATAGTTATTAGTTGACTTGCCATGGACTTTTCCTTCTCACCCCGTTTATATCACTACAGATCCATAGCTTTTTTTTTTTTTTTAACATTCATAGCTTCTTATTTATTCACTGGGTTACAGCCTGTTACTCTATTGTTTTTATGCTCACGTTTTCCCCAGTCTGGCCAATGAGAGTCCTGTAAGCTAGCTAATATGCTATTTGGGCATGTCTCCATTTGAGCATTTCCTTACTTTGTGTCCCAAAATGTTTCTAATTTGTTTGCTACTTGAGCTTTTCCAACCCTGGAATCAGCCATTTCTCCAAGGGTGCTAATTTATGTTTTAAGTAGAAGAAGGAATCTTGTATCTTTTGCTGACTTTCCAAAGTCATATTGACAGCTGAAACTTAGAAGTTTCTTTAAATTGTTACTAATACTTAAAGATTAATTTATTCTTTTATTTGTTAAGTTTCCTTTCTGTGCTTGGGGCCAGATCCTTCCAATTAAGTGAAGTTTAGCTCCAGTTCACATTTCAAAAAACAATGTAAAAACCATTGATATGCAAAGATGGGCTAGAAACCTGGGAATTGGAGAGAAAATTGAGAGAAGAGTAGAGTTTTAATAAAGGAGCAGGGAGGACCTTCAATTCAGGGCTATAGCACGGGCAAACATATGGAGCTAGGAATAGGCAAGTCTTATTAGGGAATTTTAAGGAGCTTGACTACTTGGTAGGAGGTCGTGTTGGTAATTAGTGTTTAGGGGGCCCAGTTTAGTGGGAGCCTGGATTCCAAGTTGATTCTAATTCATCCTGTAGGAATAAAGAGTATTCACAAAGAGTATGCTTTAGAAAGTTTAACCTGATGTTATATTGCGGAAGAATTAGAAAATGTAAGGCAAGTTAGGAAATTATTACTTTGAATCTAAGGCAGTAGGAATACAAATGGAAAGGAATCTGGAAAGGAATTTGGAAAGAAGAAATAACTTTAGGTTATTGAATCAGGAAAACTGGGAGAATGGAGTATTCTGCAAGAAATAGGAAACTGATGATTTTTATAAGGGAAAGAGAATAGGAAAATTGTAAAGAAAAATTCAGAGGAAAAACAGGTTTGGTGATATTGAAATTTGTTAGCTTTTTTTCCTACTAAGGTTGATTAAAAGCTGTACAACTACTCCATAATTTTTATGTAAAAGACTACAGCTAAAAAATAATGACCTATGATTTGACCTCTCAAATCATATCTCTAAATTGAGATCCAGAGTCCTCAATTAATTTGAAATGTGGGCTTCTGTTGGCTTGGCATTGGGAGTGAGGAATTTGTTTCCAAGTATAGCATTTGATTCTTCTATGTTAGTAAAATTGATACTCCCACCTTTCTCTTTTAAAGAAAAATATCATTTTTAACTTTGACTTTGTGTAAAGAAGAAAGCATTAGAAACTAAGAATTTAGCTTACAAGATCTTAAAATCACCAAATATTGTGACCAAGACATACTTTGCCATATGTTGGGAGATAAAAGTACCTAGACCCAAATATTTCACAAGGAATGAGAGTGAGTGTTCCTGAACAGATATTCCTTTTTCTTTTATTTGTTTTTAAAAGCTTTTTATTTTGTATTAGGATATAGCTGATTAACAATGTTGTGATATTTTGATAGTTTCAGGTGAACAGCGAAGGGACTCAGCCATACACATACATGTATCTTCTGACACATAACATTGAGCAGAGTTCTCTGTGCTATACAGTAGGTAGGTCCTTGTTGGTTATCCATTTTAATTAGAGCAGTGTGTACATGTCCATCCCAAACTCCATAACTATCCCTTTACCCCATCCTTCCTCACTGGTAACCATAAGTTAATTCTCCAAGTCTGTAAGTCTGTTTCTACCAAACAGATACTCTGCCACTTTATTAAATTTTCAGTCTTAATCAGTCACAATGACTTTTCTTCTTAGATATAGCAAGAAAAATGGCCCAGGTGTGTGATCTCTCTAGTTTCTGTCTCTTCAGGCTTTCTGAATGGCTTGAATCCTAAAGAGTACATCGGAGAACTAAATCTCATTCAGTTCATAAGATACCAAGCAGGTTTGTTCATTTGTTTCTTAAAAGGTTAATATATGGACTTTGTAATTAAAATCTGTTGAAAGGAATTATTACACAAAGTAATGTATTAACCATCTAATGTGTTGGGATAGTGCTGGGTGGCTGTCATAATTTCTGCTGCTGCAGTTTATAAAAAGGAAAATAAAGTCAGTTCTTTTTGTTGAGAAAGAAGATTTCATGTTATCTGTATTTGCAGGCTTTCTGGCTCATATGCTGGAGGAATCCTTGCTGCGGGGGTGTTTTCATTTTCTCGTCTAACATGGCAGTGGTCCATTGCAGCAGAGGTTTTTAGCTTAAACAATCTGTTTGTGGGCCTGCTTATGGCTCTTACTGTACATTTTGAGGAGGCAGCAACTGCGCAAGAAAGATCAAAGGTAACCTATTTTGATCAAAGTGAAATCACTTTTTGTTTTAATTTTTAGACAGATGCTCTATTTCTTTTTAACTTTGGTTTAGATACTGTTTATCTATTCTGATTACTGTCAAGGTAATCTAGGTATGTTGAGAGAAAAAGCACTCTCAAAACACTCTCAGTTTGTTTACTGTAAACTATGAGAGCCTTTATAAAACATGAGAGTTTTTTTTCTGTCTCGAGAGTTCAAAAGTTTTTTGGAGAATGAAGGTATTACAAAATCCCCTTTGAGTCTTATGGGAAAGAAAGCCTTGTTAGCTAATCCACTGTCGTGTGTGTGTGTGTGTGTGTGTGTGTGTGTGTGTGTGTGATCTTAAGATGCCAAGCTCTAGGTTGACCACCTTAAATTACTTACCATTATGGTACATTAGCTTATTTTCTAATTTCGCAAAAGATCAAATAATTTGTACTATTTTTTCACTGAAAAGAAAGTAATCAGATGTAAAATGAAGTAGTTCTGAAGAGATTATAATGACTAATCATCAGAATAATTTGCATTGTGGGGGAACCCTGTCTTCTAAGGGCTTACCATCTCCACATTGAAGACTGCCGGATTATCTTAATATGTGGGCAGCCTGTGTCATTAAAGAATTTAGAAACAAAAGAACATCAAGGCTTATCTGTGGTTTCCATAAACAAACCTGTGATGATATTAGAGTTTATTTTTTGTTTAACATAGACCCTTTTCTGATGATGAAAATAACACATGTTCAAAAATAGCAAAAAGACCACCATAGGGAACCAGGTTTCTAAATAAAAGTGTTATATTTAATTAATTTAAGAAGAAAATGTAAAACAAAGAATTGCTGAACTTTAGTTCTAGATTTCACTTGAACTATACTATGTCCTATTATTGTTAGAACTTGTCATCATATAGGACTTCCTAAAACCTAGTTTGAAGACAGTAATTTAAGAGCAGACTGCAGTGATTTGATAATGAAAAATATGAATAAAATAATGGTGATAGATACTAGTAAGTATTAAAGCATGATTGTTTGCATTAAAAGTTTGATGTTAACCTGGCTTACTGTATAAATGTTTAGTTTTAATAAAAAGAACAGCTTTTTACTATTGTGCTTTCTTAGTTTTCAGTGAATTTCTAACTTGGATTATTTTCTTTTATTATTTTTCAGATAGCTAAAATCGGTGCTTTCTGCTGCGGCCTTAGCTTATGTAATCAGCACACAATAGTACTCTATGTTTTGTGTATAATACCATGGATTCTCTTTCGACTTTTAAAAGAGAAGGTAGGTTTTTGAGTAAAAATGCCCAATATGACGTTTATGGCATCAGAAAACATGAGGCTTATTTACTTATTAGTTTCATACAGGCTTAATAGGGATATTGTAAAATCTATAGATGGTTTTGGATAGTATGAACATTTTAACAATATTAATTATTTTAATCCATGAACGTGAGACATCTTTTCATATGTGTCTTCAGTTTCTTTCATCAATGTCTTATAGTTTTCAGTATACAGATATTTCATTAATACCTCCTTAGTTAAATATATTCCTAAGCGATTTATTATATTTGATGCTATGCTATTGTAAATGAAAGTGTTTTTTTTTTTTTTTTTTCAAATAGCTCATTGTTAGTATATGGAAGCACAGCTAACTTTTTATCCTGTAACTTTCCTAAATTTGCTAAGTTTTACAGCTTTTTGATAGAATCTTTAGGATTTCCTATTTAAGATCATGTCCTTTGCAAACAGAGACAGTTTCACTTCCTTTCTAGTTTGGATTCCTTTTATTTCTTTTTTTTGCCTAATTACCCTGAGTAGGACTTCCAGTACTATGTTGAATGTGAGAGGTGAGAGTGGGTACCCTTGTCTTATTCCTGATCTTAGAGGAGAAGCTTTCAGTCTGTCACCACTGAGTACTGTGTTAGCTGTGGCCTTGTCATATGTGACTTTCATCATGTTAATATATGCCCCACATCAATTAAATCAAAATTATTTTTGAGTAGGATCAGCCACTGGCTCGGCTCTGTAGATGCACAGAACTGCTGGCTGATCAACCTCTGCTCTGGCACCACTGCAAACAGGAATGTGTTCTCCCAAGACTGGAGACTGGTCACTGTAAGCCCTGCTTCCCTTCTCCATCTCTGTCTGATCCCCAGTGGTTGAGCCCTAAAGATCTACATCCACCCCCAAACCCTCCCGTCCCCCGCCACAGTGGTCCCTGCGAGCAAGAACTGAATGAGTCTTCTGGGGAGCCTCCTGCAATGCCTGGGGACCTGGATTTCCACCCTGGGGGCTCTTTTCCCACTGGAAAAAATGTACCCCAAGGGGAGTCCTCTAATGTACCGCTGTGCTGGCCTAGGGGAGGAGTGAAATGGTCAGAGTGCCCCTCAAAACTTCAAGTGCAGTCCTTCTTAGTCTCTGTGGTCCAGGACTTCAGCCTCAACCCCAGTGTCTGGAATTTTCACAACAGTATTTTATCTACAGGTAGTTGCTGATGGTGTTTTGTGGGAAGGACTGAAGTTGGGATTACTTATGTTGCCATCTTGATAGAGTCACTCTTAGCCAGGCTTCTGATATCAGAGAAGGTGTGGCTAGATATACATTCTCTGGCATGAACTTAAAAAGGAAATCTTTAGTTTTAAGTCTTTAGAGGGAGAGCCATATTCTCATGTAAAACATACAAGACCCAGAGCTGACAAGTTAGGAACTTGATCTGAGAGCTTGTTTACCATGTACTTAGATCAACCTCCGGAGAAGTCAGTGGCACACCACTCCAGGACTCTTGCCTGGAAAATTCCATGAACGGAGGAGCCTGGTAGGCTGCAGTACATGGGGTCGCAAAGAGTCAGACACGACTGAGCAACTTACCTTTCACTTTTCACTTTCATGCATTGGAGAAGGAAATGGCAACCCACTCCAGTGTTCTTGCCTGGAGAATCCCAAGGACGGGGGAATCTGGTGGGTTTCTGTCTCTGGGGTGGCATAGAGTCGGACACGACTAACGTGACTTAGCAGTAGCAGTAGCAGTAGATCAACCTCTGATGAATGATGAAATTTGGAAAAGGGTGACTCTTCAGAGCACCTTTTATTTTTATTATTTAAAGAGCAGAGTCTAGAAAATAAGATCTACCAGTGAAGTGATAGAGAATTGGATCTGACTGCTCAGGTGATCTAAGGCAGAAAAGGAAATTAGTTGGTTGCAACCCCAACTGCTTACTTAAATTATCTGGAAAGATTTAAGAAAGTAAATAGGTGTTTGCGTGTGTGTGTGCCTTTGTGGGCTCTCACTACCCTAAAATAATTCTGATTTATTTGATTGGGTGTGAGGCCCTGGGACTGATAGTTTTAAAAGTTCCCCAGGTAATTCCAGTGTACATGCAGCTAGGACTCAGAGCCACTCTCCCACACTCTCCGAAATAGTTCTCATGTGTTTGTTTCTCTATTTTTCCCACAGAAGGGAAAATCTGCAGCACCTATGTCTTGCCATTCTAAACTGAACTTTATAGTGTGCAGAAACTGCTAAAATCTAAACATTTACTTCCTTTAAAGCTACTTTTAAGAATAGCAAAGGCATATTCTTCGATTAGTTATTTCTTCCATTTTTTTCATCCCATCATTTTGTATGACTCTCATTACCACTTTAGAAATGTCAAACAAAATCAGTACTGTAATAAAAACACTCCATTTTCAATGAAGAATGCTTATTTGAAAATGCTAGTGTGAGTCAACTACTTTTCTACTTCTGGTGAATGGAAATCTTTGTTCTCATATTCATTGTCACCTATCAATTTCCCTTTTTCATAAAGAAAAAATTGGCAATTTCCAATCACGATATATGTAAGAGATGACATTTCCAATTACTAAAGCAACCATAGAATTGTTTCGGACTCAATCTTTGTAAAAATGTGGCAGAGTTTCCCTTGGTTTTAGAAATGTGCAGAAGCGGGACTTCTCTGGCGATACAGTGGTTAAGTCTCTGTGCTTCAGTTACTTCAAGGCCTGCTCCTTGGTGGGGGAACTAAAATCACATGCCACATGACATGGCCAAAGAAGAAAAAAGCAAAGAAGAAACTTGAAGATGAGAAATATTTCTGTTTGAGGCAAGATTGTTGCATACAACAATAAATTTCTTTCTTTCCTATGTAAATTGAGAAAAAAAATAGCATTTGGATGAACTTGAGTGTTACTTAAAAACTAGCTTCATTTGTATTGATTTCCATGAAATGTCCAAAACCCTTGTAGAAAGAATATATTATTAATGTGCAGTCATAACATAGTATATAGTTAAAGCCTACTCCTGATGATGATAATGAAGTGAATCAGTATTAGAACAATATCTTGGGCAGTTTTGAAAACAGTCAAACACCATAATCAACACTAATCACTTCTAAGTGGGTAGTCTCAGCTGTGCAATGCTGCATGTCATGACATGGTTTTAAATGTAGAGGATGCAATAAACATGAAAATCATGTCTTTGCTAATATTATTTGCTTCACTCAGATTTCACTTGCCATGCAAAGGAGTTCAGGCTGATGCAATTTCCTAGTAATCCACAGTAATCAGAAGGTTTAACATCGTCTTCCGTGGTGACTTGATATAAATTGAGAGATCAGCTCTGAGTAAACATATTTGATGTTTTCCTCAATATATTCTTGAAGTTCCAGGATGAATCCGACTTAAATCAACACCGTGATACATGTGGCTCCCTGTGCTCTGATGCAGGAACTCTCCCCAGGCTCCCTGTTGAAGTTGAGTCTGTGCTTCTCTGCTGGTCTGCTGCCCTATATCTACCTGCCTGTCTCATCCTACCTCAATCAAGCTCGTTGGACCTGGGGAGACCAGACAACATTGCTAGGATTTTTGACACATTTTCTCAGGGAAGAATATGGAACATTCAGTCTGGTAAATTTATATTTCAAACACTTTTAAGGAAATAAGTGGCAAAACTTCAGTGTTCTGCCTGGACCATGAGTGGGGGGGAAAAAAAGACACATGACAGCATGTGGAATTTTCTTTCGTTATTTATCTTGCAGACTTGCCCCGTGGAATGTAGCCTTTCACATAAGTTTGAAAAAACTGACTCACTTAATCTGACATCATCCTTTTGTGTATCCTGAATATATTTTTCAAGATAACAAGCAGTCAAAAGCCTCTGCTCCCAGGAGCTGAAAGCTTTTCAGTCTTTTTATCATCGGGTATCATTTTGGGCCCTTGGTCTATGATTTAAAATATTTGGAAACAATTAGAGGAAAAACACTTCAAAAATTTTAATTTACCTTGACCAAAACATTTCTTTTTTTTTTTTTTTCTTCAAATATTTGATGAACAGTGTTCATGTTAGTATTTAGTGGGAGACCTAAATATGTTAATGCTTCATAAAATATGATCTCACTCAATGGAAACAGTATGTTCCAGAGAATTTCAAAAGACTTTGCTTTCCCTAAGACATAGTTTAGGGTAAAACATTAAATGCGCTTGTGAGTAATGGTTATCTGAAAAGTAAAAGGATATACAGATGGGTTTTTATTTTTAAATAGACAGTTATATCTGATTTTTCTTTCATATTTGTGCTTTTTGTCTCACTTGAATTAGGCAAATCTCAGATGACTACAATATTAAAGAATACCATTTATACAAAATTTTAAACCATGCCAAAACTAATGATCTATTACTCAATAATACATAAAAGGTAGTAAACCTATATAGTTTTAGAACATAGGGTAATAACTAACTCAGAATTCAAGGTGATAGTTAACTAGGGGATAAGAAAGCCCCTTTCAAGGGCTCTGTGAAATATGGTATTTGGGCAGTTCTGTTTCTTCAATGAATGGTGAGTCTATAGATTTTTTAAAAACTCTTCATCCCCTAAATATAGATTATATATGTTTTTATATATAAGAGGTGTTTCCTAAAAAATCATTTAATAAAAGGATAATTATTATTCTTTGACTGAGAAGGTTTCGTGCTTTAAATTTATACTCCGGTTTACTTACATTGGTTATTCCATTGAAATATCGCTTGAGGGCTATTGCAGATTTGAAAACGTGTATAATTCACACATAATTGTGAAATTATAGGCAGGTGATAATGAGCTCTAATCGAAGTGCCCAAAAAAGAGCTTAAAGAGACTTTGTAATGAAAGTGTAAAGTCTGTTAATTCATTAATGTGTTAATCATTCCTGCTGAAAGAGTTTAACTGATTTTTAGCCAATTATTATTTCTGAAATGACTCCTAAGGGGTGTCTGTGTTTAGTTTTCACTGACTTCTCTTAAAAAATCCAAATAGACTCTGAAATAAACACTTTGAATGAAGAGGAGTTGCACCATATATTTAAAACATGTATCTTTTAAATCAGGGTAGTTAAAATACAATAGCCTCCCAAAGTTTCAGTTTAACACTTGTGGAAATAAACTTTTCTCTTTTATGTTCAGGCCAAATCTGAAATAGGATCCAGTATGTCTGAAATATTGCTGTGAGTATGAAATATTTTAAACTATTTTTAAATGAATTCTTTATTAATTCCTTTAAATGATTTTAGGGATTTCTGAGTTTATCTCTTTGTGAAGCAGTACATCTGAGAAGTAGTTCTCACCTCTGTGGTTAACAGTTTTTGTGTATAATGTCAAATATTCTAGCATCCCATCAATAACATAAAGCTTGAAATGAGCACTAAATACAACAGTGAATAAGACTATTAGGAGACTAAATAGAATCTATAAAATGAAAATGTTTCAACTTTCAGTTGAATACAAAATTACCCAATATATTGTGGCTTTATAAATAACTTTTTCTTTGTTTATATCTTCTTGCTTTTGGAGACATTTTAGAACATTGCTTTTAGCACAATTTAAACAATCATTTTCCTGTTATTTTGCTTTGAACTATAATGTGGGGAGAAATATCAATAACATCGGATATTCAGATGACACCACCCTTATGACAGACAGCAAAAAATAATTAAAGAGCCTCTTGATGAAGGTGAAAAAGGAGAGTGAAAAAGCTGGCTTAAAACTCAACATTCAGAAAACAAAGATCATGGCATCCAGTCTCATCACTTCATGGCAAATACATGGGGAAACAGTGGGAACAGTGAAAGACTATATTTGCTTGGAATCCAAAATCACTGTGGACAGTGACTGCAGCCATGAAATTAAAAGACGCTTGCTCCTTGGAAGAAAAGCAATGACTAACCTAGACAACATATTAAAAAGGAGAGACACTACTTTGCCTTTGCCTAGAAAAGTCCATCTAGCCAAAGCTGTGGTTTTTATTTAATGCAATAATGGACACAATAAAGGATGGAAGAGGTATTGACCTAACAGAAGCAGGAGATAAGAAGAAGTGGCAAGAATACACAGAAGAACTATACAAAAGAGTNTAGAGGACAACAATAGAATGGGAAAGACTAGAGATCTATCTCTTCAGGAAAATTAAAGATACCAAGGGAACATTTCATGCAAAGACAGACACAATAAAGGACAGAAACAGCATGGACCTAAGAGAAGCAGAAGATATTAAGAAGAGGTGGCAAAAATACACAGAAGAACTATACAAAAGAGTTCTTCATGACCCAGATAACCACGATGGTGTGGTCACTCACCTAGAGCCAGACATCCTGGAATGTGAAGTCAACTGGACCTTAGGAAGCATCACTACAAACAAAGCTAGTGGAGGTGATGGAATTAGAGTGGAGCTGTTTCAAATCCTAAACGATGATGCTGTTAAAGTGCTGCACTCATATGCCAGCAAGTTTAGAAAACTCAGCAATGGCCACAGAACTGGAAAAGGTTAGTTTTCATTCCAATCCCAAAAAAGGCAATGCCAAAGAATGTTCAAACTACCATAAAATTGCACTCATCTCACGTGCTGGCAAAGTAATGCTCAAAATTCTTCAAGCCAGGCTTCAACAGTACATGAACCATGAATTTCCAGATGTTCAAGCTGGATTTAGAAAAGGCAGAGGAACCAGAGATCAAGTTACACCAACTTGATCTTTTTCATTGGATCATAGAAAAAGCAAGAGAGTTCCAGAAAAACATCTATTTCTGCTTTATTGACTATGCCAAAGCCTTTGACTGTGTGGATCACAACAAACTGTGGAAAATTCTTAAAGAGATGGAATTACCAGACACCTGACCTGCCTCCTGAGAAATCTGTATGCAGGTCAAGGAGCAACAGTTAGAACTGGACATGGAAAAACAGACTGGTTCCAGATTGGGAAAGGAGTACATCAAGGCTGTATATTGTCACCCTGCTTATTTAACTTATATGCAGAGTACATCATGTGAAATGCCGGTGGATGAAGCACAAGCTGGAATCAAGATTGCTGGGAGAAATATCAATAACCTCAGATATGCAGATGACACCATCCTAATGGCAGAAAGCAAAGAACTAAAGAACCTCTTGATGAAAGTGAAAGAAGGGAGTGAGAAAGCTGACTTAAAACTCAACATTCAAAAAACTAACTAAAAAAACTGAGATCATGGCATCTGGTCACATCACTTCATGGCAAATAGATGGAGAAACAATGGAAACAGTGAGAGACTTTATTTTAGGGGTCTCCAAAATCACTGGATTTGGTGACTGCAGCCATGAAATTAGAAGACGCTTACTCCTTGGAAAAAAAGCTATGACCAACCTAGACAGAATACTAAAAAGCAGAAACATTACTTTGCTGACAAAGATCTGTCAGTCAAAGCTATGATTTTTCCAGTAGTCATGTATGGATGTGAGAGTTGGACCATAAAGAAAGCTGAGCGCCAAAGAATTGATGCTTTTAAACTGTGGTGTTGGAGAAGACTCTTGAGAGTCCCTTGGACTGCAAGGAGATCCAACCAGTCCATCCTAAAGGAGACCAGTCCTAGATGTTCACTGGAAGGACTGATGCTGAAGCTGAAACTCCAATACTTTGGTCACCTGATGTGAAGAACTGACTCATTGGAAAAGACCCTGATGCTGGGAAAGATTCAAGGCAGGAGGAGAAGGGGATGACAGAGGATGAGATGGTTGGATGGCATCACCGACTCAATGGACATGAGTTTGAGCAAGCTGCAGGAGTTGGTGATGGGACAGGGAAGCCTGGCATGCTGCAATCCATGGGATCATAGAGTCAGATATGAATGAGCGACTGAGCCGAACTGAACTGATGTTTTTTCCGGTAGTCATGTGTGGATGTGAAAATTGGATCATAAAGAAGGCTGAGCCCTGAAAAACATGCTTTTGAATTGTGGTGCTGGAAAAGACTCTTGACAGTCCCTTAGACTGCAAGGAGATCAAACCAGTCAATCCTAAAGGAAATCAGTCCTGAATACTCATTGGAAGAACTGATGCTGAAGCTGAAACTCCAATACTTTGGCCATGTGATGCAAAGAGCCAACTCATTGGAAAAGACCCTACTCACTGGAAAAGTGAGTGTCTGATTCTGGGAAAGGTTGAAGACAGAAGGAGAAGGGGATGAAAGAGGATAAGATGGTTGGATGGCATCACCAACTCATTGAGTTTGAACAAACTCCAGGAGTTGGTGAAGGACATAGAAGCCTGGTGTGCTACAGTCAATGGGGTCACAAAGAGTCAGACACAACTTAACGACTGAATAACAATATTCATTTAATTCTTCAAATATTAATTTATTTAACATTTTAAGACTTCCTTTAAGCTGTCCTTAATCTCTGCTTTTGACTTTCACATTTTTAAAAATCCAGCCTTATTAGAACCAGCTTAATATATTTTCATCGATATTATCTCTCAGTGTTTTTTGAAAAATGGGTTAATATTTACTTTAAAACCTGTGGAGTTTAAGATAACAAAATTATCTATAGCAATTTTGTAATATTACAGTATTTCAATATAAAACTAAGTATGAATAGGTTTGCTGCTGCTGCTGCTGCTAAGTCAGATCAGTTGTGTCCGACTCTGTGCGACCCCAGAGACAGTAGCCCACCAGGCTCCCCCGTCCCTGGGATTCTCCAGGCAAGAACACTGGAGTGGGTTGCCATTTCCTTCTCCAATGCATGAAAGTGAAAAGTGAAAGTGAAGTCGCTCAGTCGTGTCTGACTTTTTGCGACCCCATGAACTGTAGCCTACCAGGCTCCTCTGCCCATGGGATTTTCCAGGCAAGAGTACTGGAGTGGAGTGCCGTTTACCTGACACTAAAGTGGTCTCAGTATTAATACGGGATTCACAGGACAACTTGAAAACGTTTAAAAATATGGGGAACATAGTTTAAATCTATATGTGAGGTAGCTGACATGTTCTCACAGTTTCTATCTTGTTCACTTGCTGATTTTCTTGCTTCCTTCCATACTTTGATCTTTTCTTTATAAATTACTTTTAGTAAATTTTTTGATAGCGCTAGGTTTTCATTACTTTGTGTGAGCGTTCTCTGGTTTCAGTGAGTGAGGGCTACTCTTCATTGCGGTGCACGGGCTTTTCACTGCATTGGCTTTTCTTATTGCAGAAAACAGGCCCTAGCACAGGCTTCAGTAATCGTGGCTCATGGGCTCAGTAGTTGCGGCTTGTGGGCTCTAGAGCTTGGGCTCAGTAGTGGTGCGTGGGCTTAGTTGCTCCAAGACACAGGAAATCTTCCTAGACCAGGGATCAAACCTGTGTCCCCTGCATTGGCAGGCAGATTCTTATCCTCTGTGCCACCAGGGAAGTTCTAAATTACTTCCTTTCTACTCTAAATAAAAGATACATAATTATTATAGAAAATTTAGAAAATACAGGTAAGAAAACCAAGAAAATTAAAATTACCTATAATTCCAGCATGCAGAGATAACTACTGTTCTTAATCCATTAACATTCTTGTCTATATCCTTCCAATATTTTTAATATTTTTGCTTGTTTTTAAAAATGGAATCATAATATACACTCTGTTTTGTTAGCCTGCTGTTTTTCATTTAATACTATATCTTGAAAATACCTCCCTGCCACCATTTATTCTTGTATAACCTTTTAAGGTTCTTAAAATTGACTTTAAATATTTCTGTTTATGTCTGATGAAGACTTGTGGCTCCTTTTTCTTTTCTGTCGGGGAGAAGGTAGCAAGAAGCTCAGTTCCCCTTTTTAAGAGAAAGACAACTTTATCAGTGTCTGTAGGCTTCTCGTTTGGGGCTTTTCTCCATGCCAAGACCCCCAGCCTGCTGTTTTCTACCTACCTTTCAAAACTGTCATCACATTCAGGATCACTGATATATTTTGTCTTAACAAACCCCACATGAACTCCAGAGATGCCTCAAGAGTAATCCTAGACCATACATCTAACTTTCATTAGCTGCATGTAAAAGTCAACTATGGGGGAAACTCAAAGATCTCCTTTACATTGAAGTAACAGCAGTTAGGTCACATACTCAGAAAAAAAGCCTTGACAAAAGTGATGCCCACGCACACCCACACTGTTTGTTCCAATGAAGTCATATGTGGAATGGGGATATAATCCTAGCACTCTCTGAGGGAGAGAATTCCTAGTCTTTAATTGTTTCAGTGGACAAGAGTGTTAAGAAAGGCAACTCATAATTAACCTACTAAAAAATTCTTGAACCTGATAGAACCTAATCATCAAGCAAATAGCATTCTTTCTCCATGCATATCTTTAAATTGCCATCCTGTTGGATTACATAATGGAAATTATTTAGTCTAACCCTAGACAGTGACCATGTTTAAAAGCTTACATTTAAGCAACAGATCTCTACAAATTTATTTTGAGACTGACTTCGTTCCTTTTGAAGGATAGTTTGAAATGGGCCTCATGCTGGAATCAATTTTTCAAGTGTATTTGAAAATGAGTAAGGCTATCTTCTCATAGTAGATGAGTCTCCATTAGTAAAATACACATTGTGTGGTTTCCATTATTATGGCATTACATTTTCTCCAATAAAATTGCCAGTAGGGCAAAGAAAGTTCTTTGAGATAGTGTTTAGAGTCCTTTTTTTATTAAAAGTTGGAGATTGCCAGAGCTGTTTGAAAACTCAGATAATACTTGGAAAATGTTTATTAGTTAATGAAAGAATTTAATTATAGAGAGGAAATACATTTCTTGGAGATTGCTTAAGCACTTTTTGTACCAAATAATACAGAAAACAAGGAAGATTTTTAAGAAAGGAGATAACCTCAGAAAGCATGGTTGGAGATCAGTTCTCTTTCCTTTTTTCTCCATGATTGGATCTCCAGAAAATTATTTGAATTAGTTTTGTTTTCAGTTTCACATGACTTCTTATCAAACTAATCTGGGATACAAATTGGTTTATAATATCAGTATAGTAGACCAATATCAAAAATACCAAATAATTATTTGTTCTTAGCTCAAATAGTATAAGTTGGTAATTCAGCGTTACAACTGAAAAACATCTTACAACTGTTTAGCTCTTTCTTGTGGTACTTTTTCTCCCAAATTTAAAAGAACACAAAATAATTTAAAATCTGACTCCCAGTCTTAAAATTATTTACTGCGTAATCAGGTGTAGTATGTAAAGAATGCTTTGTTTGGAACTAGCAAATTTGTTTTCTACCAATAATAAAATAAATTGTCTCTTACAGTTCTCAAGTGACAAATATGAGGACCCAACTCTCATTCAACATTCAAGCCCTTGCAGTTTGGGCAAATATATGTTTAACAAGAAAGTGAGTAAAGTAATTCCTTTTTCTGTTATTTTTTCCATGTTCATTAATTGAATTAATATAGTCACTATATCATTGTGGCAAATAGATGGGGAAACAATGGAAACAGTGGCTGACTTTATCTTTTGGGGCTCCAAAATCACTGCAGATGGTAATTGCAGCCATGAAATTAAAAGACACTTACTCCTTGGAAGGAAAGTTATGACCAACCTAGACAGCATGTTAAAAAGCAGAGACATTACTTTGTCAGCAAAAGTCCATCTAGTCAAGGCTGTGGTTTTTCCAGTAGTCATATATGGATGTGAGAGTTGGACCATAAAGAAAGTTGAGCGCCGAAGAATTGATGCTTTTGAACTGTGTTGTTGGAGAAGACTCTTGAGAGTCCCTTGGACTGCAAGGAGATCCAACCAGTCTATCCTAAAGAGATCAGTACTGGGTGTTCACTGGAAGGACTGATGTTGAAGCTGAAACTCCAGTACTTTGGTCACCTGACGCAAAGAGCTGACGCATTTGAAAAGACCCTGATGCTGGGAAAGATTGAGGGCAGGAGAAGGGGACGACAGAGGATGGGATGGTTGGATGGCATCACTGACTCAATGGACATGGGTTTGGGTAAACTCCGGGAGTTGGTGATGGACAAGGAGGCCTGGCGTGCCACGGTTCATGGGGTCGCAAAGAGTCGGACACGACTGAGTGACTGAACTGAACTGAACCTCTGTTAATTTCTCGTTTATTAACTTTCTAGTCTATAGAGTATATTCTTATATAAATGTATATTTGAATATATACTTATTATTTTATTTCCTTAACCCCTAACATTATAGTAAGCATATTTCCACATCATAACAAATACTTAGAATCATTTAAATTTCTGTATAATAGTCCATTCTAAAACCTGGGACAATTAATATAAATGTTTTCCTGTTTAAGAGTCTTAGATTGCTTCCACTTTTTCCACTACTGTAAATAAATAACAAGGCATTGCTATAGATTAATTCTTATCCAGTATTTCTGGTTCTTACTTAAAGGTTTATGCCCACATATCAAATTACTGGGTCAATGAATGTGAATATTTTTTAAGGCTCTTGATATATTGATATATTATCAAATTAATTTTTCTTGAACATTGTACTAACATACATTCTCATACAACCTCATTCTCACCAGCATTGAGATTTGTCATTTTTAAATTTATTATTTTGATGCATGAAATTATTCTTTTGTTTTACATATGTTTAATTAAGCTTAAATTTAATAGGATTAGTAATTTATATTTCTTCTGAAGATTTTAATTTTATTTTTTTGCTGCATAGTTCCAAGTTATGCTTATAATATGTAGTGCAGTGTGGCTTATTACTATGTTCTGGTTATCTATTCTGACTCACATTTTTAAGCCTAAGGTCTTTCTTTGTTCCTATTTAAAAATGGAAAGGTTTTTAATTTCAAACATTTTTCCTATAGCTTGTAACTGTTAATATTATTAATATTCATGTCACATAAGTAATTTTGAACATATTTTTTTTTTAGGGACAGACAAAGCCCATCATTAATATGGCTTTTTACTGGAATGTTTTGCATTTATTCATTATTCTTTGCCTGGAGGGCAAATTTAGATATTTCAAAACCGCTTTTCATGGGTGTGGTAAGTTTTGCCTAGATATATCATTTGACCAGAAAGTTCATGAAGAATGTACAAATCTGTCTTTCATGAATCTTGTAGAAAGGGCAAGCTGTCTCAGAAATAGTTAAAATTGTACATGAAGTGAAGTGAAGTGAAGTGAAAGTCACTCAGTCATGTCCAACTCTTTGGAATGTTGGAGTGGGTAGTCTTTCTCTTCTCCAAGGGATCTTCCCAAACCAGGGATCGAACCCAGATCTCCAGCATTATAGGTGGATTCTTTACCAGGTGAGCCACAAGGAAAGCCCAAGAATACTGGAGTGGGTAACCTGTCACTTTTCCAGGGGATGTTCATGACCCAAGAATTGAACCAGGGTCTCCTGCATTCAGGTAGATTCTTTACCAACTGAGCTATCAGTGAAGCCCTGATATTGTGTGTACATGATCACAAATCAAAATTAAATTATTGAATAAGTAAGGCTAAGGCCTCTTTTGGAGAGGGGGGAAGCATTGTTTCATTAGCACAATAGTTAAGTAGAAAAATAAATGTAAGGTAGATTTAAGTTAGTCATTTTATATGTGTGCTTGCAGATATGTTAATAGGAACCACTACATTTCTTCTGGAATTTTTTAAAATAGCTTGATGAAAATGTTTAATGGTGTGGGGAGATCAATGAATGCATTGTTGATGATTTTTATTAGTGGGTGTGATTCCAAATGTTGGTCATTAGTGTTCTTATAGTTGAATAACTGATGATTTTTCATATCATTACTTGTGGTGAATTCCATGTAAGAATAATGATAACATCCATCATATTTAAGTACTATTTTTGTGATTGGTTTTGTGGGGTTTTCTTCAAAACCTTCACCTATTTATGGGGGGCTCATGTTAATTGTAAGTGGTGGTGTTGGTTGTGGTATTGTATTGAATTTTGGTGGTTCTTTTTTAGGATTAATGGTGTTTTTAATTTTTTTAGAGGGGGATGTTGGTGGTATTTGGTTATACAATGGCTATGGCTACTGAGTAGTATCCTGAAGTTTAGGTTTCTAATAAGACTGTCTTAGGAATATTCCTTTTTGGTTTAATTATAGTGTTTTCAGTGGTTTTTTCATGTTGAAGGATGAGAAGTTGGAAGTTGTATTTAAATTTAATGTTTGAGGGGATTGAGCCTCCCTGGTGGCTCAGTTGGTGAAGAATCTGCCTGCAATACAATAGACATGGGTCAATCCCTGGGTCGGGAAGATCCCCCGGAGGAGGGCATGGCAACGCACTCCAGTATTCTTGCTCAGAGAATCCTATGGACAGAGGAGTCTGGTGGGCTACAGTCCATGGGATTGCAAAGAGTCGGACACCACTGAGTGACTAACACTTTCACTTTCTTTTTCATATTTCTTCTGGAACTTTTTTAAATAGCAAAGAAATATGGGTTATACTTAGGGTCTCTACCAACATATTCCCTTATTTTCTTACCTCACCAGTCCACACTTATACAAAACAGGAAGTATATTTCAATTTTCCCTGACTACGATATCTGAAATTAGAGTATTTCCTCTCCTTATAACAGAAACTATGTAAATGTAGATAGCAACCAAAACCAACCGTGTGTGTGTATTTCCAAGAGACCTGATGAATAATACCTTATTTGAGTACCTGAGTTCTGAATCAGTTGAGAACAAGATAAACCAGTACACTGGGTGGGAGAATCACCTTTGTTACCAGTAACGATGGCGTTGGAGAATGTGGTTAATATCTGTGTGCAATGGAGCCTCCTCATCCTGTATCTCTGAACAGTCTAGTCACAAGCAGTGCTGCTCAGGACGAGCCTTTTCCCTCCCCAGTTTACCTCACCCCAGAGTCTGCCCCTGGACAAGTACTTCCTGTGGGCAACTCACTTCCAAGAGAAAGAGAGGAAAGAGGAAAGCTCTTCAGGCCCAACTCCCAAACTCTCCAGGAAGCTCAGTCCCTACAGTCCTTCCAGAAGAAATAAGTGAAGGGAAAGAGTGTTATACTGGTGGGACTTCTCATGGAAGGAAACATTAGGAGTTAAGCAAAAGCGTTTCTCTACCTCTTCAACTTTGCAGTTAGGATAAAGAATTCAAGATTAAGTATACAGTATAGAAAAGACTTTGTGGATCCAAAAAGGGAGAGCCACATGTCAAACAGGGAAGGAAGAATGCTTGAAAATGGAAAAATCAAGTGACATGGAGTTGAGTTGGGGAAGCCAGTTAAGAAGACATAAATGACACAGGCATAAGCAATTAGATGCATGCAGTATATTTTTTAAATATATAAACACCTGATTGATTACATAAAACAGTCAGTTGGATGCACTGTTCCCATGCCTCGTTCACAGGTGGAACGATTCTGGATGCAGAGCAATGCAGTGGTGGCTGTCCTTGCTGGCATCGGTTTGGCTGCCCTTGTATCTGAGAGTAACCGAGTGCTCAACACCAACGGGCTTCAGCATCTGGAATGGCTTTCAGCAATTCTTTTTGTAACTTGCCAAATATATTCTAACTATAGGTAATACGTGGTTACTTTTATGAAAAGTAGCTTTCCAGCCAGAGACATTTGGGATATTTAGATCTAGGGCTTTATCTTTACCTTCCACTAGCTTTCAAAGTGAGATAGCTTGATCTGAATGCAGTGGTTGTTAAACCTTTGAACAAGAATCTCAGCATGAGTGATGTGTAGTTTCAGGGCATTGCAAACAGGGGTTCAAGTGGTGCTGGTAAACTATCTGTGTATTTTCCACTAAAAGGGATCCTAGAGCTACTTTGTAGAATCTTGGATGGCATCAATGACTCCATGGACATGAGTTTGAGCAAGCTCTGTGGGGTATATGTAAAATTCCATGATCTAAAATACCACTTGGATGGAGAGTAAAGACATTTGAAGTTTTGCTTTTGTTTGTTTTTGCCATACCTCTAGGCTTGGAAAAGGAAATGGCAACCCACTCCAGTGTTCTTGCCTGGAGAATCCCAGGGATGGGGGAGCCTGGTGGGCTGCCATCTCTGGGGTCACACAGAGTTGGACACGACTGAAGTGACTTAGCAGCAGCAGCAGCAGGCTTGTGGGATCTTAGTTCCCCAACCAGGGATCAAACCTGCACTCCCTGTGTAGAAGCAGAGTCTTAACCAATGGACTGGCAGTTAAGTTCAGTCGCTTAGTCATGTCTCTTTGCGACCCCATGGACTGCAGCAAGCAGGGCTTTCCTGTCCATCACCAACTCCTGGAGCTTGCTCAAACTCATGTCCATGGAGTCATTGATGCCATCCAACCATCTCATGGACTGGCAGGGAAGTCCCAATTTGGGCTTTTTTTGTATGCCCTAAAATAATTCATTTTGTGCTTCAAAGAATTTATCTTTTGAGTAATCCTTGGCCCTTATCTAGTATACTTTGTAGTAGTGTAGATTAAATATTTTGAATATTCAAAGTTCTGCAAGTTTCTTAACCATAATGCATTATTAGTGTTGTTTGTATTTTTCAAAATCTGCTTAATGACCATTATAATGTAAATGTCAGTCAAACATGAAAGATGTAAAGGCTTAGATGATGGTTCATTTATTTGCAGTAATATTGAATAAACTTTATAGAAGTGGAAGAGTCCGCTGGAGTTTTGTTACAGTGAGATTTGATTGTACTTTAAAAGCCAATGTACTTCATAATGCCGAGGAGCAGCCATGTTAGGGGCCTTGTGGGAAGGGGAGGCAGATTCCTGATACAACTGCATAGCTGGCTCAAGAAGGGTTTGCCAGGGCCATAGTGTGTTTCCCACCTCTCTTTTATCCCATTCTTCTCCTGGCTCAGGTCTTTAGGGCAACTCAGTTTCCACACCAGGGATGCCTGCACAGACTGGGTGGCTTGGTTTGGTTTGGATTCTTTTTTGCCTCCAGGTGAATGGAACTTTGCTGAGTGGCAAAAGGTGAGGCATCACCCTGCAAAGTAGGGAATCACAGTAGGAAACATTTGCATCATCAATTACAAAGGCAGGGATAGTATTTTGTTCCTGGAAGTATTAATATGCTTTGTGATGCTAACTCAGTCGTTCAGTTTTAGGCTGTGTTTCTTATCACCATTACATGTAATGGACCTGATAATAAGAGGAAGGACATTGCTTGTTCAGTTTTTTGATGCTTTTTCTCTCTTGTATTCGTTTTCTTTTTTTTGTGGAAGGCTCTGAGAATTCATGCCAGTTTTTCCTTTGAAGTTATAAAGTCCACTTCATCATTGAAAAGAGCTATACTCTTGTTATTGGCAACAGTAAATAATGCCTGAAGAGAAGTAAATATCTCAACAAATTATTCCTTCCCTTCTTTCTCATTGGGTTCATACCCTAGTGATAATCAGCTTCAGTCTAGAAGGGAGAGAAGAACACAGAGAGCCAGTGGTCCAGGGAAGTGGTAGAAAGGATCAACCTCTACATGCAAGAGAGTCAGACAGATGTGCAAATTTATTCCAGAAACTGGCAAATTTCCTTTTGCGTTACTGAAAATCCCCTTGAACCAAATGGAATTAACATGAAATTACCTTATACTCCAAGTGGAATCAGAAACCTTACTTCTTTTTAGTGAAATTGGATATGTTTTTAGGAGTAACATATACTCATTATTGAGTACTAACTGGTTCCCTTTTTATGGAAATGATTATAAATTCCAGACGTAAAGCAGTATGCTGCTTTTTTTCACTAGCACAATTAGTTCTACATTTATTTCCACAGCTAGGAGTGTTCCCTTTGAAATATATGCATCCTCCTAGAAGATATGTTAGAATATTTAAAGCACTAAGTATAGATTGTATAATGGGAAAGGAATGGAGCGGGGAATAAGCCTAGTCTTATTAAAACCAAAACAATGTGTTGCTATTCTGATATTTTTAAATCCTTTTATTTAGCATTTGTGACCAAAGGACCAACTATGTGATTGATAAATTTGCAAAGAACCTTCTATCCTCCATGCCTCATGATGCAATTATCTTACTCAGAGGAGATCTGCCAGGGAATTCTCTCCGTTACCTGCATTATTGTGAGGGACTGAGGCCAGATATTTCATTAGTGGATCAGGAAGTAAGTATGCGAGAAATAAACTTAAAATATAGTAGTAGCAATTGTTTTAAAACATGTGTATTTTAAAGAACTATTTCTTTTTTTTAATAGTGCATGGGTACAGTTTTCATGATCACTCTGAGGTAAAACATAAATCACATTCCTTCCTTTACTGTAACTAATAGGATAAGTCATGTGTTTCTTCTTTCTTTTTTAAACTGAGTGTTTTAAGAATTAATATGTCTCAGATTCAAACAACATCCTAGGTCTCTAGTTCACACGGTAGACCATGACAATACTGTGTTGTAAATTTATTTTTAAATTGTTCTTTTACATCCAGTCGGCTCAGCCATTCAAATTAACACTGCTCACTGGTCCAGGGATTAAAATAAATTAGGCTGACTATAAAATAAGTCATATTGCAAATAAGTAAACATTTCACTCAAAATAGAAATTATTAACCACAATTCTGTTATAGAATTTGTAAATTATCTTATGACAAAAGTATGTTGGGAAAGGACTTGTGAAAATTTCAAGGTCTATTAGAACAATCTTCTGGAACTAAAAAAAATACATTTAAACTATAGGATTTATTATTTAAGCCATAAATAGTTAAAGGGAACAAATCTATCTCTGGTCTTTTTAGAACAGTCATCAGGAAAAGAGAAATTTTTAACCTCAAAAAGTACTATTAGTTTGATTGAGCAAATTATAGGCACAATACTGATTTTTAAAATTTTTTGAAAAAACAATACTTATTTAATAAATTTCATTCAATTAGTAAATAATGAAAAATTTTAAGAACACTTTAAACAGATTTGCAAATATAGGGAAATTTGAAAGTCACACGTATTTTTATAAGGAGTTTGCATTTATGTCATGTATACTGATGATTCATTTGGTCTTGATTATAATGATCTAGAATCTGACAAAAGCTAGATCATTTGTTAATAATATGGTATACCATGATTTTAAATACAGGTACTGTTTGAAAAGCTTGGATTTCAAAGTTAATTCAACCTGAATTCACATCCTTATCCTCTCACTTCCTGGATGTGTGACTTAGGGCTAAAGAGTTTTCCTTTCAGAACTTCTGTTTCCCTGTCTATAAAATGGAAATAATCATTAGATAAGTAAGTTAGGATGCTTTTGAATGTAAGAAACAAGATCCCTGACTAAGAGTAGCTTAAACTATGGAATTTTTAATCTCACAAAACAAGTAGTCTGGAGAAAGGAGCTTTTAGGATTGATAATACAAGCAGTTCCATGATGGCCGTGTTCTAGGGCAGCTTTTCTGCAGGTCTCTTGAATTGAAGGATGCCTGGTTCCAAACCTTGCATGCAAAATGCTTCTTCTGAGTTCTCTTTCTCTCTCTTTCTGTATTAGGGATAACATGTGCTCCAGATGCCCCCACCAGACCTCTATTCAGGCCCCACTAACCAGTATTGGGTCACATGACTACTCCAAAAACTACTCACTAGCAAAGGAGAATGACTGTAACTCCCTGATTAAAACCAGGATTGTATTAGTTGAAAAGAAGGATTGGCTGTTGAGTGGGCAATCAACAGTATCAGAAATAATTATTCTCACATAAGGTTATTATGAGAATTGAATGAGAAACAGTAAGGTCCTAGTACAAAGTGGTTATTTAATGAATGTTACTATTCCCAAATAGGGGCTTCCCTTACAGCTCAGTTGGTAAAAAAAAATCCGCCTGCAATGCAGGAGACCCCGGTTTGATTCCTGGGTTGGGAAGATCCCCTGGAGAAGGGAATCCACTCCAGTATTCTGACTTGGAGAATTCCGTGGACTGTATAGTCCATGGGGTCACAAAGGGTCGGACATGACTAAGCGACTTTGACTTTGACTTTTGATTTTCAAATATTGAAACTATTGGGAAATAAACTCTAATTCAATAAGTATTTTTTGAGTATTTCCCAATATGTTGTTGTTATTCAGTAGCTAAGTCGTGTCCGATTCTTTTCAGCACTGTGGATTGCATCCTGCCAGGCTCCTTGGTCCATAGAGTTTTCCAGGCAAGAATACTAAAGTGGGTTGCCATGCCCTCCTCCCGGGGATCTTCCCAATGCAGGGATCAAACCCACATCTCCTGCACTGCAGGTGGATTTTTTACCACTGAGCCACCGGGGAAGCACCCTCTACATACTTAGATTAAAATTAATTTGTCACTTCTAGTTAAATGACTTGTAGAGACAGGTAAAACATAAACATAATTGCTCAAGTGATAATATCCAAACTGTAATGAAGTCTTTAAAAAATGAAATCTGTGCATATAAAATTATAAAATGAAGTATATATTAAGTATAGAATTAAGAAAAAATTTAATACTAATGATTTATTTTAACCAAAAGAATATGTAAGGACATGTAATTAATTTGGAGCTATTAATAAATTCAGATTATTTAGCCAAGGGGTTTTTAACTTTGACGCCTAGGTTATATGATTGAACTTCTCAAGGGCAGAGATTCTATCTTCTTCACTATAGGTTAAGCACTACTTGTTTTTGTTTTCTGAATAAATGAATGAAAGAACAGAGTAATGACACTTCTCTTTATTTTGCCTAGGTTGTCTAGTCTGGCCATCAAAAAGGCATTTCAGCTTCAGCAAACATAGTTTGGGAACTATTCCGTGCCAGGCATTGTGCTAGGTGCAGAGGCAATGAGGTGAAAAGATTCAGTCTCTTTTCTATAGGAGCTCTCAGTCTAGTGAGGAATAGGCTAGAAGCCATAATCAAGGTAGGTACATAGTGCTGCAGGAGCATCTTGTTCTGCTGTGAAAACTGGGGAGGGCATCCTAGAGGAAGTGGTGCTTCAGCTGGTTCTGAAAGTTCAATACACTCCCTAGGTATAAGAACAGGAGGTCCTTCTGGTCATAAAGTAGGTGCTGATTTTATTGATAGCTGATAGTTATAACTTAAGGCATAAAATATAAAATCTGAGTCATTAGAAGAATAGTGGCACATACCTTGGTTGCATTTGTATGTATTTTTCAATTACGTTTATATTTAATGAGTAACTCCACATTTGGTTACTTTTTCATTGTCCTTGATAAACTTGGTTCTTTTTAAAGAAACATATTAAGAGCATGATATCACATGTTATCTTTCTGGCAGATGATGACTTATGAGTGGTATCTACCCAAGATGGCAAAGCATTTACCAGGCGTCAAGTTTCCTGGGAACCGGTGGAATCCTGTGGAAGGAATATTACCTAGTGGAATGGTCACATTTAATCTTTATCATTTTCTTGAAGTAAATAAACAGTAAGCATTCTTTTCATATAATAGCTTTTCTAAAATCTTAAGCTTTTCTAAAATTGTTTATGTAGCAGCTGTGCTTCATCCAAAAGACCAATTTTCTACACCTATTTCCCTGTCACCGGTGAGATTATCTTTGTAATTAAATTGAATATCTGTGCATAAATGATACCAGGCAAAAATAAATGTTATTGTTCTGGGTAAAAGAAAAATAAAGACAGATTAGCAAGAATAGCAAATAAGATCTTAGTACAATTCAGAGAAATTGGAGATGTGCCTGCCTACTTGAAATCATTGCAGGTAGATCGCAAGCAATTATAGTCTCCCCCTGATCAACACCATGGCCCCCTTTTAAGTTTAATGCAAATGTTTTCCGGGAATAATCACTATATAAAAATAGCTTAAGGATTTTTTTCTAAAGGATAAGGCATTTTTATAAATAAGAAAAACACCTACAGTTATGCTGACTGAGATAACATATGAGATTGTGAATTCTATACTTCAGAACATAAAATTATTCATAGTTAAGGTCAAGAATAAATAACTCCTTCAGTGGTATACTGTTGAATATTTTTCCTGTCCATGAAATGCTTGGGATTGTCCAGAGCCTGAAGAAGAAAACTTATTTCATAATTTCTATTCTCTTATAAAGGGGATTTCAGAAATTTTTAACTTAAACTGTCCCTTACTAAGAACATAATGCAGTGGTGCTTTGGTGTTCAGAGCCTGAAGTTTACTGTGGCTCATGAAGTAATATGAAGGTAATAGGTATAAATGTGCTGTGAGAGTAATAATTGATTGTTCTATTTTGGAATGAAATATTAACGACATCTCCAAATAGGCATTTTTGGTGCAATTTATTTAATTGAACCTCTTAAACATTCATTGAACCTACTATGTACCAGTTTGTCTTAGGCAATAAAGTGAGACTCAGTTCCAGATTTAAGTAGACTACAGTCTAGTTGTATTTTATACATAGATAGGAATACAGTTAGCCATAATGGTATAAGCTGTGTACTAACAAAGCCTTGTAAAGTGTGAGACGCAGTAAATGTTCAATGTATGTTTACTAAATGGATGACTTAATTGACAGTATGAGCCAAATGTTCTGGGACCAGGGATGAGGAAGCAATTAATTCTGCTTGAGGGGCATTCATTCAGCATTTATTTAATAAATATTGGGTATTCAAAATGTCCCAATACCTGTACTGGCTGCAGATGGACGGGTGTGATCCCTGCTGTTACCATCTTTGAGACAGATGTCAAGTGATGCCTTAAATGTGAAACAGATAAGTTATAGTATCAGCTGGTAAGCATGATAATACTGGTATGGATGAAATCTGGAGACTCAAAGACTAAGAAAGAATTTGCCAAGTAGATAGAACAGTTAGGATACAGAACAAATCCACGGCCCCAGAAACTCCCTTTTTCTGCTCCTTTGTTGTACTGTCTCCAGACCCCTAACCCTCACAACCACAGATCTATCCTCTGTTACTATAGTTTTACCTTTTCCAGAATGTCATATAAATGGACTCATAAAGTATGTGACTTTTTGATACTAGCATACCTTACTTTAGCAAAATGCCTCAGAGATCCTTCCAAGTTATTGTTGTGTATCGATAGTTTATTCCTTTTTGTTACTGAGTAGTATTCCTTTGTATGGATGTACTGCAGTTTATCCATTCATCTATTCAAGGACATTTGGGCTATTTCCAGTTATTTGTGAATAGAGCTGCTATAAACATTCATGTACAGGTTTGTGTATGAATATGTTTTCATACCTAGGAATGGGATTATTGGATTTACTGGATTGTTTGTTTTCTTACTATTGAGTTTTGAGAGTTCTGTGTATATTCTAGATTCAAATCTTTTATTAAATATGTGATATTTTCTCCCAGTCTTTTTGTTCTCTTCAGAGTGTCTTTTGCAGGTAATTTTTTTTATTTTGATGAAATCCAATTATCATATTTCTCTTTTATGGATCATACTTTTTGATCTCCCATCAAACAACTCTTGCCTAATGCCAGGTCACAAAGATTATCTCATGTTTTCTTCTAAGAGTTTTACAGTTTTATGTTTTATATTTTTTAGATCAAAAATCACTTTTGAGTTAATTTTTGCAAGGGGGTTGCTTAGAACAAAGATATTTTTGCCTATGAATGTTATTTTGTCCTAATATCATTTGTTGAAAACATTTATTCTTTCTTCATTTAATTGCATTTCCACCTTTTTCTGTATTTACAAAAAAAAAATACTTCTGGGGTTTTTTACTGGTTTTAATTTGATTAGTGTCTTCATGGCATATGTATTTTTTTTTCCTTTTGCTTTTAGCCATCTATGTCATGTTTAAAGTGGGTTTCTTGTAGATAGCACATATTTGACTCTTGTTTTATTATCCATTCTGACAATTTGTCTATCATTTCATTTATATCCAGACCATTTGCATTTAATGTAGATATTGACATGTTTTAGAGGTACATCTATCATTTTATTACTTGTTTTCTGTTTGTTCTTCTGTTTTTCATTCCACTGTTTCCCTTCCTGCTTTCTTTTGGATAATTTGATTTTTCTTTAGCATTCCATGTTACTGTGTCTCTTGGTAAATTTTTTGAGTAGTTGCTCTTAGAATTACAGTATATAGACATATTTAACTTTCACAATCTATTTACTACTTTTGGAAAAGGAAATGACAAACCACTCCAGTACTCTTGCCTGGAAAATCCCACAGACAGAGAAGCCTGGCAGGCAATAGTCCATGGGTCACAAGAGTTGGACATCACTTAGTGACTAAACCAATTTACTACTTCAAGTGAACTGTAGAAATCTTAGTGGCATGTTAGTTCCTTTACTCCACTTTTGACTGTGTTGTCAAACATGTGATATTAGACATATGATAATTTTTGTTTTCAACATATGTTTTTTAATTTAAGAGAAAAAGTAGTCTTAGATATTTGTTCAGATATTTATCAGATCTGTTGCTCTTCCTTCAATCCTGGTGTTCCAGCTTTCCATCTTGTATCATTTTTCTCCCTTCTGAAGTTAGTCCTTTAGCATTTCTTTCAGAGCAAGACTGTTAGCAGTGAATTCTCTTAGTCTTTCTTTACCCAAAAATGTCTTTATTTCACTTTCATTTTTGAAGGATATTTCTGGGTATGGAATTCTGGATTGGATCATTTTTTTTTTTCTCTCACCACTTTAACAGAGTTATTTTATATCCTTTTGCCATGCATGGCTTCTGTTGAGAAATCTGTAGTTATTCAACTCATTGTTTCCCTTGTGTGAAATGTGTTGTTTTTCTCTGACTGCTTTCAAGATTTTTTGTCTTTAATTTTAAGCAATTTGATTATGATGTATCTGGGCATAAATTTCTTTGAGTTTAACCTGCTTAGGATTTACTAAGTTTCGCGAATCTGAAAGATTATGTCTTTCACAAGAGTTGGAAGTTTTCTGATGTTATTTCTTTAAGTACTTTTCCTGCTCCACCTTTTTTCTCTTCTTCTGGAATTCTGATGACTCCAGTGTTAGACCTTTTGATATTGTTCCACAGGTACCTAAGACTCTATACTTTCAATATTTTTTCCTCTTTGTTTAAATTATACAGTTTCTCCCGATCTAGCTTCAAGCTCATTGACACACATTCTGTCTTTCTAAAATTATATGAAGCCCATCCAGTGGAGGAGTAATGGGAATTTGCTCCCATTTCTTGGAACCATGGCTCCTCTGGTTAGCGAGAAGTGTCCACTTCCAGAGTCACAGGAACCTGCCCAGCTGCCACTGTGCTGCTGCTTCTGCTGCTGACACAGTGTTGCCTGGTGCCCAGGGAAGGAGACAAGGGAAGAAGTTCTGGGGATTTCCTCTGCTCTTCCAGTCCTTACAAGTTCCTTTTCCTGCTCCTTGGACTCGGGAAAAAAGCAAGGGGAAGGCCTCTCTTGAGATTTTTTTGTTCTCACTTGGTATATATTTTGGGTTTCAGGCTTTCTTTGAGTTCAGGCCATATAATCCTGGAAGATGAAAAGGAGTAAACTCACCACGGATTTGGTGGAACTCAGAATTCTACTTTTGGAGAAGGTAATAGCAACCCACTCCCAGTACTCTTGCCTGGAAAATCCCATGGGTGGAGGAGCATGGTAGGCTGCAGTCCATGGGGTTGGGAAGAGTCGAACACGACTGAGCAACTTCACTTTCACTTTTTACTTTCATGCATTGGAGAAGGCAATGGCAACCCACTCCAGTGTTCTTGCCTGGAGAATCCCAGGAATGGAGGAGCCTGGTGGGCTGCCGTCTATGGGGTCGCACAGAGTCGGACATGACTGAAGTGACTTAGCAGCAGCATCAGCAGCAGAATTCTGCTTTCTTCTCTCAATCTTCTTTCTACCATTTGTTGTTCAGAGTCTCCAGATAGTTTTTCCATGTTTAGATTTCAGAATTAATTTAGAGATAAAGAGCCTATCCTCAGGATACTTCTGAAGGATTTGTAAATGAAAATAGTAGGTTCAATAAAATAATGCTGCTGCTGCTGCAAGTCGCTTCAGTCGTGTCCGACTGTGCGACCCCATAGACAACAGCCCACTAGGCTCCTCTGTCTCTGGGATTCTCCAGGCAAGAATACTGGAGTGGGTTGCCATTTCCTTCTCCAATGCATGAGAGTGAAAAGCAAAAGTGAAGTCACTCAGTCGTGCCCGACTCTTAGCGACCCCTTGGACTACAGCCTACCAGGATCCTCCGTCAGTGGGATTTTCCAGGCAAGAGTACTGGAGTGGGGTGCCATTGCCTTCCCTGAAAATAATGCTAAAACAGATTAAAAGTAAAATGCAATGGAAATTGGAGGACAGAAAGACTACTAGTATTAGTAGTACTACTAATATGAAGACATGTTCCACCTATAAAATTTAGAAGGTAGCAAATAATATGTATATTTACACATGAGACAGAACCACAGGCTCTTTCCTTGTTTGTTTGTCCCCACCTGATTTCTTAGCATGTCACAAACAGGTAGGTTTTATTATTTATGTCTGTGTGCTTCCCTTCAATCCCTAGACAGCTTTTTTCCCCACTAATATAAATTTAAAGCAATCTGTTGACAGAGATTTAAAGAAACCAAAGTGTTCACAAATGGTTTATTGGTAACTGAGGTTTAGAGTCAAAAATGACCCTTCCTGAGTTATATGTATTTGGCATTTAGAACTTTAAGCTGATAATACATATTTTCCTGTCTTCAATAGAAAAGAAACATTTGTTTGCATAGGAATTCACGAAGGCGACCCAACCTGGAAAAAGAATTACTCACTTTGGCCATGGGGTTCTTGTGACAAATTAGTTTCTTCAGAGATTGTATTCAACCCTGAGGAGTGGATTAAACTTACGAGAAATATCTATAACTGGACTGAAGACTATGGAAGGTATGGAGGGCAGTTGTTCCCCATCCATGTGTAGCTGTTTTGTTTGCCTAAAACACTTACTAAATTTTGAAATGCCTTTTAATTTTTTTGATTTTTTTTTTGTTTTTTATTAGTAGTTAATATTGCTATTTGCGCCCACAGAGTATCGTGATAGAGAAGGAGAACATATGTTTCTTGTCCTCAGACTTGAAGAACGATGGAGAGATGGAGGAAAGGCAGTGATGGTTAAGCGGGCACCATGTAGCTGGATATGTGCCACCATCCACGTCCAGCTCTTGTAATGCTACATGGTCCATCATCCTGTATCTTAGACCCTAAAAGTGGGAGAGGTTCAGGAACTGAAGCAGGGCTTTAAAACTCACTCTGGTGTCCCTAATAGTCTCCACCCACATAAACTTGTCACTTTTTTTTTTCTTCAAGAATGGCAGATCAGGGACTTCTTTGATGGTCCAGTGGTTAAGACTCCCCACTTCCATAGCAAAGGGCTCAGGTTCCATCCCTGGTCAGAGAACTAAGATCCCACATGCCGCATGGTGTGGCCAAAACAAGTAAAAACAAAAGAATGGCAGATCACTTCTCTGTAGGAAAACTGGGATTTAAGTAACTTTTTCTTCACAACTGTTTGCCATTAGCCTCATTCTGTTGTTTTGATTAGTCTTCCTGGAAGCATCTCTACCTATAGTTGACTCTCTCCCATATGGAAAACGAGTCACCATATGAAGATAGGCTCTCTATTGCCTATTTTTTAAATTAAATTATGAATTATGCAAAGATTAGATCATTACTGCTTATAATTCAAGTGGGTAACCGTTCCCTTCTCCAGAGAATCTTCCCAACCCAAGGATCGAACCCAGGTCTCCCACATTGCAGGCAGATTCTTTACCAGCTGAGCCGCAAGGGAAGCCCAAGACTACTGGAGTGGGTAGCCTTTCCCTTCTCCAGAGGATCTTCCTGACTCAGGAATCAAACCGAGCTCTCCTGCATTGTAGGCAGATTCTTTACCAACTGAGCTATCAGGGAAGCCTATAATTCAAGAGCAACACTGAAACTCATATGAACAAATACTACCAAAGTTTTCTGAGTCAGTATGAGCAAACAGACCCCATTGCTGTGCTCCAGCCAGAGCTGGGTAAGTAGTTGTATATCAAAGTACTCTGACCATTGTGAGGAAAAGCTGGAAAATGCTCTGTTCTCCCAACAGCTGATACAGTATAGGTACACAGCATCACTCACTGCCTCCATTTTGTCAAAGTAGATACATGCTAAGAGAAACTTTGATTAAGTGGGAAAAAAATCAGTAAATGGTCTAGCCAGTGCTCTTTGAGCAGCATCCCAGCTCCAACAACGATTTATCAAAGCCAGGGGTCCCCTTTCCTCACAGCTCTACGGCTTTCAGCTGTGCCCACAGAGGGACCCAGGCCTCCCCCCACCCCATTGCCCACCTGATGTCTCGGGAAGCCTCCAGCCTCTTCCCGCTGAGCTTGCGTGTGCTCTTATGAGGCAGTGGGGCTCATTATGCAGATTAAGAAGACATTTACCAAAACCTCAAATTCCTAACTGTCAGATATTTCTAGGGGAATAAGTTTGTTATTTTGGTCTCTATCCGTACTTCAAGATGCAGCATATTTTATTTGCCTTGTAAGATTATAAAACAAAAATGACATGTCCATAACAATAAAGGTAACTGGCAGGAAAATGTTACCATTTTCTCCTAACTACAGGTTTGATCCTTCTTCCTGGGAATCTGTGGCCAATGAAGAGATGTGGCAAGCAAGGTGACTAATTTATACTTTCGGTTTGCAATCTATTTTTTAATGTAGTAGAAGTAGCTTGTGGCACTTTTCATTGGGGAAGCAGGGGGGCATGGTGATAATAAAAGTAGTATTTATGAGCAGTTATTTTGTTTGAGGCATTGTACTGATTGTTACTAAGGCATAATCTCATTTCATCCATACAACAACCTGTGAAGAAGTCAATCTTACTCCATTTTACAAAAAGAACAAACCGAAAGTAGAGAGGTTACTTGTCTAAGGCCACATAGCTCTACCAATAGAGTCCAAAATTCACATCCCTCTGACTGGAACATTGATCACTCCTGTGCTCTCCCACCTCCACTAAACCAAAGTCAGTGTGATTGATTGAGGAGAAATTGATAATTACCACCCTGTCCCATGTGTAATGTGCTAGTTATTTAAGCACTTATTGAAAACTCCCTAGAGACCAGGCATCGTGCCAGGCTTGTTGGCTACATGTAGGAATATGACACAGTTCCTATTGTCAGTGGAGTAGACAGATTCCAAGAGATTTGACTGTTCATGTGCTAGATGCTGGACTTCCTGTTCCTATGTGAAATGAACACTTCACAGTGATGCTCTTGTCTCTCTATGTTCCTGCCATTATTTTAAAATATTCAAAATATCTAACACTAACAGACTTTGGCCTAAAATGTAAAAGGCCTAAGTGATGCAGACAAGGATACCAAGTATGAAATACTTCCTCCAAGAAAAATGGATTGATGCCCACTCTGGGCCAGAGGCTGACTGCACCAGGAATTGAGTTAGGATGTAATACGTTTAAAGAGGGGTTTTTTTTTTTTTAATTGTCAAGAAATATGGTTCTTGACAAAATAGCAATTACAAAAAAGGTGGTCTTTGTAGTAGTGTTTTGGAAATGTCAGAAAATTGCATTTCTGACATCGGAAACGTCAGAAAATTTGTTACAAGAACAAATACTTGCTTTGAGGAACTAATCAAAGATATACCAAATGTTTGCACGATTCTTCAGTGTGACAGTGGGAAAGCTGGGGGAGAAATCACATAAGGGAAGAAAGCAAGTCATTATTCGGACAGGTATTGATTTAATTGGAGTGCTGACTACAATTTGGATGAGTTCATGTGGTCAAAGACTCCGGCCACCTTTGAAGAACTGGTCACACACAGCATGAGCCGTCGTGATGGGCACCTTCAGGGACGTGCTGACAGACTCAGCCAGTCTCCCCCTCCCAGCTGCGCTGCACAGGGAAGGTGTGCATCTGGAGGGAAGGTGACGCATAAGAGTGATGATGATCAGAGTGCAGTGTCTTGGGGTGGGGGCAGGGTTACTGTTGGTTCAGTGTAAACTTCTGTGAATGTGAAAGAAGTGAGAAGAATACAATAAAGGGTTCTGTATGATCCTCATCAATGGAAAAGTCTGGCCGATTTAGTTTTGAATGTGAAATTGACGCGAACACCCTCCCACTCCCAGGATGAAAACACCGTTCTTCATCTTTAACCTGGCGGAAAGCGCAAGTTTGCCTTCAAATGTGAGAGCTCAACTCTACACTCAAGCCTATAACGTACGTTGCACTTTTACATATATAAATACATTTGGTGGGAGGGTAGTGGTGACTATTTGGGATGTAAAGAGAGTGTATCACAGAGTTTTTACTTTTTTATTTCCAGCTTTATTTGGCAGTATAAAACAATACAAATGGAAAAAGAGTCATGTGTCTCTCAATAATATTTAAAGTAAATGACCATGGTTGACAAAATAATGTAAGAAGTCCATATCCTCATCTCTAGAACTGGTGAATATGTGGCCTTACATGGCAAAGGGCACGTTGCAGATGTGATTAAGGATCCTGAGGTGGAGAGGTTATCCTGGATTATCCAGGTGGGCCTAATATAATCACAAGGGTCCCTAGAAAAAGGAGGCAGGAAGGTCAGAGTCAGAAGGAGACGTGGCATTGCAAGCAGAGGTCAGAAAGAGATTTGAAGATTGCCAGGTAGCTGGCCTGAAAAATAGAGGAAGGGGCCACAAGTTAGGAAGTGCAGGCAGCCTCTGAAAGCTATAAAAGGCAAAAAAAAAAAAAAAAAAAACAGATTCTAGATCCTCTAGAAATATATGATAATACATTTATATTGTTTTAACTGCTATGTTTTAACCACTACATTTGTGGTGATTTGTTACAACAGTAATAGGAAACTAATACAATGGCTTTATTTTCCTAAAAAGCAGTTCTGATGGGTCGCCCTCTATACAAAAGTCATGACCCTGGCAACACTTGAAACGATTGGACCATGTCTGGTTGAGATTTCATGAGAGAGATAAGGGATCGTGGAGAATAACCTCAGGAAGCCAGACAGCCTTCACATCCAGCCATGCTAAGGCTCTTGCTTAGCTGGTCCTCTGTGATGGGAACGAGGGTACAGACCAGAGGCTTGCTTTGCTGTAGCACTGTGTTAACAAGGCCCTGCTTTTCTGTGATTTATAGCACTGGCCTCTTCCCCACCTTCTGAGTAGTCTTGGAGCCTGCAGTATAGGAAACAGACATCCTGGCAAAAGCCAGTGAGAACAGAGCCCAGGAGCTGTATGTCTAAGCAAGTGGTTATTTGTGCTGTCTCTGGGCTGCTGTGGATCTACCCAGCCAGGGCATTTGGGACTGAGTCAGAATAGCATGGTGTCCAATTAGTGTGACAGACTTTACTCCTCACTTGTGTGCTTATTGGTCCATGGTTTACTCATGTATTCATTTACTCACAGGGCATTTATGGAGCACCCAGTCTGTACCAAATACTGTGATGGAGATGACCAGGCATTGGCCCTGCTGTCAAATGGGCACACGCCAGAGAGGGACATAGAAGATAAAGTCCTCAGCTGGTAGTGAGAGATACAAGAGGTGTGCAGAGGTGCCAGGACAGAGAGAGGCATATGAGCACAGCCTCCCAGGGAGAGGTGGCGCAGAAGGAGGGAAAGCTGCCAGAGGAGGTGTCACTGCAGTGTCTTCTTGAAAGATCAGAGGAAGCCAGCCAGACACATGTGGTGCAGGAGACCACAGGGATAAAGGTTCACACCTCCGAGGTGCCCATCAAGGACAGCCACGGACTAGATATAGGAAGCAGTGTTCTGGCGTTCTGACTGGCGGTCAAGGAGTCCTGGTTCAAGGCCTGCCCCACCATTCATTGTTAACTGTGTGCCAATTAACCTTTCTATTTTTTCTTTCAAAAAAAAAAAAA
>SJYA01001570.1:1993561-2099019 GCA_006410615.1 Neotragus moschatus | reverse complement strand
AAAAAAAAAAAAAAAAAAAAAACAGATTCTAGATCCTCTAGAAATATATGATAATACATTTATATTGTTTTAACTGCTATGTTTTAACCACTACATTTGTGGTGATTTGTTACAACAGTAATAGGAAACTAATACAATGGCTTTATTTTCCTAAAAAGCAGTTCTGATGGGTCGCCCTCTATACAAAAGTCATGACCCTGGCAACACTTGAAACGATTGGACCATGTCTGGTTGAGATTTCATGAGAGAGATAAGGGATCGTGGAGAATAACCTCAGGAAGCCAGACAGCCTTCACATCCAGCCATGCTAAGGCTCTTGCTTAGCTGGTCCTCTGTGATGGGAACGAGGGTACAGACCAGAGGCTTGCTTTGCTGTAGCACTGTGTTAACAAGGCCCTGCTTTTCTGTGATTTATAGCACTGGCCTCTTCCCCACCTTCTGAGTAGTCTTGGAGCCTGCAGTATAGGAAACAGACATCCTGGCAAAAGCCAGTGAGAACAGAGCCCAGGAGCTGTATGTCTAAGCAAGTGGTTATTTGTGCTGTCTCTGGGCTGCTGTGGATCTACCCAGCCAGGGCATTTGGGACTGAGTCAGAATAGCATGGTGTCCAATTAGTGTGACAGACTTTACTCCTCACTTGTGTGCTTATTGGTCCATGGTTTACTCATGTATTCATTTACTCACAGGGCATTTATGGAGCACCCAGTCTGTACCAAATACTGTGATGGAGATGACCAGGCATTGGCCCTGCTGTCAAATGGGCACACGCCAGAGAGGGACATAGAAGATAAAGTCCTCAGCTGGTAGTGAGAGATACAAGAGGTGTGCAGAGGTGCCAGGACAGAGAGAGGCATATGAGCACAGCCTCCCAGGGAGAGGTGGCGCAGAAGGAGGGAAAGCTGCCAGAGGAGGTGTCACTGCAGTGTCTTCTTGAAAGATCAGAGGAAGCCAGCCAGACACATGTGGTGCAGGAGACCACAGGGATAAAGGTTCACACCTCCGAGGTGCCCATCAAGGACAGCCACGGACTAGATATAGGAAGCAGTGTTCTGGCGTTCTGACTGGCGGTCAAGGAGTCCTGGTTCAAGGCCTGCCCCACCATTCATTGTTAACTGTGTGCCAATTAACCTTTCTATTTTTTCTTTAAAAAAAAAAAAAAGTGGATTATAAACTTTATAGATTATCTCTCACATCCTGGCCACGTCAGATCCATTTCATCCCTAATACCCTGTGATTCTGTGAAAAACAAGTTGTATTTAGTTGGGAGGAATCTGAGACTTAGTAATATTTTATGTTCTCATCAGTGATCCATTCCACGGTCAGTCGTTAGGCCACCTCGAAAGCCAGTTCGTGGGTTTATTGTCCCTTTGGGCCTGCAGGCATTACTCTGTTCAGTGAACACAAGTCTGTAACCTAGTCTATAGGCATCTCCTTCACGTATGTCTCCAGGTGTGTGACATCATTTGCAAGACAAAGGAGCTCAAACACTTGATGGGTCAACACAAATCACCTCCTGGTACAGGTTTTTTGAGAACATTCTTGTTAGGTGTAGAAGATATTTTTGTTATTATTTACATTGTCCTGCTCAATATTTATCCAGAACATTAAGTTCAGGTGTACTGGGAAAGCAAGAATGATCTGTTATCTTTAGGAATACAGTTGATACACTGAAGATGTCCCCCCAAACTAGACTATGTTCCACTAAACTTAATGTCACAAAGATTCACGCTTAAAGGAGGAAATACAATTCCCACATGATGAAAAATGATAAGATACAGCTTCTTAAGATGCGGCACATGTGACTAATGGGCCATCCAGAATGAGCCGATAAGACATCAGGATCAGAGTGTTTGAGAAAAGGGTAGTGTGGCTGTTCCTATGTCCAAGGACGTAGCAGGGAGGTCATGAATGAGCCTCTTATTCTCTTGAGCCATTGGAAAGTGCTTACTGAGTTGCTAGCATCCATCTTGCACTTCAGAATCTAATCAGGATTTTGAAAACGGCTAAGAAAAGAACCTGAGCAGTTCTTGAGCACTGACTTTGTGCAGGGCAGCCTGCCATGGATTTTACACATGTACCTCTGGAAGGAGGCTCAAGAAGAGGAGCAGCAGATAGGGAAAATAAAAAAGACTATGAGAAAAAGTAGAGAAGCTTTGAACATTTTACCAAGGAAATAAAATGTTGACTTAATAGCTTTGAAGTCTATGAAAAGTACGAGGTGACTTTCCTCTTTTACGGAGTGAAGGCAAGGGGAAAATAGTTTTAAAAGGCAGCTTAGGACTAAGAGTTATTAAATATCAAAATGACAAAAAGTACAGATTGGGAAACTTTTCATGGGGATGTTGTTTTGAAAAAGATCAGATATGCGTTTGTCTACTCTAGGAGTTGGGGAAATAGATAATGTAATTGGGTCCCTTTCAACTGAATGATGTAATGAGTATAGTTCTAATTCAAAAAGCCCTTGTCACTGGAGAAAGCATCATTACTTGGCCTGTGCTCTCATGGCGGCTACCGGTTAACTCAAGTGCCTGTGGATTTGACTTCAATTTGATAATCCCCAAGAAGGTTGTGAAAGTCCCCACTAAGCAAGCATAATATTGTTTTGTAGATTTGCATCTACTTTTTTGGTTTATTTGTTAAATTTTTATCTTTTTCCTCTAGAAAACTCAAAGATTCTAACTCTATCCAATCAACACTGTCTCTGATATTGAAAAACAAAATTCTGAATCCCTGGGGACAGAGTTTTAACTATGAAAACTGTTATTTTAGGACAGCGTGGAGATTTTCAACATCTCACTTTAAGGATGTCTCTTAAATTATATTATGCCCAGCCTGTTGGATGCTGGATTTGTTAGAGGTTTTCTATTGCTGCTATGTTAATATTGTTGTTTATAATGTAGAGAGAATTTTATGTAAAAATGAGGGACAGAATTGATATTTCTTCAAGTTCTTTTTCCATGCAGTTTTCTAAAGAAAGTTACTTTTTTTTCTTCAATAGCTAAATGTAGAGTTTTAACCTTTCTGCCTGTTGCATAAATAGCTTTCCATGAATTAGAACCAAATCCCTTTCCCAGAACATCTTTCTGGAGGAAGAGCATCCTGTCCTGACACAGTGTGTCTAAAGTTCCCTCCACAACATCCAAAAAACCCCAGAAACAGTTTTATATGAAGTACATTTGCCTCCTGCTACTGTAATAATTACAGTATCATCCTTGCATTTTCTGCATGGCCTAGCAACGATTAGATTTTTACTACAGGCTGCTTGCATTTTTTTTTCCCTTGTGTTATTAATTTCCTCTGTGTTTTCTAGTCTTTTTAAAAAAGTCAAGGGATAACAATGGAATGCCAATGTTTTTTTGCTGTCTTCCAGCTTTATAAAGAGATTGTCTATTTACGAAAGGAACACCCAGTGAATTGGCATAAGAACTACGCCATCTCCTGTGAACGGATGCTGCGTCTTCAGGAAAGAAGTACAGACCCTGAAGTCTTGTTATCTGAAACCATCAGACACTTCCGTCTCTACACTCGCAAGGCCCAGAATGATCCCCAGCTGGCCGATATTTCAGTTGCTCTAAAGCACCTAAGAAAGGAACTACAAAGTCTGAGAAATATGAAAAATGGCTGAGACAGCAAACTGTGAAAAACTGACTCGGCTTTCAGCTTCCAAAATTCCCAAGTCCACAAGTTTTTCCTCCGAGAAAAGAAATGGCATTAAAAAATGGAAGGCTAGGCTATCTCCTAGATATAAGTTACATGGTGTCACGATACTATTTTACAGCGGAGTTAGAAACTGAGATGTGCTATTTCCACAAATTCTGTTTAGCCTGTGTTACTGAATTAGCATTTCAATGAGAATATTTTGAAAAATCTTCCTACTTCCACAATCTTTCATCAAATGACTTGCTTGATTAAATTCTAGAAGAGAATGAACTATTTTCATATACTTAAAATATCGACCATGAATCTTAAGGGCCCTGCTTATTGGGATTGGTATTAAAATTAAATTCTTAAAATATTAATACCAGACCAAAGACATTCTCTGGCTCCCAGAAATGAAATTATTATTATTTCTTTTAATGAATCTTGTTAACACTTCAAGCTAGAGTACTGTTTGAGGTGCGGGGGATGGGGGGGCATTGGTTTTTTGTTTTTTTTTTTTTTTGAGTAGCTGTAGTTGTTGTATAATCTCACACTTCAGACTAAATACCAATCAGATGATATTTTGGAAAAAAGGTTTTATTGTGTTCTATCATTCTCTGAAATCACTAAAAAAGTAAGCTAATTGTTGTTTGCTTTTTCTTTTTTCCAGTTGCTTAAACTGGCAAGTAAAAAGGATTTTGTCTTTCCTTAATTAATTTTATCTTCATGTTTTACTTCTATTTGGGCTCATAAATCTGGACCCAATAATTAGGAGGCTTCCTGCTGCCAAAAGGGGGGGCAGTGGGGGTTCAGGGGTGTGGGGAAGTGGTTCAATAAATTCATTTCTGTTACAAGCATCTTTTATACATATTACTAAAGAGAACATAGTAAGAAATGCAAATAATAGTTCTTTATTTTATTATGACAGTTAATTAATAGCAACCTGTTTTAATGAATAAAGTCACTCAGAGTCCTTCAGCACTTCCTAAGTAGAGGCCTGAATCTGTAGGGATTCTTTTCCCTCCAATTGTATAGCTCCTAAACTCCAAGCACTATATAGGCCCCTGTATAGAAATGCTCACTAATGAAGAGGGAGGGCTAGAAGCTTGTCTGCATTCAAAGATCACTGGTGAGTCATTCAGCAAGAAAAGGCCCCTTACCAGGAATAGTCACAGTTCCGTGGCATTGTACTAGCGAAAGGGTCTGATCAAAGGTCTCCTGTGGAGCTTGCATGGTTCCCTTTCATACTACGACCATAATTAAAACCACTAATTCTCTTTTAAAATGCTGCAGGATGCCATGTAGGCATCTGTCTGGAGTGTCCTTTGTGATGTCATAAGCTGTTAAGGACCAGTGCCGAGGGCTTTTGAGTGAAATGCCAGTCATGAAGGTGCTTCAAGACAAGGGTGCCTCTAAAAGCTTGACAGGGCCTTGACTGCACAATTCGAGCTGAATTTGCCCCTTGTCAGCTGCCAGTAAATAAATCTCAAAGGGGGAAAAGCTGAAGTTTCATTACCTGATCCATGGGGCTTTGTTGGTTTTGGCACCACACAGGGGAAGCCCTTGCCCCTCCATTCTCTGGATTTGAAGATGTCCATCGGAGCCTGCGGCGCCTGGACAGGGTTCAGAGCGGAACCTTTTGAAGAGTGTCAATAGTTGTAACAGTTCAGCTGTTAGGAAGACAAATAAATGGAGGAGCTCATTAATCCGCTTTTGGCTCTCGGTGCCTTTTGCCCTTTTATCACAGCCTTATTAGGCTCCTACTCATCTTGAACCAGAAAAAAATGAATTGAAGTTGCTGAGTACTAATTGGCAAAGACTTTTAATCATGGGCCAAGAACTTTCACTGACTTGAAAGTAACTTCTCCACAGGGAAGAACCAAAAACCTGGTTTACCTTAAAACAAAAAACCTGTTGGAGTTCAGTGTGGTGTAAAAATTTAAGGAAGCGTTGAGAAATTGTCTCAGTTGATCCATTGGAAAGAATTATGCAAGATTATGATTTCTACTTTTCTTTTTTAAACAGTGCAATAAAATTCATATACTCATTCCCTGGAAATGCACTGTCTTTATTTTTTCAGAAGAGACACTATGTGTGTGTGTGAGATGGTCATGTTGGTTTTTGAAATCTATATTCTGTATAGGGAATAATATGTAAATATTCATTTCAGCATCTACCTACACATCTTGTTTTGGAGTAATATTNATTCCCTGGAAATGCACTGTCTTTATTTTTTCAGAAGAGACACTATGTGTGTGTGTGAGATGGTCATGTTGGTTTTTGAAATCTATATTCTGTATAGGGAATAATATGTAAATATTCATTTCAGCATCTACCTACACATCTTGTTTTGGAGTAATATTTCCTACTTACATTCATAAGTATGGCAAATGAAGGCCTCATTTTGAAAAATATCTGCATTTTAAATGTCTACGCTATGATGCCTCGTATACATCTGAATGTGCTTTGCGTATTGACTGTTGTCAGATGGTGCATAAATTATTCTGTATTTGTGTAAAAGTGACTTTGGACCACTCTCTTTGAGAAAGCAGTGATACGATGGCCCACTGTAAATGGGGCCATAATTTAAATTTACATTTCTAAAAACCAGCAGTGAATGGAAAAAGAGCAAACTGAGCTGAGATTTGGGGATGTTGGGCTTCATTCCAAGATCAACTACTCTGAAGAATTCTTTGCTTTCTATTTTGTGAGGTTAAACCATTTGCTTTCTTTTCTTTCCCTTCCTTCTCCTGGGCTAGTGCACAAACACCACAAAATCTGACAGAAGGGGTTTCCTTCAGTCTAACCCCTGACATGGGAGAGAATGTGAAGGAGGTGACTTCTCATGCAGGATTTGGCCAGCATTCCCCTAGCAGGGTCCCTGGAGTGCCATGGGTTGGCAGGATGACAGGAACCCCACAAGGCCAACTTCTGCCTGGACTTTGGCCTGAGGAGCAAGTTGGAGCCAGAAGCACTGTCTGCCTCTCCACAGGCTGCAGTGCCCTCCTGCCCAGCACTAAGGCTGGCACACACCAGAGGGCCAGTGGAGAAGGGGGTAGTGGCTTCCATGTTCCCTAACAAACCTCCCCAGCCCTTTTCCTGCTGATGGGAGATATACTTGCTTCTTGCTGTTGACGTTCCTCTTTGTTTTTCCAAAGGGTCCTTTTTTTTTTTTTTTTTTTTTAAATGCCTTTGTTCTATGATTCAAAATGTAGCCAAAATAGAAGGGAATCAATGACTTGTGTCCTTTTTTGAAGTCTTCTAATAGAAGCGAAATGATATTTCTGCCTGCATTCTTGGTACTTTCTAATGATAGAACCAGGATGTTTATATCCTTTATGATACTTAAATAAAGCTCTTTTTGAGTGTTAGGATTATTGTATGATACCCCGCTGATTTCTTTAAGACATCAGACTAGGATATGAAGAGTAGTTTTTTAAATTCATATTTTGAAAGTTAAACAAAATGAGTCATTTTTCAGAGTTCCCATCAATATCTTTCAGAATTTAGAAATATTAATACTTTTAATATTTAAGAAAAAAGTTAATACCAAAGATTGAAAAAAAATGGATCCTATTAAAGCAAATCCTTTTATTCTGTTTTAATTTTGGTATATTTTGTGAAAGCACCAGTGAGGAGTAATATTGAAAATTCTGTTCTTCTAACTGGCTCCGAGCCTTATGGTAAAACAGTAAAGAAATTCTAACCCAGTAGGAGATTCACACTGCTTTGTTCATCCTCATATCTTGTGGATGCAAGCCCATCCTAAGACTTACACTTACAAACAAATAACTAATGTTTCCAGGGATTCTGGGAACATCTAAAGGCCAAGATCTTGGCACAGCCTTACAGAGCAAACAGAGAGCTGAAGCTTAGCAGCGATCATATTCAATGAAGACGTCATTGTCAGTACTCTCTAAAGGTCTGTTTGATTTGGATCAGCGTGGACGATATAAAAAAAGCCTCAGGAATGGCACGATGTGCTTACCTGGATATTGGAAAGTAAACTAATAGGAATATATCTTGAGAAAGAGATTTTTCTGAAGAAAAAATTCTGATTGCTCTTCAACAATGTAATATATATTTGCATATACTGGAAAGATTAACATATTGCAAAAAAAAAAAAAGATGGTGGGGAGAGACAGGTAGAGGTTCCAAAACTGTAAACATAGAGCCTGAAATTGTTGCCCTGTAAATGGAATTATCTGGATCTTTTCCACCAATCCCAAGTGTTATTGGTGAGGGTTAATTTTTAATAGCACAGATAATGTGATGATTTTTTAAAAGTTGATAAGATTAAGAAAGTTTCAAGATATAGATCAAACACAAAGGCAAATAAATGGACCATGCTGTCATCCACGTGCTCCAATTTCAAGGGCACCCAAGCAAGTAGTCACAGGTCTTTTTGGTGCCATTAGATGAGGTTTATGTTAAACAAAGGTCTAATAAAAGATACATAGAAATAAGCCATATCTAACTAAGTTTTAACCCATTCAGAATGTTCCTTAGAATTTGTTATAAGTAGTATGAGATGGTAAGAATAGATGTGTAATTTTTATATTGGCAAGTTCCTTATATATGATAAACTAATAAATGGAGATTGTCCTTTTTTAAAATATGCAAACCATAACCATCTTCTCTTTTAGAATTGTTATCTGACATGGAGTTATTTGAGGACTTCCTTGGTAGGCTAGTGGTTAAGAATCCACTTTCCAATGCAGGGGACGCAAGTTCAGTCCCTGGTGGAGGAACTAAGATTCCCACATGCTGCAGGACAACTTAGCCCAGGTGCCACACCTAGAAAAGCTCACACGACACAACAAAAGATCTTGAGTGTCGCAACTGTGACCCAACACAGCCAAATAAATAAATGTTTAAGGAGTTTTTTAAACTAATGTAACCTTTTAAAGAAAATCTTTTTGGAGCTTTTCTCATGTAAATAAAATATTTCCTAATGGTTGAACCATTGGAAATACCCTTAATACCTGTGGTTGTCAGTTGTATGCATAAGTGTGTGTGACTAAAGGGGCTTCCCTTATGGCTCCGTGGTAAGGAATCTGCCTGCCAATGCAGGAGACACAGTTTCAAACCCTGGGTCAGGAAGATCCCTTGGAGAAGGAAATGGCAAGCTACTCCAGTATTCTTGCCTGGGAAATCCCATGGACAAAGGAGCCTGAAGGGCTACAGTCCATGGGGTTTTGAAGAGTGGCACACAACTTAGCAACTAAGTAACTGACGTGTGGCTAAACCCACAAAGGGAACAGTGCTTGGGAAGTTAGACTCAGTCTTCCCTCCCTTAGACTGTAGTGTGAGGGAACCTAAACGAATCACTTATTACCTCGCATCCTTGTGACTATCTGAGACACAAGAAATCCCTGGCATTCTAACACTTGAACTCAAAAACTGCAACAGAGGATTAGAGGACAGGGTAAAAGATGCACGGACTAAAACCTTGTTATAGTATCTTCCCCCAAATGGGTTTTGCAAGTAGAAGAAAAGCATTGTCTAATTTTTTTTGGCTGCACCACATAGCTTGCAAAATTGTAGCTCTCAGGCCAGGAATCGAACTCAGGCCCTCCTGCAGTGGAAGCACAAAGTCTTAACCATGGGACCACCAGGAAATTCCCTATAATTGTTTTATTATTAACAGTGCCTTTAAAAGTTAATATTAAAAAAAAAAAATTAAAGGCTCTTTTAAAATACTCTGGCAAAAGCCACAGGAACTTTTAAAAAGGTTGTTTATAAACAAGATGATAAACACCATATTGTAAAGCAACTCTATACCAATAAAAATTAATTTTAAAAAATGTGATTCATTTATCAAAGCACTAGATTCCTTTGCTTGAAGAGTTAAAAGCCAATCTAACAGGTGAAAAGAAGTTTCAAAAATAATTTCGCTTATAGGAAAATGAAAAACCAAAGTTCAGTTCTGCAGAGCTTAATGGAGAGTACTTGTAGTTAGGCACTGTTTTTATTTAGTGTGTCCTAATTTTTCACTAAAATTAGAGCATATTCCATCAATATGTAGACTGGTATTTACACAATTTTAAAATTTCTCTTTCAGTAATCAGAGTTACCTGCATTCAATTGGAGGCAGCTCTTCAGAGTCCAAGACTGCCTAGTTAAGGAAATTATGACTGTCACCAGTTGTGTGTGTTAAGGTGACTGTCAAACTGGGTCATAAAGTCAGTTTAGTGGAAACTGACAAGCTGTTTCTTAATGAAATAGAATCAAAGATATCATAATGCACCAGAAGTAAGGAGGGTAACTATTGTTTTATAAAACTTTGTTTCATTTCCCATATATGTATGTGTGGTTTATGTCCAGCATATATTAATATACAAAGATATAGATATAACATTTATGTACAAATCTAGAAAGTTAGGTAAACTAGGTCATAATATAAAATGTACTTCTTACTGTGGATCACAGTAAAGAATAAATCTGAAAACCACTGGACTCAGAGAATTTATCCAAATTTATTGAATGTTAATGCCAAAAAGATGGGTGAAGGGATCATCTAATGTAACAGCGCAACTAACCTAGACAGGACCCAGAGCACAAGCTTCTTGGCTCAATCTGGTATACTTTCCCTTCTTCCATCACAGTTAACGAAACTAGTTACATTCTACTCTCAACTCTGTGTCACACTGAAATCCCCAAATTATGCAGTCATATTAAAATTATGATAAACTTTTCCTGCAGTAAATGGTGTGTGAAATCAAGAACTATGTCATAAGAAATTGCTTAAAAGCCATACACCGAACTTCTTTCTTGCCCTCCTTCAAAATTCTGGAATATAATTTCATTTTTTTCCCTTCCTTTTTACACAGGGCCAGTTGTATCCCTGGCTTTTGATAGAGAATTTTTCTACCATTCTGGACTTAGGAATATATATCCAAATTAAAAGGTTTTAGTGTGATAAGAAAAAGTCACTTTGAAACCCAGGAACTTATTAGCATAAATTACATTCCAGCTGAATCAGCTACGAAAGTTCCATTTGAAAAATGTCCCAGTAGTTTATATATTCCTTCCCGCTCATATGCAGGGTTCAAAACATAATAGTATTTCTATGTTTTGCAGGAGGAACTATGTCCTAGCTCCGCTGGAGTGTTCACTGGGAAGTGTACTTTTCCTCCCAGAAACTAAAACCAGCTAGAGCCAGTGTTCATGATTGTTCTATTTGGTTCAGCCACGCTATTAAAAACCAGTGTCCATGAGGTCAGAGGCCTCTTTGAAGAACTAAATATCTGGTTTCCTGATTATGAGCCTTACCAATTCAGTGTCTAGATGATAATGATTTATTTCAAATTTGGCTCTGAAGTCATATATGTGATTTGTAAAAATGATAATTATTGTCATAACAAGTAATTCCATTGAATATCCACTGAATGGCTTCATTTCTGCATTTACTGTCAGTATTGGAAGTAGTCTGGCTTTTCATCTTTGGGAGGCAAATACATTTAGTGGTGCTCATAAGACGAAGACTCCTGGTGTGACCACACAAGCCATGCTGCATGAATTTATGTGACAGTACTTTTCTCTTTTCACATATCCCCTTGTGAACAAGGAAATAGTTCATCTACAGAGCCTAAACTTGTTGAAAACTATGAGCTAATCTGTACAAGATAAATGTGAAAGTGAAAGAAAGTGAAAGTCGCTCAGTCGTGTCTGACTCTTTGAGACCCCACGGACTATACAGTCCATGGAATTCTCCAGGCCAGAATACTGGAATGGGTAGCCTTTCCCTTCTCCATGAGATCTTCCCGACCCAGGAATCCAACTGGGGTCTCCTGCATTGCAGGCAGATTCTTTACCAGCTGTGCTACCAGGGAAGTCCAAAGGTAGATAAGGGAGCCTATATAAGAATCAAAACTAGAACTTTATTTTAAAGCAATTTCATAAGATTTCATAATAATTGTGCTTATTAATAATAACTCTTGTGAAAAATATGACCTGCTTGAAATTTTGTAAGATAGATACTTTATGTTCTTTTTTACTATAGTGCTGCTGGATTAAAGAAATACCTTAACAAACCCCTTGCTCTCATCTGAAAGCTCCCCCAGTGGTGTGCAATCTCTGCAGGACCTCCCATAGAGGGAGGGACAACTCAAGATCTCCTTGCCTGCATGAAGCAGCACACACACACATACACATGGGCATACACACACATGGGCACACTTGTGCCTGAAAGAGCAGAAACCTAATGTTTCCCACCTCTTCCATTCACATGTCCAGGAGACAGGCTATTCCAGAAAGCACAGGCCTTTTTTAGCAGCACTAGAACACCCAGGGGATAGGGCTGGACTCCCAGCCCTACACTCTGTAGCTGGATGACAGTGCAGGTGTCTGCATGCCTTATCATCCTCGTCTGTAGAAGGGGGTTACAGCACACTTACCACATGGTGCGTCTCTGAGGGAGAAATGGGCTGATGTAGACAGCGTGCACTGAAGAGGACCCGGCTCAGAGCAACTGCTCACGGTGCTGCCCATCCTCCCTAATCCACGGGAGTAGCAGAGCCCATCCACTCTACACACCAAGGACAAGTCTTCAAAGCCTCCCGTGGCTTTGCTTCTCTCCAGAATAATTACAAGTTCTCACTAACCATGCATCTGAAAGGCAATTCCATTTAAATTACAATGTGTCACTTTATAATAATTGTAAGTATGTCATTTAAATTGTAAGGAAACCTGGCAGTTTTAAGAGTGTAGTCAAGAAGTGCTGAACGGATGAAGAGATGAGTCTTGGGGCCAGGGCCACAGACTTCCAATAAGGAAGGGGTGGAGTGCCCATCAGGCTGTTTCCTAAATGAGGACCTCATCCACTCACTGCTTTACAACTCATTTTTTAAAATTCATTTCATCAATAGTCACTTTTTGAGTTCCTACTGTGTTCCAGGCCTGGATAATAGGTTTTCAGAGGGGCCGGGGGCGGCGTGAGGGGTGAGGGGTGGGGAGAGGTAGGAACCAGAGAGACAGGAGCCTGTCCCCTAGGGAGCTTCCAATCTAGAGGGAGAAAACCAAATGCAAGCACTGAAAATCTAGAGGCTCCTTTTGCACCTCCACTACATTTAACCCCAGGGAGCAAATCTCTTATTGTTACAAATGCTGATTGAAAAATGTTTACCACCACTGCTTCAACATAGTTTAACAAGCTTCCCACCATTTTGATGTCCAAGTCTCATTCTCAGGACACAGAGAGCCCTGATGAACCCATGGCTGCCCTGGACTGCAGAGCCGTCCCTCTCCCCACACTTCCCCTTGGTCCTCCTCTCCCCACACCTCTTTTCCCCCTAGAGTCCAGAATACTCTGCCTTCCTTGGCCACACCTTGTTTTTCTGCCGGATTTAAAAAAAACACTAGTGCTGTCTGCCTACACAGAAGAAACCTCACCTCTGCATTGCTAGCTTGGTAACCAAGAAGGGAGAAGTCAGGTAACAGCAGTATGTAGAGTGCTTTTAGACTCAATGCCTGACTCTCTGGGACCCACCACCCAGGAGCTAAGAGGTGCGATGGCTCCCTTAGGCCCTCAGCACATGCTATTGCTTCACTTCATTGCTGGAAGAGAACAGGCCCCTTATCCACAAAGCAATGGGAAGGAGCCAGCACTTCCATGGCAGTTTTGCCAAAAATGTATAACCTCGGTGTAGTCACAAGAACACAGCACCCAAGCCCAAATGGAAGGACACTCTGCAAGATACCTGACCAGGACACTTCAGAAGCGTCACAGCAAGAGCATGACACAGATCGAAGGACTAAGGAGTTGTGACAACTAAATGGAATATGGGATCCTGGGTTGGATTCTAGAACAGAAGTGTTAGTGGGAACACTAGTGAATCTGAATCCAAGTCTGCCGTGTAGTTAATAATATTGCACTACTGTCATTTTTTTGGCTTTGTTGTTCTGCAGTCACGTGTGCTAAGCTGCTTCAGCTGTGTCCGATTCTTTGGGACCCTATGGACTGTAGCCCACCAGGCTCTTTTGTCCGTGGAACTCTCCAGGCAAGAATACTGGAGTGGGTTGCCATACCCTCCTCCAGGGGATCTTCCTGATCCAGCGATCGAACCAGCATGTTTTGTGGCTCCTGCATTGCAAGCAGATTCTTTACCACTGAACCACCAGGGAAGCCCCTGAAATCATGTTAGATATTAAATTAGGTGAAGTTGAGGGAAGGGTACACAGGAACTCTCTGAGCTATTTTTGCAACTTTTCTATAATTCTAAGATGATTTCACAATAAAACAGTTTAAAGAACGTTTTTAATGCAACATGCTCCTTTTTTATTTTAGTCCTTGTCATTTCGTTCCTTATTGAAAGCTTTAAACCTCAAGACGTGCAATAGCTAACACCATGGTCTTTACTACTTGGGTGCACTGATGATCAAAGGGACAAGATTTTTAAGGGCAAAGACCACAGACCTGCCATTTGGGTAGGTGGTTCTCACTGGCCCTGTGCCTGAGCCCCCTTCTAGGGGCCGTCCATTGGGACCTGGGTGAGGACTGGGCATCAACAGGGAGACTGCAGCTTGGTTCAGCACCTTGGGGGAGCTCAGGAGAGGTCTGTGAGATTAATTTCCCCGAAAAGCCACTGGACTCAAACCCAGCTTGAAGACAGCAGGGTCTCGCCTCGGATTACTTCTGTGGTCCGGGTTTCTCTCTTCAGGCAGTCCTTCTCCTGGAGAAGAGGGACTGAAGGCGAAGCACCCTTAATTCCCTAATTCTTTCCAAAAATGATTCAGGTTTTTGTAGCTTCATTAGCATTTGCAGATAGAAATACATTTTAAGTGGCATTATGCTAAGTAATTATTCTTACAGGATGTGAAATTAAACACATTTTAGTCAGCATGAAATTATTCCTGCCACGTAGTGAGTTTGGTGACAGCTTGAGAGTTGGGACAGTGGGCTGCAAGAAGAGGAGAAGCAATCTATGCTTGAAAAAAAAAAATGTGCCAACCCAAAATATTCTACCGAAGGTAAGTCCTTGTAGCAAAATAATTTTGGCTGGCTGGAATATTAAACCTGCTACTATAAATTTCACGCCTTGCATTCCTAAAGCAGATGCGGAGAGAGGATGCCAAAAATTAATTGGAAATAATGTGACTTGCTTTGGGTACTCTATCCAGTAGAGGGCATAGCAGATAAGCGTTGTGTGCGTTGGTGACTTAGCGACTGATAAGGCTTGTTCGTAATTGCCTCTGTAAAGATATGTAGCAGCATGCTTGGACGCTTATTTACATTTAGGAATGTGGTTTGGAATAGGAGGTTTAGATTTATAACTTTGTTTTTGTCTGTCAATACATGGGAGACTTCGGGTCGTTGCGAGCATTATATTTACCAATGCATAATGTTAAATTGCTGGATTTAATTGTTACAGTACAGTGAATTATTCTATTATTTCTTACTTTTTTATCCTAAGGAAAATTCAAACTTTCCAGGCTTTAGGGCAGGATAAAATGGCTCTGAGCATGTCAACGTCTCAAGAGCACATTATTTTCTTATTGGATTGTATTAACTTTACAGATGGAAATTTGAAGGAGAATTAGAAGGCTTAGGGATGGGAAATTTGGAGAAGAAAAGAATAATGTCTTAAGATTTCTGGAGGGGTTAACTGGTAAGTCATTTTGAAAGCTGCTGATGCTAATTCTCATAGCAAGAGACATAGCAGACCCTAAAATTATCAGGAACGAGNAGATGGAAATTTGAAGGAGAATTAGAAGGCTTAGGGATGGGAAATTTGGAGAAGAAAAGAATAATGTCTTAAGATTTCTGGAGGGGTTAACTGGTAAGTCATTTTGAAAGCTGCTGATGCTAATTCTCATAGCAAGAGACATAGCAGACCCTAAAATTATCAGGAACGAGGCAGAGAATTGCTAAGAAAGAAGAGAATCCTGTGTCACACTCGGAATTGCCAAGGATTATTCAGGTTTTTCTGTCTCTGTCTCATTCCCTCCCTCCTTCTTTCGCAATACCTGCTGTAACTGGCAGAGATTTTTCTTCTGTAAACTCCTAATAGGGTAACTTTCCATAATCTAGGGGAGGGTGCTTGGCAGTTCCACTTAGTTTAAAAAACAAACATGGTCTCCTGCCTCAGATGCACGTATTTGGCCCTGAAAGGACAGCAACATGACATATATAAACAAACATTCATCCAGAAACACTCTACTTTTCAGCTGAAGGGAAAGCTGTGGGAATAAACCACAACACTAAAAAAAAAAAAAGCCTAACAGACAATAACGCTAAAAAGAAAAAGTCACAGGCCAGCCTCCTGCCAGGGAACTGGCTATTTCCTGAGGATCAGGCGGCTGGGAGGGGGCAACCGCAGGTGTCCCGTCCACACTGTGGGATCAGATCTCAGCCAGGCACTAGTCGGCTGGGTGTGGAATCCTGGTTGTCATCACTCCTCCTTGCCTCCAACACAGAGCTTCCTCCTCACCTCCCTCGCCCCCCCCCCAGAGCTTTCCCGCACCATTTTGGAGGTTTCCGTGCCACCCCAAGATCAGAGGTGCCCATTGAGAAGAAACCACAGAGCTGGCCTCTGAGTGGGGAACCAGGAGTCTGGGCTCCAGGGTGCCAGGAGACTTGTTATGTGTCCTTTTGTTTGTTTGTTTTGAATTTTGTACCCTGAGCAGATATTGCCTAATCTTAAAATTGCAGAGAAAGGGAACCTGAACCTAAGATAGCCGAGCTTGCCTGCTCCTAGACCTGCTCTTGTTAACTCTCTCTTTTCCGCATCATTTATTTCCTCCCCATCCTCATGCTTGTAGGAAGAACGATCCTGTCTCCCAGGAGCAAACTCTACTGCAGATCTTGTATCATTTGTCCTTGGCAACTTTGTCATTTATATCATCTGTTTCTTTACAAATGGACTCCTCCCTTGTGTATGAGAGAGAGAGAGCTGGGTGACTAGGTGGAGGCGCTGAAGAACTCCTGCAGGACGGGAAAGGAGGAAAGAGAGAGATGACTAGGAGAGAATGGGGAGGGGCTGCTGATCATTAGCAAGATTGTGGCAGGAGAATTCGACCTGAAAGCTTATACATTTGGGGGTGAGTTTCAGGATAATTCAACTTAATGTGAAAGTTAGGGTCTCCAGAGCTCTGCACCCCACCCATCCATCACTCAAAATCCTATTGGCACAGAGAGATATATACAAGCCCAAAACAGCAAGAGCCTCGATTTGGTTCCTACATAGCTGCAGCTGCCAACAAAAAGCCTGATTCTTGCCTCTCTCCTTAGCTGCTTCTCTTGCCCTGAAATCTTCCTAAGCAGAAGCTATGTTTAATATTGCAAATAACTACTCAGAATCCCCTTGCAAAATCCAGAAACCATTCCAACTAGCTTCAGCAGAAAGGGACTTAGTACATGACATTAAATGGCTTACGAATTTGTAGAGACAGGCTCTGAAAGTGAAAGTGCAGTTGCTCAGTCGTGACTGACTCTTTGCGACCCCATAGACTGTAGCCTATCACCTCTCAGGCTCTTCCATCCATGGGATTTTCCAGGCAAGAGTGCTGGAGTGGATTGCCATTTCCTTCTCCCGGGGATCTTCCCGACCCAGGAATCGAACCTGGGTGTCGAGGTTGATCGTTTCTAGGATGACTTCAACACTGCTCTGCAGAGCCCAGTCACCAACAGAGCTGCAGCCTCTACCACTAGGAAGCTCTTCGGCAAGGCAGCGAGCTACGTCTTGCCCCAACCCCAGAACCATAACACCACTGCTGCCTTCGGGGAGCCATCATGGTTAGGAAGCCCGTGCATCTGCTGCAACCAGAACCACCCAAGTGTCCAGTAGAATCCACACCAGAAACAGCTGACCCACCACAGCTTTCAACACACAGAGCAGCAGTCAGACACAGTGAAACTGAACGTGAGTGACCATGCTTCCCAGTGAAAAGAGCAGAAATGAGGGCTGTGTCTCACTCCGGCCTTCCAAACTTCATGCATCTGAATGGCTGGACAGAGCACAGGCCCAGAACCCCCGCTGCAAGGCTGGTGTCTGGAAACACAGGTCTCATTTCCCAGCCTCTGCAGTATGGAGGGCATTCCAGAAGGCAATGGAGTAAATGTCAAACATCAGTACGTTATGTCTGCTACATTTCAAACAGACTACAGTGCTTTTTTGGAAAATACTTATTTACAAACTCTACACAAGAGAAAATGGTTGCTTCTGAGCCAAATTAAATGTGCATTCTGAAATGGACAAATTCATAAAGCAGGATTGCCCCAACAAGAATGTACGGGTATTGAGGTCAACACACAAAGAAAGAGCAGATGGGAATTCTTTTATTTCCTCTATCCTACCAATAGAGGAATCCACAAAGGTCAGTATACTGTATCTGTTTATGTGATACCTGGAACATGGTAAGCAGTACATTATTAGAAGATGGAGCAGAAGGGCAAATAGTAGCCTATTTCACCTAGTAATGGCACAGGAACTGGTATAGACTCCCCTGTTGTGAAGTCTACAGCTGAGAAAGGAAACTATTGCATCGTCAGTGAAATGGGTTAAAGATGTAAACTGGTCATGGTCCATCTGCATGCCGAGCAGTGGAATCAACATGCCTCCGACAAGATCAGAAAGCTTGCCGATCACAGAGAAATACACGTTGTATTTCTTTTCCATTGTCACTTGAGAAGCCATCTGAGGACAACCTGGGCATGAGTGGGAGTATATCCTTGGGCCACTGCTGGGAGGCAGAGCAGGAAGTACCACTCAAGAGTTAGAACGAGGACAAAGCTGTTTTTGCTACAAGAAAAAATCAGCTTAAAAAAAGAATTTCTGAGAACTCAAAATCCAGTGACCCAAGAGACTACAATACACACACTGTCCCAAGGCTTTAAGAAGCTGGAAGACCACTTATAAAGAAAAGCACAACCTATAACCAAATAACAGAGACCACGGATTGCAGGAGGAGGTGGAAAGAGCAAAAAGACACAGCAGAGATTATCCTGTGGGGAACCCTTACAAAGCCGCGTGCAATTTGTGATGGAAAGTCAGGAGTCCAGCTGAGAACCAGAGCGTGAGACAGGAAGCTGAGCTGCAACAGCCTTGCAGAGTGCGGTTTCCCGATGTCACCAGCACACAGTTCAGCTGCATTGTCGTGCCTTGAGGGGAAGCAGTCATCTGCTCGAAAGCTTTGAGTTACTCACAACCTTCAGCACAAACGTTAATTCATCGTAATCTTTTCATTTATTTACCTTTTTAATAGTCTTTAAAAAAAATACTATGTAGAAAGCAACATGAAAAGCATAGGCATGGTGCTTTAGGGAGGTTGTTTTATGAGAGCCAAATAGAAATAAGGAAGCAGTTACATTGTTATATGGTACCTGGTTTTGAAAAAAAGAAAAGGGAAGCCTAGAGGGTTATGCAGNTCTTTAAAAAAAATACTATGTAGAAAGCAACATGAAAAGCATAGGCATGGTGCTTTAGGGAGGTTGTTTTATGAGAGCCAAATAGAAATAAGGAAGCAGTTACATTGTTATATGGTACCTGGTTTTGAAAAAAAGAAAAGGGAAGCCTAGAGGGTTATGCAGGAACCTACCCAAACTCAGAGTAGGTGAATGACAGATGAAAGCTGCATGAGGCAGGGACCACTGAAAGGGGAGAAGAGTTAGCCAGGCCAACAGGAGAGGAGGGGAGAGCAGAGGGGAAAGAGAATCTCAGGAAGAAGGAGTGGTGAGTGCAAAGTCTCAGAGTCTGTAGCACATTCAAGGAATTTGTAGTAATTCTGGATATTTGAAATGAAAGTGGCAAGATGAACGTGAAGCAAGAGTGGACCAGTCCATGAAGGAGCTGAAGACTCAGATGGAGGAGTTAAGGTTGTATGTGAGGGCGATGGGAAACTATTGAAAGAATTCCACACTGGGGCGTGATGCCATGTGAGTGTAGCATGATCAGAGTGACTGCGATGTTGGGAACAGACTGGAGTAGGGGCAAGGTAGGAAACAGAAACCCGTCGGATGGGTGTGGTCATAGTCACATAGTGGCGATAATGTGGCCTAAGCTGGAGAAGTGACTGTGGAAAGGCAGGGAAATGGGCATATACTGGAGAACCTTGAACCTGGAAAAGGCTCTTAACTCTGCCTACCCACCCTTGATCTCCCTCTCCCCAAGACAACCATCACAAGTTTCTTCTCTCCTCCGAACTTGTTGAGCAAAAAGGAGCCATTAGAAAGGATTTCTCTTTTCCTCACCAGCACACTCACCTGCCTCTGCCCATCTCCCCTTCTCCACTTTTGAACCTTTCTGCTATCCCAAACCAACCCTGTCCCAACTGTGACATCTTGTGCTGGCCACCTTGTCCAGGATGCTGATCCTTTGGACTTCTCTTCCATATCATTGGTGCCTCAGGCTTTCCCTCTCTCTCCCTTTCCCTGCTCCCTTTCATCTGTGATCTGGCTTTGCCTCTCACTCCAAGCTTCTCTGGGTCTATTCTGCTCCTTATGCCTACTTCAGCCACACTGGTCAAACACTGCGAGCATCTCTCTCCATTCAGGGCCTGTGTGAAAGCTACTCCACCTGCCTGGAAAAGATCTCACCATTTGTTTTGGATCGAATCATGTCCCCAAATTTTGGGCTGTAAAATTCATGTCCACCCAGAATTTCAAGATGTAACCTTATTTGGAAATAGGGTCTTTGTAGATGTAATTAATTGAGATTAAGTCATACTGGGTAAAAGTGGGCCCTAAATCCAGTGACTGGTTTCTTATAAGAAGAGGCATATAAAGATACAGATATGGAGGGAATGAAACCCTGTGAAGATGGAAGCAGAAGTTGGAGTGGTGTGTCTATAAGCCAAGGACTATGGACAAAAGCAATAGGAAGAGGCAAGGAAAAACTCTTCCTTAAAGCCTTTGGAGGGAGCATGGCCCTGCTGATACCTTGGTTTCTGACCTCTAGCCTCCAGAACTTGGAGAGAATAAAACTCTGTTGTTTTCAGCCTCCTAGTTTGTGCCTTTTGCTACAGTGCCATTCTCACATGACCCATCTCTTCTTAGCCCAGAGCCTTTCCTGTGGGGCTCTTCACTGGCCACCTTATCTAAGTTTTTCTCTCACATTTTTCTTCTTTGTTGAAACAAGTTTATTTTTCTATAGTCCTTATCATGAGAGGAAGTCAAACAAAAGTATTGGCTTACTTTTGTTTGTATTATTTATTTCCCATAGTAAATTCAAAGCTCCAAGAGGGCAGAGAACATATCTGATTGCTTACCTCCCCTTATTGGCCTGAAACATAAGTTTCAGTAAATATATAGTAACCGAGTGAAATAATGAACAAAGGAATGAACGAAGTACTCATAAGCTAGAAAAAAGAGGACTTGTAACTAGTTAGATATGAGGGGAGGGGGCTGGAGTGGTCAGGGATTCCTGGTTCCCACCCCAGTCCTTGGTGAATTCACTGAACTGCAGAGCATGGGAGGAAGAGCAAGTTTGGGGAATGTTTTCTTTTGGATTTCTGAGTCTGAGGTGCCTGTGCGTCATTGAAAAGTAGAGGTCAGCTAACTGGCACCCCTGTTTCTGCCTCTCCACCTCCCCCAGTCTGTTTGTAACACAACAGCCAGCTTGAGCCTTTCGCTACTTGAGCAGCTGACACCCCTTCTCTGCTTACCACTTTCCCATGGCCCTCACGTGTGTGTGTGTGTTAGTTGCTCAGTCGTGTCCAACTCATTGCAACCCCATGGACTGTAACCCACCAGGTTCCTCTGTCCATGGGATTTCCCAGGCAAGAATGCTGGAGTGGATTGCCATTCCCTTCTTCAGGGGATATTCCTGAATCAGGGATCAAAACCATATCACTTGCATTGGCAGGCAGATTCCTAACTACTGAGACACCAGGGAAGCCTGTGGNAACTCACTGCAACCCCATGGACTGTAACCCACCAGGTTCCTCTGTCCATGGGATTTCCCAGGCAAGAATGCTGGAGTGGATTGCCATTCCCTTCTTCAGGGGATATTCCTGAATCAGGGATCAAAACCATATCACTTGCATTGGCAGGCAGATTCCTAACTACTGAGACACCAGGGAAGCCTGTGGTTTCCACATACTATTTATTTTCCTGGTTAATTTACTCTCTGACTTCTCTAGTAAGATATTTGTTTCATGAGAGCCGGACTTTCTGTCTGTTCTGTTCACTACATATATCCAGCACCTGCAACAATGTCTGGCAGATAAGAGGCGCTCAGGAAAATGTTTGTGGGATAAAGGAATAAGATTCCATTAAGACTTCAGATTATGGGTCTGGCACTAAGGAGTGAGTTCTGGGCTGATGAGGATTGGAAGCCACTGACAGGTAGGTAGGTAGGTAGGTAATAGATATACACAGCTCCTGGAGTGGATGTGGTCTCCCATGAGCAGGGCATAAAGTGAGAGAGAAAGGGGGTTAGGACCAAGGCCCATGAACCTTCAAGAGAAGGACAAAGAAAGTGGTACCCTCAAAGGAGACCAGGAGGCAACAGCTGGTACGGTGTCAAACCCCCGAGGGTACAGAGCATGCCACAGAGGGAGTGATCCACAGTCAAACACGACTGAGAGGAAGCAGACAAAGAATGGTAGCCTCGAGATGGTAGAGGCAACATCCAATTTCAGTGTGGAAGAATGAGTCAGAGGGAGGATATGCAGACAGGAGTTTAGCAGATGATTTGGACAAGTCTCCAAGAAATCAGACTGAGAAGAGATAGGATGATTGCTGGAGTCAATGTGGTCAAATACGCCTGTAGCCCATGTGCCCGAGAGCCCAGGCTCTGCAACCAGAGAAGCCACTACAATAAGAAACCCGTGCGCCACAACTAGAAAAAAGTCTACGCAGCAACAGAGACACAGCAGAGTCAAAAATAAATTAAATTTAAAAATTTATTTTTAAAAAGATCGTGCATGCTGCAACTAAGACCCAGTGTAGCCCAATCAAACAACAACAACAACAAAAACTTAATTACATAGGAACTTAAATATAGTGACTGGAATTATGAATACGTTATGTTTACACATTTACTAAGCAAATATTTGCTCTTTTCAGCCTCCATTTGTCAACCAACTAATAGGTGATTGGCCTCCTACCAGGAATTGCGTGCCTATTGGAAACCTGGGAGAGTGCTGCCCCTGCCGAGTCTCCAGTGGAGTACACAAACAGATGGGGCGACGGGTAATCGCAATGCAATAAATGCTGCCCTGGGGGTGGGCATGGAGAGTTCACAGGAGGGCACCACCCCAGTTTAGAGGAAATGGAAGGCTTTCCAGAGGCAGAGCTAGCTGATCTGGGGCTACCTATGCAGATGACACCACCCTTATGGCAGAAAGTGAAGAGGAACTAAAAAGCCTCTTGATGAAAGTGNCAAGTATTGAAGATACAACCAGAACCCCAGACCATCTATAGCCTGCTTCCCCGGTTAGCATGTCTCAGCCCAGACCTGAAAAGGGATCTTTGAGATGACGTAGCAGTTTCCCCACTGCCAGACAGTCCCCGGATCCTCTGTCTTCAGCACCTCCCAGGATGATAGAAGGGGTTCCCACGCTGGGTGGAGCTGTGTCAACCCTTGCACCGCCCTCTTCACTCCTGCCTGTAGCAAGCCTGGACTATCCTTTTAGGACCTGTTAACATAGACTTGATCTTCAACTTGACCTTCAATTTATCCCTACTTTAGAGAAAGGAAGAAGTGTTTCATCTCTCTCCATCTTTCCTAAGTGTTTTCAGACAGCACACATTGGAGCNCCCTCTTCACTCCTGCCTGTAGCAAGCCTGGACTATCCTTTTAGGACCTGTTAACATAGACTTGATCTTCAACTTGACCTTCAATTTATCCCTACTTTAGAGAAAGGAAGAAGTGTTTCATCTCTCTCCATCTTTCCTAAGTGTTTTCAGACAGCACACATTGGAGCCTCAGTTGTTTAGCATACAGATCCCTTTGGAACGTTTAGAGCCCTCAGAGGCTGGTAGTAATGAAAGTCCCCATCACAGGGTCCCCTCTTAACATTGCTCTGCATGTTCTGGAATTTGATAAATACCAGTAAAGATAAAAAGACCTCAGAATCACAACACTGCTTCCTTTGTTAAGTCGTTCGTAGGCTGTTGCCCTTCCTCTCAGGGTTCCATGGAGAGGCGCACAGTGCATTCAGTGTTGTCCCACGGCCCCCAGGCCATTCAGGCTCAGGCCCTGTACTTGATAAGGTAGACACTGCCTTCCTCCCGCTCACTGCTGGAGACAGAGGCAGGACATCCCCAGCGTCCACAGTGCCACGGTCTCCACAAACGGACACCCCACCCAGAACTGCTTTCTGGCTCCATCCCCTTTCTTTGGCTTCAGAGACTGGTAGAGAGCTTCCCACATAGCTCTCCACCTACACATTCAGAATGACAGGTGTAATTTTATTGTAACCTGAGGCATTTCCAGAGGTCAGGGGACCATGCTGAGCCTTCACACATTCCTCACTAAGGCCGTTACCCAGAGCACCTTTATACATCTTACCACCATAATCTGTTTGCTTTCTTGAGATCACCATGCATTTCCCTGACTATGAGGATGGAGTCGGGACTGCCCACTCCAGCTTCTGACCTGCATCTCCAGGCACCTCTTCCAGGAGCACTAGCCCTGGGTGAGGAGCTGGCAGGTGGCATGTGATCAAGAGCATGAGCTCTGAGCCCAGGCAACTCATGATGCCACCCTCCCTTCTCACATACAAGCTAAGGGGGTCTCTGTGTGGGATGAAGCCACCAGCAGGTGGTAGGAATTCTGTTCTTCCTTCTGAAGCCCCGAGTTTGAATACCAGCTCTGCTGTCTTCTGGTAGAACAACCTTACCCAAATTCCTGAACTTCCCTGAGTCTCTTTTGCTACCCTGTAGAATGGGCACACCACTTACATGGAAAAATACATTGGAAATACACATGGCAGTTAATATTGCAACAGCCATTTCGTCTCTCTACTATTAGGTAGTGGCAACATTACCATCTGAAGAAAACGGGGAAGCTTTCAGAAGCCATCCCAAGGGTCATCCCAAAGAGAGTTCTGACCCTGTAGACTACAATCAGCAAGACAAAGAAGCTGAATTCTTTAGTGAAATATTTATAATGGTGTTTGAATTGTTGTTTCTCCGATAGACTATGGGCTTCTCTAAGACAGGGACTTTGATGGGTCTGACACGTAGGGAGTATCAGTCTTCAAACTTCGCTCTTCTGGAATATTCCATTGATTCTTCCAAGTCTTTTGCCTTTCTATACAATGTTTCTAATTAGTTTATTAATATTCAGTTGTTGGGGTTTTGATAGGAATTGCATTAAATCTCTATAGATCAAGTTGGGAAGAATTGACATCTTGACAATATTGAGCCTTCCTAGCCATGAGCATTAAATATTTCTCAATTTACTGAGTTAGATCTTCTGTGATTTCTTTCATCAGAGTTTTTTGCTTTCCCCATACAAATCTTGTACGCCTTTGTTAAAAGTATACCTAAGCATTTCATTTTTATGTGCTAATGCAAAGATTGTTAATGTTAGGTGGTAGACAATAGGAAATTGAAGAAGTTGGTAAACAAAGGAGTAATATAGTACATCCATTTTATTTGTTAATAATTTTACTTATTTATTTATTTTTAGCTGTGCTGGGTCTTTGTGGTTGCTCAGACTTTTCTTTAGTTGCAGCAAGTGGGAGTGCTCTCCAGTTACGGTGCACAGGTTTCTCTTCTCAGCGATTCTCTTGTGGTGGAGCACGGGCTCTAGGGCATGTGGGCTTCAGAGCTGCGTGGGCTCAAGAGTTGCAGCTCCCAGACTTAGAGCACAGGCTCAATAGTTGTGACACACAGGCTTAGTTGCTCCACAGCATGTGGGATCTTCCAGGCCCAGGAATAGAACCTGTGTCTTCTGCATTTGCAGACAGATTCTTTATCACCGAGCCACCAGGGAGCCTTAAAGCACATTTATTTTTTAAGAAGATTGTTCTACCAGTATGGAAGATGGATTATTATCTGAGTAAAATTGGATGGAAAAAGACCAGTCAGGTTTTGTTTTTGTTTGTTTGTTTTTTTTAATGTATACAAGTGGGAGCAAAGACCTGAGAGAAGTAAGTAAAGGCAGAAGGTATGGGAAATGTTAAATGTGACTCAAAAATACAGAAAATAGTAAGGATGCTCTTTTTCTGAGAAAGCCAAGCAGACCGACTTTCCAACAGCCTTGATAACTATTCGCCTACAGCAATCTTGACATCCAGGGAGGGGCATTTAAAGACCAAAATGGCAGTGTTAGCTGTCTCCTCCAGCATCCATTAATCCCCTGCCCTTTTTCTTACCTAATACAAGCCCAATTTTGATGAAGAATCCTCCTTCCCCACCTGGCTAAGAACTATAGGAGTGGCCTACTTGGTCTATGGGCGGCCCTATCCCCCTTGCCAGGACTGAATCAAGAATGGCATGTGGGCCAATTCTGGCCAGTAAGATGAAAAAGGAAGTCTGTCGAATGGGGTGGGGACAGCAGCAATAAAAACTCCCTCCATCCTAAGTGAAAGTCAGGAAGAAATGATCTCCTGCCTTGCTCTGAAGGTTGTCCTGAGTGTGTGACTCCCAGAACCGCGGCATCCATGCTGCTCTCAGCCCGAGGATGGAGCCAATAGTGCTGGTGGTGTAGCTCAGGGAACGCGTGACTGAGCAGCTGAACCAGAGAAATCACATTTCTTTATTATTTAGGCCAGTGTGAGGTGGGATTTCTGAGACTTACATCTGAAAACATCCTATCGGTTACATCTGACCTGATTCAGCAACTAAGCTAAGGAGAACTCGCCTGCTATCCCCCCACCCCTCTGAGGATGCCAAGCTCTTTTCTAGTGTCCTGTTAGATCATACCCCTAGAGTAGGAATTTTCCATGCTTTTTTATTGCTCTATCCCTCCACGTCTAGACTGTCAAAAATACTGTATGTTTTCACAGTTCCTTTACCAATTCTTCTACAAGAAACTTAATGCCAAGAAAAAAGCATATCTCTCTTGGACAATTGTTCTTCTAGTAGGTTGTATGGACTAATTGAATGTCCCTTTTTCCCATGGCTGCCAGGAAGCTCAAAGCCTAATCTGATGCTAAATCACAGTAACTCTATTACATTTCACAGTCAATGCTTGCTGCTTCTTTCTTTCCACCACTTTGCTTTTCTAATTTTAGTTGAATGACCTTATTGTGTTTTGCCTTTATTATATGTTGCTTCAAATCCTTTTTCAGAAAGAGGTGCATATTAAAAAAAAAAAAATTAACAACTCAATTCTAAAAAGCCATGCAGAGGCCAAGTTGGCACCACTTGTTCTTTGTAATAGCCTGGGAGGGCCCCCAAAGTAGCCTGGTGTTTTATCTTTACAAACACATGTCAGCCAGAGCAGCGGTGCTCACGGGAGATCTCCCGAGACAAGGGCAAAAATCACCCGTCATTTTCTTTTGAATGGGTGTCTGGAGGACCATTCAGGCTCCTAGTGGCTGGATTTGGTGGGGCGGATTAATGTGGAGAGCCCTTGGAAAAATCAGCATCACCCTTGCCTGCACCAGCTATTGTTCCAGAGGTGAGCGCTCTGTCTAGTTTTGAAGATAGAATCTCTTTCCTGCCTGGTTCCCCAGCCCCGCCAGCTTTGTAAGCAGAGTCCAGCGCCCTCCCCCAGCCCCACCCCAACTCTGGACCACAGGTCTTTCCAGCCAGCCCTCTGTGCCAACTGGCAGAGGGTGCTCTTGTATAGCAGATCTGACTCCCTCCCCACCAATGAACTCTCTGCTCCAGCCAGGCTGCCTCCACCAGCTGGAGGCCCTGGAACCCTCACGTGGGGCAAATTGCTGTTTTTTTCCCAAAGACCGACCTGGGCCATGCCCCTAAACACTGCTGAGCTGGCCACATTCCCCTTCAAGCTTATGTGCCCCAGTCTGCCCCCCCAATTTCCCCACAGGCGGGACAGAAAGTTGCTAAATATGGGGGGATAGTTTAATTTGTGATATTATATGTATGCTGGGGGCGGGCGGGGGTAGAGCAGACAGCTCTCACCAAGCTTTGCAATCATAGATTTCATGATTTAATTGGAAATTTAGTAAATCTGCTAAAACATTTAGTGGTTTAAATTTTTCCTGTTCTGCAAAGAAACAAAGGCTTCTGGTTTACCCTGTGTCTTTCAACAACTTTAATTTCATTTGTAGATTACAGATGGAAGTAGCATTTCCACTCGATTGCATACTGGGCATTAAGAAGACAAAAACCTTCATTGTTTGCAGCCCTCAGAAATTTTTTTTCAGACATTAAGCTGTAGGTGGCATTCTTTATACCTGACATCAGAGCACTTTTGTCAGGCGTTTAGTTGACAGGATTTACTGCAAGCCCATCCTAGGTGTGTCAAGCAGGGAAAACAGGAAAATATTTCATTCGGGTGGGCAGAGAGAGGAGTGCACAGGCTGATCAGCCCGACTGGGTAACCGCTGCTTTTCAAACTATGTAATTAAAGATCTTTAGAGTTCTTTGAAGGGAATTAATTAGTAAAGAAAGGCTGTTTTGTTTACAGTCTTTATCATCAACATAATCAGAAGCCAGCCTTGATAATGGTGGCAAATCAGACTGAATTCTCCCATAGCCAAGAATGCTTCGCACAGAGCTGTTCTGTTTTTGGAAGTTTGTTCCATCTGTGTTAACTTGCCACTGGGTGGAAGGGGGAGGCCCGAGGGGAGGTGTACACTGTGTCCAGGGCAGGGGAGAGGCACCCTCAGTATTGCCAAAACACCCGTGACCCATATGGAGTTGCCATCACTAATACCCACCTGTGGATGGTGTGTTGGCAGGTTGAGATTATTGCTTAGGGTCACCTGTTTGGATGGTTTGCCCATGCGTGGCTGTGTTTTCAGGCCTGGATCACTGCACCTGGGAAACCCTAAAAAAGTCATCTGGCAATGTGTCACAGTGGTTATCACTGTACCGGCCGGGTGGCATCCAAAATACCTGGAGTGCTTCATAGTCGGTGCTGACGTCTGGGTCCCAAACGTCTCAGATCTACTGAAGAACTGCCTGGGATAGGAGTTAGGAATCTGTGTGGTTTACTCACTACCCAGGTGCTCCTGATACGCAGCCAGGTCTGAAATGCAGAACTACTGAGTGGAACCAGTTAGTGACCTTTTGGTGAAAGGGCATGGGCATGAATTGGGAAGAAAAGCAGAGGTACCAGGGAGATTAACTTGGACCAGTGGGGCACAGGGTATCGTGACCATAGTCTCTGAGTATAGACTAAAGCTGATGGAGGCAGGTCACCATTTTCCAAGTGCAAGCAAAACCAAAGTGCAAGACTCCTATTCGTCAGGCTAGACTTGTAGGACAGTGAACCTACAAATCTAGCCTGAATAATAGGAGTCATTCTCCAAATCAAGACAGGATGCTGGTTGCTTCCCTTCCCCCAAGAATCCCATCTCATGGTGCCACCAGCAGCTTAGAGGAGGGAGCTGTTGGTCATATGGTTATCCAATGAGTGAGAATCAGGTCTTAATAGAATCTAGGTGTTTTGGGCCCCATTTCGTCGGATTATCTTATGACCACATTTCAGATCCTATCCTGTCGTGGTCATTACAAAGCTTGCAGGCTTCCCCGGCTGCCCAAACGGTCTTTACCTGGTCACCTCTATAATAATACACACCATCTCCTCTGGATCTTAGAGGGGATCTTGTCCTAGCCTTTTAGTTTCATGTTCAATGAAAGTTTATGTTATAGAACTAACACAAGTGTGTTGTTAAGAATTTTCTTAAACAAGTAGTGGTGTTCATAGTGGGGAGGGAGAGCTCTCCCGGCAATCTCACACTTCAAAGAGAATCTCTGTTACAGGTGTTGACCACCTTGTTTTTCAGATGTGGACATGAGGGTTCAGAGAGGTGAAGTCAATGAAAAGAGGGCAGAGCAAAGATGGGGCCCCATCCAGTGCTCTTTCTACCCACTCCTTTTTAACAGAAAAAAAAAGGGCTCAGAGATAGACCCAAACATTTAATAGGCAATTAATTTCCAACAAAGATGCAAAGGCAGCTCAGTGAAGAAAGGGTAGGCTTTTTGTTCTTTTACTTTTGGCTGCACTGGGTCACCACTGTGCACAGGCTCTTTCTAGTTACAGCAAGTGGGGACACTCCGCTTGCAGTATGTGGACTTCTCACTGTGGCGGCTTCTCTTGTTGCAGAGCACCGGCTCTAGGGTGCCTGGGCTTCAGTAGCTGTGGCTCACAGTCTTAGTGGCCTTGCAATATACACCCACTCCTCTCTGAAGGAGACCCTTCCAGCACCCCAAGCCGTCAGCGACTTTTCAGTGTTATTAACAAGGAGATGACTTATTTTTCATGAATCAGTAAAGGTTATCAACACACTTCTCTGGAAGCCCGAAACCACACCTTAAAATAGATTCTTTGGGGTTACAGGAAGCACACCATGCGGCTGATTTTATTTCTACCTTCTGGCCTTTATATGCATCACTTTCTCATCACAAGGCTTCAGTTTTCTGAATCAGATTCCCAAGGTTATGGCGTCTCAGCTAGGAAAGCAGAACTGAGCCAGCTGGGGCCCATAAGCAGAGCACCTGCAGCCATGCTGAAAGATGCTGTGGGAAAAGAAAAGAGAATAAGGCAGATGGAGTTAAGATCCCCAGTAAAACCCACTCTGCTTTTCTAAGAGTTCTCCTTAGGGGTTCTTCACTGTTCCCAGCATTCGTGGGGACTCAAGCCTGCCCGGGGTTGTCATATACAATATACAATCTGGTGAAGGGGTGGTGAGTAAGTGAAGAATTAAATATTCTTGATTCCCAGGTCGTGGGGGTATCCAGGCACAGTTTGTAATAGTGAGAGGTTTTCAACAACACTAGAAAAGTGGAGGTTTATGCTTCAGCATGTATTTGTTTTGTTTAACAGACCAAGTGAACAGTCACATTCAATTCTCAGTACCTGCAGAGTCATAATACAACAATAATAAGTTTCATTACATTAACTGTCCTGTATTACACATCAAGGGGCTTCCCTGGTAGTTCAGCTGGTAAAGAATCCACCTGCAATGCAGGAGACCCCTGTCTGATTCCTGGGTTGGGAAGATCTCCTGGAGAAGGGATAGGCTACACATTCCAGTTATTCATGGGATTCCCTGGTGGCTCAGATGGTAAAGAACCCGCCTGCAATGTGGGAGACTTGGGTTAGATCCCTGAGTTGGGAAGGTACCCTGGAGGAGGGCATGGCAACTCACTCCAGTATTCTTGCCTGGAGAATTCCCATGGATGGAGGAGCCTGGTGGGCTACAGTCCATGGGGTCGCAAAGAGTCGGAAACGACTCAGCAGCTCAGCACAGCACAGCACACTAAACATCAAGCGTGTGCCAGGCACTAGGCTAGCTGCTTCACATAAATTATCTCATTTCATCAACTCAGGTAGAGGGAGTTACTTTCATCTTCGTTTCTGGATGAAGAAATTGAGACTCCGAAAAGGTACCCAGGGTCACACAGCTGGTTGACAAAAGAGTCAAGTTTCCAGTCCAGGTTGATTTGGTTGCAAAGCCAGGTAGTTTATGAGTGTAAATGCAGGCCTGGTGTCAGATCGCAGCCTCTACCGCCCCCACCTTGAAACAAAGCTCACGAAGAAAGGCAAGGTCAGCTAAAGTGAGGGCTGGCTTCCCACTGTGCATCCCAAGTGGAAGTGAGCCACGAACACCTGTCTTGTTGGGAGGACAACACATTTGGGAGACAAACTTGTTACTTGAAAACATGACAACTGCAGACTCAGGTGAGGCCAGGAATTGGTTATTCCACCTTGTTGGTTTATTTATTTTATGTTTAATCCCCTTTTCCCCTAGAAAATGATCTGCACTTCTTTTGAAGTCCTTTGCCAATAGTTCTGTTGACTGCAGTAATGTATACTGACCACAGCAATTGATAAAGAACTAAAGGCTTCTGTTAGATCTCAGGGTGGAGAGAAGCTGAGGGATCACTGATTGTGAGGGAGACCCGGCCAGCTCGGAAGTAATTTTCAGGCGAATCAAGAACCCAGAGTAGTGGGGTTTTATTTTTTTATTTTTTCCTTTTCTTTTACTATTTTAAAATCATGGCAGCAGAGCCAGGTTCTTGGTGCGCCCCTCTGGGAAACCTCTTGCTTTTCCAGCTTAGTCAGGATCTGCCCTGTATTGGCCATGCCATTGTTGGAAGAATCCTCGATTTTAATTTTCTTCTCTTCTGTGGGCCCCTCTTCTCTCCCTCCTCTCCAAATGTTTTAGCATCTGTTAATCCCGGTTGGAAACCTCAGCAGATAAAAGTCGTGTTCTGTGTAGATTGCTTCCAGAACAAATACAGAGTGGTGGATAATTCAGCGTTCGGCTTCCGGAGGGCTTAGGGTGGGGGCTGCAGGGACAGCACCTCTTCCTCATAAGGCATCCAGTAAAAGCGAAAGCAGAGTAATTCCCCAGCTCAGATGGAATGCATGTAGATCAGGTTCATTTCCAGGACAGCCACTGCCTGCGTTTTAGGTGGTATTAGAAGCCACCATGACAGCAAAGTAGTTTTATGCATAGCAGCTTAGGGAACACTCTGAGAACCAGTTCAGTGAAGCTATCAGGTTGAAAAATACCAAGTCACAAAGTTTTAATGAAAGTAAATGTGGATCAACGTATCATAAAGAGCATCCAGGATGACTTAAAAGACCCATGGGTGGAAATTAGAATGGATCTTCAGGATTTATTTGGCAAAGCCCGTCTATTTTGACCTTTTTTTCCGTTTCATATTAAGGCTACTGAAAGTGTGTTTTGTTTGGCTAAGGCTGGAGGAGTTCAGCAGCTACTGGGGCTGTTACACCGATGCCGCCACAGAAGTTTAGCGGCATTAATTGACTGATAAGGGCCCGGGCATCAAATAGCAGAGAGAAAGGCCATCGGAGATTTTCTTGCTTTATTTCTCTCTGCACTTCATTTACATCTTAAGCCATATTGGTGATCCAGATTTGAATAAAGCCACAGCTTACCCAGTGATTAGATCTCAATAGCTTGGATTTTCTATGAAATTGCTGCATTTTTTACTAGATGTATTTAGAAATACTCGTGAAAACTGACACCTTGGGTAACTTTATCATTTAAAATGGAGCTTCGGGTGGAAAAAAAAAAAAAAAAAAAAAAAACAGCTAAAATAGGGGTATTAGTCGCCAGGCCTTTGACTCAAGCAGTGTCAGAGGTTAGAATTAGACAAAAGCCAAGCCCAGCACGACTTGGGCAGGAAAGAATGCAGATAAGTCAACCCACTACCTTCCCCTCAGACTACTCTCCCCCAAAATGTTAATCAAAGCAGTGATCCCATAACCTGAAGAAAAATAAGGAAGCCAAAAGGAATATATAATGCAACAAGAAGCTTTTTTTATTCTGAGATTTTTTTTTTTAATCACAAAGCAATATTTTTAACTCTGAGGTTAACCTGCTAATCCTTAAGCTGGTGATATGACAGTGTCAAATGTGATGGGATTTTGTGATTCTCATTATTGTTATGTATTGTTCTTTCCCTGGTATTCCATATTAATATTTATAAATGCCCTTTTTATAGAACCAAGAGGACCAAAACCCATTATTAAATTTTTAAAATGGACAAACCTCGCATCCAATATAGTTGATTACAATTTAGAACAAAAAGGATTTCGGTGGTAATCCACTTCTTGTTTCTCGTTGTTGTTGATTTGTGTAGACAGCAGAGCTCCAGATGTTATTTTTTTAAAAACTACTGTTTGCACAAAGTAACATCCAAATGACAGAGAATAACAGAATATTGATTCTGTTCCGTAAGAAGATGGTGAAGGCACCGTAAGCAGGTAAGAGGGCGTAATGGAGAAAAGGTGTGCCTGTAAAATGCTAAGTCACCCACCAAGAGCAAGGGCAAAACGAAAGGATCGATTAAAATGTTTAAAAGAGGGGTTGTTCATTCAGTTGTCTTCAAGTGCCTCATTTTGCTTGACAAGTGGTCTCTGAAGAGTTCGGGAGGCATCCATGTGTGTGAAAGAGGAACTCTCTGTAATAGAGGTAAATCAGTCATGCCATGGCCTAACCGCAGAAGACAGTCGAAATTGACAGCTAATCTACCCAGTCCCTTCTCCTTTCAGCACCACAGGATGCAATCAAATATCGTTTAAAGTGAGAAGGAAGAAAATGTCTGCCCAGCTCAGGATGGACTATGTTCCCAGCCCTAAGCAGCCAAGAATATTCTTCAGCCCTAGAGAGGAATATTCATAGAAGGAAGATATTTTATGGCTGACTGACCCCACCACTCCCTCTGCCTTTAAAAGGACCTAAATAACTCAGCATAATTAGCAGGAGTGTGTAGGACTAATTGCTTGTGGTTTGGGGGAGGGGTGGGGGATGGCTGGGTGGCCTGGTTTTGTAGAATAATCGTGAATTTGAGCAAACTCTGGAAGACACTGCAGGACAGAGGAGCCTGAGTTGTTGCAGTCCATGGGGTCATAGGGTCAGACATGACTTAGCAACTGGAAAACAACAATAACAAAATCATCTCTGCTCCTGAGGCTGAGAATCTGAAGCAATCATGACAAATTATTAGAAACATCTCAACTCAGCCTGAGAGAAGGTGTTTTCATGGGGTATATTTTTATTCTTGTTTATTAACATCATTTTTTTTCCCATTCAGTGTCCAAAGCCCAGGCTTCAGAATCAGACCTAGCTGTGAATCCTGGCTCTTCCCCTTAAAACTGTGATTTGGGGCAAGCTACTTTATCAAGCTTCCTTGATTATAAAATGGGAGAAATGGGGAAGGATAAATTAGGAGTTTCAAATTGGCAGATACAAACTACTATATACGTAAAACAGATAAACAAGGACCTACTGTATAGCACAGGGAACTATATTCAGTATCTGGTAATAAACTATAATGAAAACAATATATATATATATATATATATATATCTGAATCACTGTTGTACACCAGAAACACAGCATTGTAAATTAACTACACTTCAGTTTTTTTAAAAATGGGGAAATGGACACCTACTTCACGCTATGGGCTGTACAGGGCCTGACACAGGGTAAGGATGCAAGAAATGGCAGCTTTAGTTAATANAAAAAAAAAAAAAAAAAAAAAACAGCTAAAATAGGGGTATTAGTCGCCAGGCCTTTGACTCAAGCAGTGTCAGAGGTTAGAATTAGACAAAAGCCAAGCCCAGCACGACTTGGGCAGGAAAGAATGCAGATAAGTCAACCCACTACCTTCCCCTCAGACTACTCTCCCCCAAAATGTTAATCAAAGCAGTGATCCCATAACCTGAAGAAAAATAAGGAAGCCAAAAGGAATATATAATGCAACAAGAAGCTTTTTTTATTCTGAGATTTTTTTTTTTAATCACAAAGCAATATTTTTAACTCTGAGGTTAACCTGCTAATCCTTAAGCTGGTGATATGACAGTGTCAAATGTGATGGGATTTTGTGATTCTCATTATTGTTATGTATTGTTCTTTCCCTGGTATTCCATATTAATATTTATAAATGCCCTTTTTATAGAACCAAGAGGACCAAAACCCATTATTAAATTTTTAAAATGGACAAACCTCGCATCCAATATAGTTGATTACAATTTAGAACAAAAAGGATTTCGGTGGTAATCCACTTCTTGTTTCTCGTTGTTGTTGATTTGTGTAGACAGCAGAGCTCCAGATGTTATTTTTTTAAAAACTACTGTTTGCACAAAGTAACATCCAAATGACAGAGAATAACAGAATATTGATTCTGTTCCGTAAGAAGATGGTGAAGGCACCGTAAGCAGGTAAGAGGGCGTAATGGAGAAAAGGTGTGCCTGTAAAATGCTAAGTCACCCACCAAGAGCAAGGGCAAAACGAAAGGATCGATTAAAATTTTTAAAAGAGGGGTTGTTCATTCAGTTGTCTTCAAGTGCCTCATTTTGCTTGACAAGTGGTCTCTGAAGAGTTCGGGAGGCATCCATGTGTGTGAAAGAGGAACTCTCTGTAATAGAGGTAAATCAGTCATGCCATGGCCTAACCGCAGAAGACAGTCGAAATTGACAGCTAATCTACCCAGTCCCTTCTCCTTTCAGCACCACAGGATGCAATCAAATATCGTTTAAAGTGAGAAGGAAGAAAATGTCTGCCCAGCTCAGGATGGACTATGTTCCCAGCCCTAAGCAGCCAAGAATATTCTTCAGCCCTAGAGAGGAATATTCATAGAAGGAAGATATTTTATGGCTGACTGACCCCACCACTCCCTCTGCCTTTAAAAGGACCTAAATAACTCAGCATAATTAGCAGGAGTGTGTAGGACTAATTGCTTGTGGTTTGGGGGAGGGGTGGGGGATGGCTGGGTGGCCTGGTTTTGTAGAATAATCGTGAATTTGAGCAAACTCTGGAAGACACTGCAGGACAGAGGAGCCTGAGTTGTTGCAGTCCATGGGGTCATAGGGTCAGACATGACTTAGCAACTGGAAAACAACAATAACAAAATCATCTCTGCTCCTGAGGCTGAGAATCTGAAGCAATCATGACAAATTATTAGAAACATCTCAACTCAGCCTGAGAGAAGGTGTTTTCATGGGGTATATTTTTATTCTTGTTTATTAACATCATTTTTTTTCCCATTCAGTGTCCAAAGCCCAGGCTTCAGAATCAGACCTAGCTGTGAATCCTGGCTCTTCCCCTTAAAACTGTGATTTGGGGCAAGCTACTTTATCAAGCTTCCTTGATTATAAAATGGGAGAAATGGGGAAGGATAAATTAGGAGTTTCAAATTGGCAGATACAAACTACTATATACGTAAAACAGATAAACAAGGACCTACTGTATAGCACAGGGAACTATATTCAGTATCTGGTAATAAACTATAATGAAAACAATATATATATATATATATATATATATCTGAATCACTGTTGTACACCAGAAACACAGCATTGTAAATTAACTACACTTCAATTTTTTTAAAAATGGGGAAATGGACACCTACTTCACGCTATGGGCTGTACAGGGCCTGACACAGGGTAAGGATGCAAGAAATGGCAGCTTTAGTTAATAAAGCTATGATTTTGGAGATTTGAAACTATTTCTTGTGGATTTTTTCCTCTCTTTTATCCTTTCCTGGTTTAGGAGTTATGGTCCATGCATATGGATCTCTGCAGGTTTGCACATGCAAAAAATAAACTATGTGGGGTATTATGGGGGCCCAGGTTACTTGAAGAATTCCAGGCTATATTTGGTCTTCTGGGATAAAACACTTGGGCGTTTATTTTTAAACACAACTATGGTATTTTCCAACACCAATAAGGAAAGAAGTCATAACTGATGCCTAGTGGTTCTGACAGTTATTCTATTAGAGCACAGAGCTCCAGCCACAGAGCTAGGGTGTTAGCTCCCAGCTGAAGCGTATTGTATGTTCAAAGCAGCAAGGGTGTAACTCAATTCCAGTGAAACCCAAGTTTGGTGAAGCAATGAGAAGGCTATTCATTATGACCAATCTTTGTAGAAACTGGCCTCGCCTTCTGGGGAAACACGTCTCATGTTTCAAGCATGTGCAATGGCCTGGGTTTGCAATGTGGTATTAGTTCCAAAAAATATGCTAAGGATGCAAGTTTCTCAGACTCCTCCAAGACTTGTCAGCCTACCTCTTCTTGAAGTCCCTGAGAGAGATTTGTTTTGGGCACTTTTCCTTTCCAGAGGAGACTCCAGGCTTAGGAGACCCCAGGCTCCCACCTGCGTTCTTCTCAGACAGTCAGTGATCTGAGTTGTACTCCTGGGTCTTCCCTGTCCACCATCAAACTGTTCTCCTCCTACTGACTTATTAGAGCTTAATGCCTTCTACACTGTTTTCTCAGGAGGACCCTGAATGAGCAAGCCAGGGTCATATGATCAATGCTTCATCCGAGCTGAATATGTATAACCAGTGACTGACACTAACCTAATGTAATACGGGCCTTTTTATATTAATATTTATTTACTTACTTGGCTGTGTTGGATCTTAGTTGCAGCACTAGGATTTTTGTCATGTCATGAGGATCTTTCGTTGCGATACACAGACTCTCTAGTTGTGTCGTGCAGGCTCCAGAGCGTGCGGGCTTAGTTGCTCCATGGCACGAGAGATCCTAGTTCCCCAACCAGGGATGGAACCCATGTCTCCTCCACTGCAAGGTGGATTCTTTGGACCACCAGGGAAGTCCCAGTAGTGCCTTATTTCCCCTCAGATAACATTTTCTTTTCACCAGATAGTTGCTGTGCCCTTTCTCATGTGGACTCAGGCCACCTTTTAGCTCCAGCTGTTTCTGTGGCACCCCTGCACCCACTGTAGCCTGACGCTCCCTTCCCTCAGCTGTGCTTCCTTACTCCTACTTTCTGCCCAGGGCTCCTCTCCCTCCCTGCCTGTGGGAGCCAGCATGGCCATGCCAGCATCTCCATGCACAGACCTGGAGGTGTGAGGGAGTCGGCACTCCTTGGAGCAAGTCGGACCAAGGGAGATGAGAGCCAGTGGGTAAAACTCCCCACTTGGGCTAGGCAAGGTGTTCTTATACTTGACACCAAAACAATGATCCGTGAAAGGAAAAATTAATAAGTTGGACTTCATCAAAATATATTTGCTCTGCAAAAGACCCTCTTAAGATGAAAAAAGCAAGCTACAGAGTACAAAAAAACACTGCAGATCATATATCCAACAAAGGACTAGTATCTGGAATATGCAAAATTCAAAAATTCAAACCTCAACGGGAAAAAAAAATAGAAAGCAAACAACAATTCAATAGAAAATTGGCAAAAGACATGAAAAGATACTTCAACATAGATGATATACAAATAATAAATGAGCACATGGAAAGCTGTTCCACATCATTGGGGAAATGCAAAATAAAACTACAATGAAATATTAGTACACACCTATCAGAAAGACTAAAATGAAAAATAGTGACAACACCAAATGCTGGTAAGGATGTGGAGAAACTGGATTGTTCATGCATTGCTGGTGGGAATATAAAACAACTGGGCAATGGCTTAAGAAACTAAGCACGTAACTATCATACAGCCCAATAATTGCAACCCTGGGTATTTTTCCCAGAAAAATGAGGACACACAAACCTATACACAGATATTCATAATAACTTTTGTCATAATAGCCCCAAGCTGGAAACTACCCAGATTGTCCTTCAAGAAGTGAATGGCTAAACAAACTTGGTACATCATACCAAGGACTACAACTTAATAATAAAAAGGAATGAACTTCTGATGCATGAGACAACCTGGATGAATCTCTAGACAATTACACTGAATGGGGGAGAAAAACACAAAAGACTACATGCTGTATAATTCCGCTTATGTAATCATCTTGAAATAGCATATTTATAGAAATGGAGAACAGATTAGTGGTTGTCAAGGGTTAAGGAGGTATTGTGAAGAGAGTGAATGGGTGTGAGTAAAAGGACAACCTTAGGGATCCTGGGGTGATGGAAATACTGGGTATCTCAACTGTGTCCATATCAATATCCTGGTTCTGACATTGCCTGTCTGACAATCTCTGTCATTCTTCCATTGGAAGAAACTGTCTTTTTTATTCCTATAATTGCATACGCATCTACAACTGTCCCAACTAAAAAGTTTAAAATAATTAAATGAAGGACTTCCTTGGTGGTCCCATGGCAAAGACTTTGTGCTCCCAATGCAGGGGGCCAGGGTTCACTTTCTGGTTAGGGAACTAGATCCCACATGCCACAGCTAAGAGTTTGGAAGCTTTAACTAGATCCTGTGTGCTGCAACTAAGACCCAGCACAAGCAAATAAATAAGTATTTAACAATGAATAGTTAAACGAGTGAATATCCATGACAGACACCTGGGAAACCTAGGGATGCATTTTAGCTTTTATTGTTAGCACTTTCCTGCTATTACTTAATACAGCTGCTGTTTCATACCCCTGGTCCCTTCTGAAATATTATGAGGCAATGTGGTATAGCAATAAGGCAGGGAGTCAAACTCAAGTTCTAGTCAGAACTCTGACACTTATGACTCAGCTGTGTGACATCGTTCAGTCACTCAGTCATGTCTGGTTCTTTGCAACCCCGTGGACTGCAGCATGCCAGGCTTCCCTGTCCTTCACCATCTCCAGGAGTTTGCTCAAACACCTGTCCATCAAGTCGGTGATGCCATCCAACCATCTCATCCTGTGTCATCCCCTCCTCATGCTTTCAGTCTTTCCCAGCATCAAGGGCTTTTCCAATGAGTCAGCTATTCTCATCAGGTGGCCAAAGTATTGGAATTTCAGCATCAGTCCTACCAATGAATATTCAGGGTTCATTCCTTTAGGATTGACTGGTTTGATCTCCTCGCTGTCCAAGAGACTTTCAAGAGTCTTCTCCAGGACCACAGTTCAAAGGCATTAGTTCTTTAACACTCAGCCTTTTTTATGGTCCAGCTCTCACATCCATACATGAATACTGGAAAAACCCCAGCTTAAACTAGATGGACCTTTGTTAGCAAGGGCTTCCCTTGTGGCTCAGCTGGTAAAGAATCTGCCTGCAATGCAGGAGACCTGGGTTCAATCCCTGGGTTGGGAAGATCCCCTGAAGAGAAAGGCTACCCACTCCCGTATTCTGGCTTGGAGAATTCCATGGACTATATAGTCCATGGGGTCTCAAAGAATCGGACACAACTGAGTGACTTTCTCTTCATTTCACCTTCACTTCAGCAAAGTAATGTCTCTGCTTTTTAATACACTGTCTAGGTTTGTCATTGCTTTCCTTTCAGGGAGCAAGCATCTTTTAATTTCATGGCTGCAGTCACCATCTGCAGCAATTTTGGAGCCCAAGAAAATGAAGTCTGTCACTGTTTCTTTCCACTGTTTCCCCATTTATTTGCCATGAAGTGATGGGGCTGGATGTCACGATCTTCATTGTTTGAATGCTGAGTTTTAAGCCAGCTTTTTCATTCTCCTCTTTCACTTTCATCAAGAGGCTCTTTAGTTCCTCTTCGCTTTCTGCCACAAGAGTGATGTCATCTGCACTCTGAGGTCATTGATATTTCTCCTTTCAATCTTGATTCCAACTTGTGCTTCATCCAGCCTGGTATTTTGCATGATGTACTATGCATGTAAGTTAAATGAGCAGGGTGACAATATGCACCTTTGACACACTCCTTTCCCAGTTTGCAACCAATCTGTTGATCCATGTCTGGTTCTAAATGTTGCTTCTTGACCTGCATACAGGTTTCACAGGAAACAGGTAAGATGGTCTGGTATGCCCATCTCTTGAAGAATTTTCCACAGTTTGTTGTGATTCACATAATCAAAGGTTTTGGCATAGTCAATAAAGCAGAAGTAGATGTTTTTCTAGAATTCCCTTGCTTTTTCTATGATCCAACGGATGCGACATTGTGCAAGATAAAATCTTTCTTGAGCCTTATTTTCATCAGTAAAATAAGGATAATAATTCCCCTCCATTCTCATCACGGGACTTTCGGATTTGTCTGCTTATTTAAGAATCAAATATATGAGGTACAGAGGAGTTCAAAAAAGCTTTGAAAATTGTTGAGTACTATAGACATGCTACACATTCAGAATACATTTATTAAATAGCTCTTACTCATCTACATACTGTTATTACTAATAAATATGGCCATTTACTCGCTTGAAACCCTTGCTGGAATTTGGCATGCAAATTTCTGAAGTGTTGCTCATTTGCATTGGAAAAAGGGAAAGAGGTGGGAGGCCTTTTGAAGCCTTTTGAAAACTGAGCTCAGGGGGGATGAATTCTTATCACTGGGCCCAAGGTGTAATTGATTCTCTGCACAATGGCTCACAGGTGCTACATTTACCACCCTGAGTAGTAGGAGGCTGGAAATGCATCCCAAGGGGCAGCTTTTGCTTAGAATATCTCCACAGTCAGCCCCTTCACTCCGAGGCAGGCGGGACCGGGCTATCCCACCTTGCTATCCATTGTCTAAATGTGCTGACAGAGGCACCTGCCCCTGCCTTCTCATCCCACTCGGAGAATTGGGCTTTGGTTTTCTTGTTTTCAGTGGCCAGATGCCAAAAGCACCTCTTTTCAGACCTGGATCACAAGGTTAGGGAAGAACACAGGGCAAGCCCACTATGAAATACATATTAATATTATAACAGCCCTTTCAGAATTCACTGTTGCTATGTCAACAAAGCAGCTGGGGAAATTGGGTCTTTGGGAAAGTGGGAAGTGAGGTTGGCTTTGGCAACATGGCAAATGTTTCCTTCTCTCAGAACAATTGCTCTGTGACACCAGCCAGCCTTTTCCCACCTACTCTTTCTCCTTCTTATCTGTGGGAAAACAATGGCCATTAAGGTTTGGGATTAGGGTGTGTCTGTGTCACGAAGGAAGCAATAGAAACAAACCCCCCCTCCCTTTTCATCCATTTATATTGTTTTCTGGTCCCAATCCGAACTCCAAATGGACTGAAAATGGATTCTGTATCCAGCTCTGCAACTTTAAATGAATTACTGACTTTATATCAATTGTATTTACTAATTCCTTAATTGTGAAATTAAGGTATACTCGAAGGATCAACTACACAATTTAGGGGCCCAATACAAGGTGGAAATGCAGGGCCCCTTATTAAAAACTCAGGAATTTCAAGATGGCAACAGCAGTGCATACAGCCAAGATCAGTGCCTATCGAAGTTTGGGGACCTGTACAAATGCCCAGGTCTCACATTCATGAAACCAGCCCTGTATACTAGTTATGAGTCTAGACTTACAAATAAGAGAAACCAAGTCATCCTCATTCTGAAGATCAAGATAATTCAGTGGATGGTTACTGTGGTACTGTGGAATCAAGGAAGAGCTGAACAACTGAGAGGCCCGAGGAATACCTCTAGGGCTCTGTTCTCTTATCTTTTCTCTCTCCAGATGTAAGAGCTCTGTCCTACCCTGACGATAAAGCAGAACCCAGACAGCTCTTGAATTTTCCTTCTCACAGTTTCAGCCACCAGGATGTGCTCTTGGTCTAAATGTGGGATTTCAGGGCCACTCTGATTCACCTTAGATCAGATGCCCACTCTAGATCAACCTTGGATGGAAGTCTGAGGAAAATTTCAGAATACTGATGGGGGCCCAATGGATAATCCCAGAACTTCCCCACAAGTTATCAGAACAGAGATAACAGATTTTATTTCCACACTATTGGGGGTCTATTAGTAGCAACTGCCTATGGAGAGGCGTAGGTTCCTGGTGCCATATTTGGACTGTCACGAGGGCAGGCCATCACATTTGTCTGCCAAGAAAAGTGATGGCCCAGGTGCCTGCATTTGCCATCCTTGGACTAGATTCTGTGAGTTTCAGGTTTTCTTACAGCCCTGATATCCTATAAGTATTTCTTCTCTGTGCTCATACTCATCCCCCAATTCAACTTTTAGGAAGGCTTCACATGTAGGGATAATTTATTTCATTCAATAGATGTTGGTGAAATGTGATTAAATCTTTCAAAAATAAGTGGATGTATTTGAAATACATGAGAGAAATGCTCAGGCTTAAGCAATTCTGAAGCAAATCCTTTGGTAAAGCAGACTCTTATTTAAATTGAATAGTCACTTAGCTCCTTAGCAAATCTGAATTTTTATATGGAGTGCTATGGTTAAGATAGAGAGACTGAGGGTCTGATTTGGAAAGACAACCACTGAGGAAGAAGGCGATGGGTCTGCAGCTTGTAGCAAAACATATCAAGAGGCTTCAATCTGTCCCACTCCCACCTAAGTAAGCAACAAGGGAGATTTTTCCTTCATCTGTACATTCCTGGGTGGTTTGCCTCCTTCAAGGATGTCTGAGTATTTTTTTCTAGCATAAGTCCACTTGAAGAGCATTTTTTCTTTCGAGGGGTGGGGTAGGCCAAATATCAGTGACAGGACTTTAGACATGTGCTGTCCAATAAGGTAGCTGCTAGCACTTGAGATTTGAACTGGACTGGATGGGGTTGAGCTGAAATTGGCTGTATGTGTAAAATACACACTAGGTTTTGAGGATGAAAAAAGAAAGTAAAACATCTCAATAATTTTATTGATTAATTATAGGCAAACCTTGGAAATATTGTGCATTTGGTTTCAGACCATGCAATAAAGCAAATATTGCTATAAAACAAGTCATAGAAACTTTTTGGTTTCCCAGTATATATAAAAATTATATTTACACTATAGTTTAATCTATAATGAAGTATAACTGCATTATATCTTTTAAAAACAATGTACATAGCTTAATTAAAAATAGGTTACTGCTAAAAAATGCTAAAACCATTATCTGAGACTTCAGTGAGTCTTAGTAGTAACATCATATATCACTGATTCACTGACCATAAATTACTATAACAAATTTAATGAAAAAGTTCAAAATATTGTGAGAATTACTAAAATGTGATGCAGAAACACAAAGTGAGCCACCGATGTTGGAAAAATAGCATCAACAGTCTTTCTCAATGCCAAGTTACCACCGACTGTCAATTTGTTGAAAAAAAAAAAAAACAACTGTCTGCAAAGCAGAATAAAGTAAGTTGTGCCTGCATATGTTGAAATAATTTGTTCATATATTGGTTCAAGTAAAATATATTGTTGTTGTTGTTCAGTCACCCAGTCATGTCTGACTCTTTGCAACACCATACACTGCAGCACACAGGCCTCCCTGTCCCTTACCATCTCCTGGAGTTTGCCAAGTTCATGTTCATTGCATCAGTGATGCCATCAAGCCATCTCATCCTCTGAGGCCATTTTCTCCTGCTGCCCTCAATCTTTCCCAGCATCAGAGACTTTTCCAATTAGTCATTTTTTCGCATCAGATGATCAAAATACTAGAGCTTCAGTTACAGCATCAGTCCTTCCTGTGCATATTCAGGTTGATCTCCCTTAAGATTGACTGGTTTGATCTCCTTGCTGTCCAAGGGACTCTTGGGAGTCTTCTCNCCACCAAATGGGCTTCCCAGGTGGTGCTAGTGTGTAAAGAAGTGAAAGTCACTCAGTCATGTCCAACTCTTTGAGACCCCAAGGGCTATACAGTCCATGGAATTCTCCAGGCCAGAATACCAGAGTGGGTAGCCTTTCCCTTCTCCAGGGGATCTTCTTAGCCCAGGGATCAAACCCAGGTCTCCCACATTGCAGGTGAATTCTTTACCAGCTGAGCCACCAGTGTGGTAAAGAACCAACCTGCAAATGCAGGGAAATATAACAGACCTGGGTTCAATCCCTGGGTAGGGAAGATGCCCTGGAGGAGGGCATGGGAACCCACTCCAGTATTCTTGCCTGGAGAATCCCCATGGACAGAGGAGCCTAGCAGCCAGGCAGTCCACGGGGTCGCAAAGCACTGGACACTACTGAAGCGACTTGGCACCTGTGCACCAAATCAATCCAGTTCTTTCTTTTCAACAGCACCATCTTGTTGGAGCTACTATCATCTGCCCCTGACTTAAAAATCCTTCAGTAGTTTCTGATGCTCTTTGGATGAACTCAAATTCCAACCTGGTCAACAGACCCTGCACGATCGGGCTGGTCGCTGCTACCGCATTTCACATGGTTCCCCTGGGCACCCGCTGACATCCTCATTCCTCATCAGCTTCTCCCTCCTCCCATAGAGCCTTTAACTGCCAGTGCTCCCCACTGCTTTTTCACCTGGGTAAGGACTGCTCATCCTTCAGGTTTCAACTGAAGCCTCCCTTCCTCCAGGAAGCCTTCTCTGACTGCCTCGACTAAGTCAAATCCCCTTCTATGTAGACCATCCTCAAAGAGTGGCCTTCTCTTAGCCCTTGTCCAGAGCTGTTTACATGTTTCTCTACCCCAACCCCCCACCCCCACTCCTACCAGATCACAGGCATAAGCACCACGCTTACATTTTCCACTTCTGTTCCCACAGTGCTGGAGATGCTGTGCTGGTGTAAATGCTTCATAAACACTCCACTCACTGAATAAATTATAGAGCCCCCAAATAACTATATGTCACCAAGGAGGTTTGGATTGTCCCCCAAGTGCCTAGTCCTCAACTAGGCACCATAAAGGTCGCCAGAGAAGCAAATGAGACAATTTTTGCTTTTGAGGAACTTGAGACTAGCTAGGGAAAAATAGTTGAACACTTAGAAATGACATGTTGGTCAGACAAATTAGGAGTGTACGAGAAATAATTCAGGGGTGAGGAGTTACAGAACCGTTGTAGTAATAACGTTATGTAAGGCTTTATGGGGGAAGGGAGTTTTGAGACAGGTTTTAAAGGAAGTGTGGCTGAAAGGAAAGTGGGGCACATTCGTATTTAATATTCTTATTTAGGATTATTACTAAGTGCAATTCAGTTTGGGGTACCATCTCTGGAGCCACACTGCAGGATTTAAACCTGGCTTAGCCATTGCCAGCTGTGTGATTTTGGACAAGTTACTTACACTCTCTGTGTCTCAATTTCCTCATGCAAACGACAAAGAGAATAAACAGACCCTACTTCAAAGGGATATTGTGAAGATTAAACCAGTCATGTGGAAAGTACTTAGAATCATACGTGGCATGAAGTAACACTACATACACACTTGCTGCCATTTTTGTGACTGTTGTTATGCTACTATTGTTGGTAGGAGGAGTGGCCAGGATAGTGGCAAAGAAGTGCTAATTAAATGTTGCAAATGGACTTTCTAGCTTCTGGTCAAGGATAATAGGTTTTACTGGGAAGATCATGAGCCAGGGAGAAAAGAGTGCTCAATCTGCACTGGGTCAACACTGATTTCAAACTGCACAGTGCCCGGCACCAGCAGGTCCTTGAATATTCTTGGAGTGCTTTTTTTTCCCCCTTTATGATAACATTCAATATTCCCAGCGCTGAATTAAGTACTTTCATGCATGACTACACTAAAACCTCACAATAAACTTGGTACTATTACCATCTTTGCTTTTCGGATGAGATAGGAAAGTTAACTTACCCAAGGCCACACAGGCAGCAAGTGACAGATCTAAGTTTGAAAGTGTGCTTGTTGCAACCCCGTGGACTGCAGCCTGCCAGGCTCCTCTGTCCATGGGATTCTCTAGACAAGAATACTGGAATGGGTAGCCATTACCAGCAGTCTAATTCTAGAGCTCTTTCTGGGAGCTCATGAGTGAAAGATCAATCAGTTAATAAAAGATTTGAGTGTTATCAATAGCAGGAATCAGAAATAGTCAAGGACAGGAAATACAAAGCTATTATCTTGGTTTAAAAAAAAGTCCTAGAGGAGGCAAGATAATGAAGACAAAGAACTTACTTGGAAGCAAATATGGAAATACAGAAGCTAGGTGATAAAGCCCTGGACGTGAGATAAAACAGGGTCTGCTGCTTCTGCTGGGAAGGCCACACCTAACTTTCTCAAGTGTTCCTTGCATGAGGGGATGATGAAGAGCAACTCCTCTCACTCTAAGAATCTTTGTTTTAATTTTGGGAGATTGTGAGAATCTGATGAAAATCTTGCTCCTTCTTTTAAGAAAAACACACATACGTGTGCATGCATGCACAAGTGTTAACGTTTCTAGAGGATCTTACTGTGGGCCCAGGTTAAGCGCGTTCTTGGTCGAAATGCAATCTTCTGAAACTTTGTATTACCCATCAAGGTCAATAGTTAATGTCGGAGGGAAATAAAGCCAAGAGGAGCCCTCCTACCAATGCACAAGGTGCTCAGAGCCAGACTCCAATGCAGTGAGAAGACAAGGCCCCCAAGACCCCTGGGGAAAGGAGGAGGACTCCTGTCTTAGAGTCCTGGCTTGAAAATTCCATTTTCTTCTGATGCATTAGAACACATTGTCTTAAAAGTCCCAGGTTTTCATAAGGTAAAGAGAACTTTGTAGACCTGGAAACAAAAGAGGAAGCTCCTTTAGGGACAGCATTCTTTGGTGGCAAGATGGTGATTTTTGTGATTTTTGAAGGCTGGCAAATTAATTTGGCATTTGAAGAAGAGCATCATTTAATGATCTTTAAAGCCAGCACTAAAGAAAGTGTCTGAGTTCACTTGGGTCACTGGTGAAGTCTCCGAAACAATTACAATCGTAGGGAAATTTTAAAACAACTCCAGAAAATAGAAGCACATAGAATTGCCCAATATTCAATTTTTAAAAAATCTATGGAGAGGAATATTAGCGAAAAATTCTGGTTGAAAAAAATATAATCCTTCTTCTACAGTCTCTGCTACAAGGAACTACCCACACTAAATAATTCACATATTCAAGTATTGTTTTGCTTAACTTATATGAAAGAAGATACTTAACCTAAAAAGTTAAATTTAAGCCATAATGTTTCCAAACATGCATTCACCTGATGCTGAATATCATATATCTTATAACCAGCTGCTCAAAGGCTTTTTGGGCTCTTACTTAAAATATATAAGCCATCAATGATTACGGATGAGGACATGTGTTTTTAAAATTCAATATATTGATAATATCCCTTCCTCTAGGGCTGATAAGAAATGAAGTATATATTTCAGTAGAGAAAGCAGAAAGGCTGTAATTGAAAAGTTTCTCTTTTACTCTTTTACCGTAGAATTAAATTTTATTTTCAGCAACCAAAAGAGCCTTGGGTATTGCTGCTCCCCTCACCTTTTAAAAACATTCTGGTGGAACCAATTGAATGGTGGGAAATGGGAAGTGTAAGTCATTAAGGGACCATGTGTTTTACATGACCCTGAAAACTTGACTGGCTATTTTTCCACTAATACGGCTGGTTAGTCCACCCTATTGAAATGCTGAAGTGCTGATGGTACAGAATGAATCTGATAGCTCTGTTTATAAGAGAAATGCTCTCTGGANATGGTGGGAAATGGGAAGTGTAAGTCATTAAGGGACCATGTGTTTTACATGACCCTGAAAACTTGACTGGCTATTTTTCCACTAATACGGCTGGTTAGTCCACCCTATTGAAATGCTGAAGTGCTGATGGTACAGAATGAATCTGATAGCTCTGTTTATAAGAGAAATGCTCTCTGGAACTCCCTCCCCTGTGAAAACTACCCAACTCTCTCTCTTCTGTCTCAAGCATGCTCTGGATAACTTTATATGGTTGACTTTGGATATCAGTAGTCATATATGGCGGAGGAGGCACTGGCGACCCACTCCAGTACTCTTGCCTGGAAACTCCCATGGACGGAGGAGCCTACTGGGCTGCCGTCTATGGGGTCACACAGAGTTGGACACGACTGACGTGACTTAGCAGCAGTAGCAGCAGTCATATATGGATGTGAGAGTTGGGCTATAAAGAAAGTTGAGCACCGAAGAACTGATGCTTTTGAACTGTGGTGTTGGAGAAGACTCTTGAGAGTTCCCTGGACAGCAGGGAGATCCAATCAGTCCATCCTAAAGGAAACCAGTCCTGAATATTCATTGGAAGGACCAATGATGAAGCTGAAACTCCAATACTTTGGCCACCTCATGCGAAGAACTGACTCACTGGAAAAGACCCTGATGCTGGGAAAAGATTGAGGGCAGGAGAAGAAGGGGAAAAAAGAGGATGAGATAGTTGGATGGCATCACAAACTCAACGGAAATGAGTTTGAGTAAACTCTGGGAGTTGGTGATGGACAGGGAGGCCTGGTGTGATGCAGTCCATGGGGTCACAAAGAGTCGGACACAACTGAGCGAGTGAACTGAATTGACTTGGATACCTGGAGCAAGGTTGCCTCCTAACTTTCCCAGGATTCTCCACATCCCTTATCAGCCAGTTTCAAAAGTGGAATAAGAAAGGATTTCTGGGAAATTCTAAGGTAGAAGGTAAATTGGAAAGACTGATGCCCTGGGGTGATCGTGCCTCTTCAAACCAGGTATTCCCCAGGCAGAGGGTGTGCAGACAGCAGGCCAGAACTTCATGCTCCTCTGAATGGCTGACAGTTCCTAAAATAAACGCTTTGTTCTTTCTAGCAAACAATTGCTTCAACTGGACACCTATTCCCAGGTGAGCTTCTGGTCCCTGGTCTCTGAATGATAACTCTTAAAAAACTCAGCCTCAAAAATGTGATCCCTGGGAGACTGGTGTCCAGGAATCTGGCTAGCAACAGGAGCACCATTTCAAAATGCCCCAGGCAGAGAGGGGACCACTTATCTCGACCCACTTCAATGAAAATTGTCATGCTTTCTATTGCCATGAAATAACAATCAGAAGCTGGGGGAAGGCACACAATTTCCCCTGCCCAGTTGTCCCAAATGGCAGCCCTGCAGAAACCAATTATGCTAATAATATTTTCATACTAAAAAGGAAACGTGCGATTGCTGGTTATTTTGTTTTGAACGGATGTCATTTTGTCCATTGGGGAAAATTTAAATGCAATTTTGTTGTTTCCCTTCCATCCAAAAATGGATCTCAAATGGCAATAAGCCCTAGTTACAAGAATCTTCCAGCACATTTGGAGAACTAAAGAGTAGGTAACAGTTTTTGCTCCAAGCTGCTTTCAGCCTCTAGCAGGATGGCCTAAGTGCCAGGAATTCAGCTGCCACCTCATCCTGCCCCGGCCTCACCCAGCTCCTTGTCTTTGTCAGTCTGTACCCAGACTTGCAAAGCAAATGCTGGTCTTTTTGGCTCAGTACAGCGTCCCACACCTGAACTTCCTGTGGCATCATCCAAACTGAGGCTGACCCTGGCTCAGCCATCCTTGGGGAGGAAGCCTTCTCCCCTGTCCAAGCCACACAACTTTAAAATCAAAACAAACCGCTCGCTCCCCCAGGCCCAACACAAAACCGTCTCAGCACTCTCCGCACATTGAGCCCCAGCCCACTGCTGCACGGGTGATGCCATCGAAAGCCCTTCCGTCTTCAGAGTGATTTCCAGTAACCTCCAGAGCCATTTTTCTAATTAAATAAACCTCATCTTGTCTAGCTTCCTGGTCAGCATTTTGAACCCCCTACAGATGGGTCTGCAGGATTAACGGCAAATCCTCCTCGACCTAGCTGGCAGATGGGCGGCATGTGTCTGATAAATACTCGGACCAGGCTTGCTCCCTCCTGTTCCTCACAGATAGACAGAACACCCAGTAAATTAATTTTAAAATGGTGCCCCTCGCAACCCTTAGCAGGGCAAAGGAGGCCAAACACAAATGATATGAATTTCATATGTGGAACACATTATCACCTCCCAATAACTGAGAAAAATATCAACCTGTTGGGTAAATGGGACCTCAGGGGAAGGCTGGGTCAGCCAGCTTGCCCTCAACCTGGAGGGCAGACCACGGTCACACTCACATGCTCCAGGACTCACTTCTCTGGCACATGTTCATTTGCATGTAGCCCTTTCCTGCTGTGAAAATGCCTTTCTGCTTTTGCATTTACTTTGTGGGAATCCAGGTGCCTTTGGAACTGAGGCAGCTATTAGGTATAGAGGCACCAGAAGATGGAACGAATGGAATTTCCATGTTTTAAAAAAGAGGCAAGCAGTGGACAAAACAAAGGGAGACAAAAAACATCTTCCCTGATTCTTAGAGATTTTTACATGTAACATTTGACAACTGTATCAGTCTTTTCTAATTTAGAAAGGCAAAGCAACTGTCAGCTGGGAGTGCATTTGAGAGATCTTCCTCACTCGTGACCGCATTCTTCTAACTACACCCCAGTTTGAAAGCTGCATGGAGTAGTTGACAGCTCAACACTGACAACCAGAGGTGTGTGCCCTCTCTCTCCCACAGGCTGTGTGACCTTGGGCCTCTGACCTCATTTGTAAAATTCAAGGAATGCTATTTTAACTCCTCCACACTGCCGCCACAGTCCAGTCTGGATCAAATATCTTGCAGGAGCCTTCAGTTTCAGGTGCTGTGATTTACACCTCTAGTAATGGACAAGGCAGGTGGAGGAGGTACTGTTATTCCCATTCTACAAAGATGAGGAAGCACGTTCCTCTTGAGAGTGCATAGTAAATGGATAGAAGTGGGAAGGATGGGAAGAATGAGAGCACCACAGTGATACATAGCTCCTTCCTCGAAGAGGCAGCTGTGGAACCGAGGTTTCTAGACTGTGCAGCATCTCTCCCTAGAAAAAGTGTACTTGGTAGACAGAACTCCTTGAATTCCCCTCAGATGAATTCCCCCCAGACGCGGGTAGCAGACTACTGATAACGATTTCATGGTTGGAGAAAACTGGCCCATAGAAATGTAGATGAATAACCAGACAGAACGGGGGAATTCCAAGAACAGTTCAGACCAAGGATCCGGGTCTCCAGGTTCTTGCTTGCATGTCATCATACTGTGACATTATTAGTTCTGCCTTTCTTCTTAAGTAGAGAGACCAGATGTCCACTTTTGCACAAGACAGTCCTATTTTATACCTGTTTCCTAGAGTAATTATATTAAAAAAAAATTCCTCTTTTCACACTCCAAAGAGAAGGGACCTAGAAAAAAATCAATAAATCATCACCTGACTTACATTTTTTGTTTATTGTTTATCTCACCCACAAGAAGGTCAGCTCTGCAGCAGATGAGACCTGTGTATTTTGTTCAGTGCTATATCATCAGTGCTTTAACTGTTGCTAATACATCGTAGAAGTTAATATATATTTATGGAACTAATTAACGTATTTTAGACGTGTGAGATATATGACCTCAGAAAGGTATTCCGGGGCTAACACAATAAAATGGGTTTCAGTTTTAGTTCTCTTTGTGTCTGTGTGTCCCTTGGGCAAGTCTCCTAACCTCCCTGAGCTTCTGGGTGCTCCTGGATAGACCGGAACCAACNAGCAGACTACTGATAACGATTTCATGGTTGGAGAAAACTGGCCCATAGAAATGTAGATGAATAACCAGACGGAACAGGGGAATTTCAAGAACAGTTCAGACCAAGGATCCGGGTCTCCAGGTTCTTGCTTGCGTGTCATCATACTATGACATTATTAGTTCTGCCTTTCTTCTTAGGTAGAAAGACCAGATGTCCACTTTTGCACAAGACAGTCCTATTTTATACCTGTTTCCTAGAGTAATTATATTTTTAAAAAATTCCTCTTTTCACACTCCAAAGAGAAGGGACCTAGAAAAAAATTAATAAATCATCACCTGACTTACATTTTTTGTTTATTGTTTATCTCACCCACAAGAAAGTCAGCTCTGCAGCAGATGAGACCTGTGTATTTTGTTCAGTGCTGTATCATCAGTGCTTTAACTGGTGCTAACATCGTAGAAGTTAATATATATTTGTGGAATTAATTAATTAATGTATTTTAAACGTGTGAGATATATGACCTCAGAAAGGTATTCCGGGGCTAACACGATAAAATGGGTTTCAGTTTTAGTTCTCTTTGTGTCCGTGTGTCCCTTGGGCAAGTCTCCTAACCTCCCTGAGCTTCTGGGTGCTCCTGGATAGACCGGAACCAACCGTGATACTGGCTCCCCCCGGGAGGGGTAGAAGCACCAGTACTAAGGTATATGAGCATATATGGAAATGCCTTAGAGACTCTAGTGTGCGAGCCAAGCTGCTACTTGAGTTTATTTCAACGATTACAGAGCAGTGCCTTTGTTAGAAATTAGAGGGCAGCATGGATGAAACGGGAAGTGCAGAAATCTCATATTGAGACCTTTCTTTTTAAGAGTGGGCACTTTGTGTCTCTTCAGCACCTGTGAGTCCAGTAACCTCCAGGGCTTCGCAAAGACTGCTTTACAGAATAGTCTTGCAGAAGGCAAGCTTTTCCTGATTCTTTTTTCAGGAAGGAGGAAGCAGGACACGCTGCTCTTACATTTACCATTCCCAGGCCTGGTCGGCTCCCTACGTCGGTCTCTCCTCCAGGCGTCTCCGAGCAGCTCTGAGCCAGCTTGGAGCAGCTCTGTGAGTCCTGCTCTCAACGGGGGCTGTCGCACACACTTAGAGCCAAGCCACTGCAGGTCCGGGCTTTCTACCGTCTCCCAGGGAGTTCCCAGAGCAATTAACCAAACAGAGGCCTAATTAGGAGCAATTGGGATTTACTACTGACTTTAAAGTGATCCTGAGACTCTTTTGAAGGAAAGTGAGGTCTTTTCCCAGGATCCTCCAGGCAGGAATTTGTCAAAGATTTGTCTAAGGGTGGCAGCCTGGCTGCTAATCCTCAAGCCTCTCCCGATGGAACCTGTGCTCTTTGAAGGGCTTTCCCTCAATCTAGAAAAATCTGAGGAGCAAAGCAGGGAAACATAATTTTGACAATTTGAGGCCTCACCTTTTGCAAATTACTTTCTCTGCTGTTAATTTGTATATTTCCTTCAGTGAACAATGAGTTTTGCTTTTGATTTTTTTCTCTTTTTTTTAAGGCCTGACAATTCAGACCATGTTAGTATGCCTATGTCATTCCCTCGATAATCCTTCAAACAGTGTGCAATCAGTTATCCTGACTGTGTGCTTTGCATCACAAGCGACGCCAAGAAGGGGGAAGTCATGGCAAATTGTCATCCCTGGCTCAAGGTCACTCACAGGAAGAGAAATGCAAGGGGAAACTATACTGAGGTGCGTGTCTTCACCTATCAGATTAGCACAGATCAAAAATGCACGGTGTGGGACTTCACTGGTGGTCCAGTGGTTGAGAATCCACCTTGCAGTGCAGGAAACGAGGATTCAATCCCCTGTTGGGGAGCTAAGATCCCACCACTAAAGAGCCTGCGCATAGCATAGAGACCAAGACCCAGCGCACGGTGCTATGTTACTGAGACAATGGGGAACTGGGACCGCCATAGACTGCTGGGGGCAGTTAAATTAGTGCAGCCTCTTTGGAAAGCAATCTGGCTAACTAAAAAGTTTACAAATGCACTTATACTTTGACCTAGCAATCCCACTTCTACGAAATTTTCCTATAAATATATTAGTTTGGATATGGAATCACTTCAGTATATCATAAGAAAGAGGTTACATGAATTATTACATGCCGTAAAAAGTGAGAAAACTTTTTGTGTACCAATACAAAATGGTCTACCAAAATATTTAGCTAATTTAGGGAAAAAAAAAAAAAACAGAACAGTGTATGCTACCTCATTTCTTAAATGAGGGTGATAGATTGCACAANCTTCAGTATATCATAAGAAAGAGGTTACATGAATTATTACATGCCGTAAAAAGTGAGAAAACTTTTTGTGTACCAATACAAAATGGTCTACCAAAATATTTAGCTAATTTAGGGAAAAAAAAAAAAAACAGAACAGTGTATGCTACCTCATTTCTTAAATGAGGGTGATAGATTGCACAAATTTTTTTTACAAATAAGTTTGAATAAAATGTCCCTGGAGTGATAAACAAACAACCTGAATAGTGTTTGGCTTTGGTGAGAGGAAATGGGTAGCTAGGGCACAAGTGCAGTGGGAATACATTGCCATATGCCTTTTTAATACCTTTTGAGTTTTGCATTCTGTGCAATTAGCTTAAAACAAACACAAAAAATAAAGTGTTCAAATGGTCATTTTGTATCTAAATGCTTTTACTCCGGGCACCAAAGTTTGGTTGGTCTACAGGCTGTAATGCACTATATTCACAGTTGTTATGGTTTTACTGCAGAGAGATACTGTATTGCATTTCTGAAGTGGTTTCACGTATAGGATTGACAAAGAGTTCAAAACTGGTGAAACAGTGCTTCATGGTAAAACAACGTTGTAATTTCTTAATTCTTCAAAAAAATTAAAAATAAGACAGACACAGAGATGAATTTAAGGTGCCTAGGATCAGATATACATCTCGAAAACCAGATATTTGATCTAATTGATGATAACCAACTACTAAAAGAGTGTATTTAAAGTAGAAATTAAGTTTACTTTCACATCTCTCTCGCTTTCAAAACCATGTCATAAGTCACTCTCCTTTTTCTCTACGTGACTTTTATGAATTTAGTTTAAATTTTTTTAGGTAGCCCCACTGTACTTGTTTGTGTTGAACACTATTTCCTATGGCCTTAGAATGAAACAGGCTAGATGCCAGGGCCACATTTACTAGTTTACGTAACCACAGGCAAATTACTTCATCTCTCCCACCCTTAGTCCCTTGTCTGTAGGATGGACTAGTCCTAAAACATGGAGTGGAGTGAAATCATCCACACTGACTGCTTGGTGCCGTGCCGGTGCACAGTGAGCTCTCTGTAAACCGTGGCCACCGTCTTTGTCATCATGTAAGCGTCTTGCTTTGTCTCCTTAACTTAATTATAAGTGACAACAAGGCTGCTTCTTTTTTAACCAGTTCTTTGCCCTTGGCATTTGTGCTCTGTGAATGGGGGTCTTAGAGGTGGGATCTCTAAAGATCCCCGAGTTTAGGTCTGGCCGTTATACAGATAAGACATTAGTTCCAGGTTATGAAAGGTAGAATGAGACTGTCAACAAAAGTTTAACCTGAATTCTTACTTCTTTCTTTAAAGCATAGTATTTTTGTTCTTAGAGAAGTACTGAAGTTGAGTATGTTCTCATTGTGTTCATATCCATACATTTCTTGTTACACCTTGTATTAGATTCTCCCCCTTTTCATGCTTATTTCTGAGACATGAAGAAGTACCCTTGTCATTTTCTTTCAGCTTTATTATACCCTTTTTATTAGTTTTTTGTTATTTTTGGCTGCGCTGGGTCTTCACTGCAGCATGAAGGATCTTAGTTGTGGCATGTGGGATCTTGTTCCCTGACCAGGGATCAAACCCAGGCTCCCTGAATTGGGAGCTCAGAGTCTTTGCCACTGGACCACTAGGGAATTCCAGTTACCCTCATTCTTTTATGAAATGAGATCAGAGTTGCTGAGGAGCAGGAGGTTCTGTTTTTATATTTCTGTGTGTGGGGGATCCCTACCTCTCCTACAATGGTGAGGACAGGGTTTCCTATCTGTGGTCTTGGAAGCAAACAACTTCTGAGAGGCCTTCTGAATCGATGCCTAACCTACTGAGGTCACAGACAGAATGTTCTAGCCATTGAGAAGCCCAGGATGAGAAAACTCTGCAAGGCCATCACAGGAGATGTCAGCTGGTTTCTACTGCTACTGTTATGATCATTGTTAAAAAGCAGAGATGTTACTTTGTCAACAAAGGTCAGTCTAATCAAAGTTTTGGTTTTTCCATTAGTCATTATAGGTTGTGAGAGTTGGACTATAAAGAAAGCTGAGCGCTGAAGAATTGATGCTTTTGGACTGTGGTGCTGGAGAAGACTCTCAAGAGTCCCTTGGACTGCAAGGAGATCCAGCCAGTCCAACCTAAAGGAAATCAGTCCTGAATATTCATTGGAAGGACTGATGCTGAAGCTGAAGCTCCAATACTTCAGCCATCTGATATGAAGAACTGACCCAGAAAAGACTGTTGCTGGGAAAGGTTGAAGATGGGAGGAGAAGGGGATGACAGAGGATGAGATGGTTGGATGGCATTACTGACATGATGGACATGAGTTTGAGTAGGCTCTGGGAGTTGGTGATGAACAGGGAAGCCTGGTGTACTGCAGTCCATGCAGTCGCAGAGAGTTGAACACGACTGAGTGACTGAACTGAATTGAGCTGATTGTACTTTACTGATAAAGTCCAATAAGTCATATTTAACTTAGTTTATATCTGATTACTCTTCCTTGTATTCAGTGCAGACAAGCTGAACAAGTGAATTAAAAAAAAAATTCAGCTCCTACAAACAGTATCCAAAGCCACACAGGGCTGTCGTTCCCATCTTTCTACTTGTGTTTATTTTCAGGCGCTCAGGGGAAAGGGGCTCTGCTTCTAAAAGAACCTTCATGACTGGGCCTCTGCTAACTTCTGCAGCGGCATCATTCTTGCTCTGCCACACTCCAACCACGCTGACCACTTCAACACCCTAAAGCAGCAGCAGAATTCAGTGCAGCTTTTGCCATTAAACATGATGACTCTGGGATAGATAGATCCTAGCTCTTCCAATTACTGGCTCAGTTACCTTGGACATGTGCCTTAAACTTTCTCTAGCTAAGTTCGCCCACTTACAGAATGAGAATGCTAAGCTTCATAGAGCTATTATGAAGGGAGAAATGTATGCCTACATGGTGCTTAGAAGGGTGCCATACAGAGTAAGCACTCAATACATGTTAGTTACCTTTATTCTGTAAACTCCAGGGTTTTGTCCTTGCTATTCCCCTAAGCACTCACTTTCCATGCATACCTTTTCAGCTTTCCCTCACCCTTTTTATCTTGGCCTAAAAGTCACCTTCTTCCAGGAAGTCTTCTCCGAACACCCTGCTTAGCCCCAGCCAAGACTAGGTACCCTTCCTTTGGGGCTTCCCTAGCCCCTTGCCAATCCCCGTATAGAGCATGCTACACATGTGTGAGTGTCTGTTTCCCTGTCTGGCAAGCTACTCTGTTACACGTTTCATGAGGATAGGTATTTTGTCAGTTTATCTCTGCGTCTCCAGCACACAGTCAAGTGCTTGGCACCCAGTAGGTCAGCAATATTTTCATAAGACTGAATGCAAAAGAACCTTCTTCTCTGAGGCAGTACTCCCAGATATTTTTTGAAGAGAATTTCCTATTGGAATGCCTCTTGACCTTAAAAATGGTGAGCCAATCAGAGATAGACCACTATGATAGACCTTGACATGGGATTTAAACCTTAGAAAGAAATATGAATGAGATTATATAGATAAACCACTATCAAAATACTCTAGGTAGTAAGTGCTTAGTTCTCTGTGTACTTTGGAGCCTGCTGCTTGTTATTTTGACAGATATTAGCTAATTCCCATTCACAGAGGTGAATAAATACATTCATGGAGGTGAAAGGGAGTGGTGATATTAGAATCTGATCCTCTGGGTTTCTGCAAGGGGAAATTGCTATCACGACCTTCCCTTCTACCTTGACTGTCGTCCAGTCCTTGCTCTGATCAGGAAGAGAGTGACCTCAGGAAGGGGCTTGGCACGGACCCCTAATGGATATAGCCAGGCGCTTCCTTAATGTGGTGAGGACTCAAGCTCTCTGGCCTAATATTTTAAAAAAAACTAACAAATAGGCCTTTTAATTGCTAATTACATAGCAATATAGTTTTGCATACTAGAACTTAAGAAATATGTCTTTGAAAGCCTACTATGGGACTTCCCTTGTAGTAGAGTGGCTAAGAATCCAGCTGCCAGTGCAGAGGACATGGGTTCAATCTCTGGTCCAGAACATTCTACATGCTTTGGGGCAACTAAGCCTGTGAGCCACAGCTACTGAGCCTGAAAGCTGCAACTAATGAAACCCATGTGCCTAGAGTCTATATTCCATAAGAGAAGCCACCACAATAAGAAGCCCATGCACCACAATAGAACAGCCCTAACTCACTGCAACTAGAGAAAGCCTGCACGAAGTCATGAAGACTCGGCACAGCCAAAAGTAAATAAACAAAAATTAAAAAAACAAAAGCCTATTCTCTGTGTGTGTTTAAGAAGGTGAATTTCTAGGTAAATAGCGACACCTTCTTTACCTCACTTTTCTCACCTGTGTTTATCTTGCTTAACTTCATGTATTTTTGTAAACTCCTCTAGATTATTGCCAGAAGTGGAAGAACTTAAAGGAACAGATTCAATAAAAACCTTATCATGGTTGAAACTTTTTGTTTCCAACATCCTTGCCTCTAGCTATGTCCTTAGAGTAAGACACTGATCAACTGAATTGAGTAGTTGGTGCTGCCGGTTTGGTTCTGTCCTGCCAGGAGCTGGTTGTGGACTACAGGAAGGGCTCCGTCTGAATAGTGAGTATTCTCCCTAAGCCCTGTTTCAAGGCACACTCCAAGATGGGGACTGCAAGGTGAGTTCACAAGGCTGATTGTTTTCTTTGGGAACATATTTGCCACGTTTTGCTCTCAGTGTGCTTTGAAAATTAACCACCAGAGTCTGGTCATTATGGCTTCATTAACTATTCCTTGTAATTGCACCAGTCATAATTAATTCATTTGTTATTCACATGGGTGACAGACGGACACTTTAATAGGTTTTCCTCAGGGAATTTCACATATTAAATGATATTGATGGTGCTTTTAGAAAAGGTTTAAAGGAGAACCACAATATGATCTATTTATGCAAGAAGCAATGAATTATTTTATTATAAAAATGGAGTTAATTGTTTTAATCCCTCAAACTTTGCAGATGAAAGCCAGAAGGTATATAAACTAGTCCTTCCTCCCTCCACCAGACATTTCTAATCTATAATTCAGACTGCCAAAATAAAGTCATTTTTATAAAAATAGACGGTGCATTTATACAAATGCATACCAGAATATTTAAGTAAATAATACTTGAATTAATTTCAGGTTAAAACCTTTCCTTTAAGCCTTTCTCATTTTTTTTTTTCCAGAAACCATCTGTATTTTAACATCTTACTGCACAGCTGCATTCCTCATGTTTAATTTATGTTGGAGATCTTTTGTGACAAGTCCAACTTATTTTTTAAATGAAATCAATTCATTTTAGGTAAAACATTGGTGACCCAAATATTACACACTTTCAAATTATGCATAATCCCTTCCTTACCCCCTGGGCTACACACACACACACACACACACACACACACACACACACACGCACACACCCTCTCATCCCCCCTTTTCTTTAGTAGGGCTGAATGAAAATTCCACACTGCTGAATATTTAACCAAATACTTTAATCACTGGTTATCTGGTAGAAACATCAAGCCTATGCTGACAGACACACAATTAAGTGGCAGAACTAAGGCAATTATCTATATAATTCAGGTTAAAAACTAAACTCAACAACCAGTTTTGCCTGAAATACCCCAATCATGGAAAGGGAAAAAAAGCGTCACTTCACTTCATATTATCCCCATAATTGCCTTAATTCCCATTTGACTCAGTGTGAGTGGAATCACAGACACATAGAATTTGTCTCTTGGAGATTATCTAGTCCAACCCCCTTATTTTTCAGATGAGAAAATTGAGCCCCACAGAGGTCAAGTGCCCTGCCCAGGTCATTAGTCAGTGATGGTAGAGTCCAATCATGAACTCACATTTCCCAGTTCCCAGCTCAGCATTCTTGCAACAGATACTGTCTTGCCCAGATTCCATTTCTAGAAATCAAGGAAATGATGCCAGCATCTAGCCAGCATACTCAACTTTAAATGAAGACAGCAAAATGTCACCCAAGATCTGAAACTCAAACTAAATGCACCAATTCACCTTAGCTGGGTATCAAATAATTTTCTCTACACACGGTGGACTAACCTTAAGATGACCAGCTTTTAAAAGTACACAAGAGCACGACAGCCAGTAGGTTATATAATTTGGAAGTGGGAGAGGGCTAAAAAGATCCCACTTTTCTTTTTTTCAAAGTACACATGAGTTTTTACAAAATAAATGACAAACATTTTCACAGTCCTAATAGGTATCCAGTGAAAAACACTACAAAAGCTTTTAAGACATACAGGAAAACTCAGGCCCAAGATATTGTGTGAGCTTTAAATCTGCCTCAGTGTCAAAGCACACAAGCTGGGTTATCAGTTTGATGACCTTCAAGTAAAGCAAACGTGTTACATCAGAGTGTTATGAAAGAGTCCACACCAAAGTTCCAACTTTTCCCTGGAAAAGCTCCCAGCCTGTTAGTGAGATGCCTATGTTCAGTTACGCAGGGCATTGCAACTGACAAACATATATCCTTTGTCTTTGAAACAAGAAAGTTTGTGTAATTCTGCCAAAAGGGTGCTTTCATTTTTAAANTCCACACCAAAGTTCCAACTTTTCCCTGGAAAAGCTCCCAGCCTGTTAGTGAGATGCCTATGTTCAGTTACGCAGGGCATTGCAACTGACAAACATATATCCTTTGTCTTTGAAACAAGAAAGTTTGTGTAATTCTGCCAAAAGAGTGCTTTCATTTTTAAAGACAGCCCAGAAGCCCAATGGCTTAGTTTACCTGCCTTTTCTGCCTCGAAGCCCAACACATGATTTTTTGTTTGTTTGTTTTCTCCATTTTTCTGGAAGGACTTCTCTGATTTTCAGAGTCATGGGGTCCACCTGTAGGGTGGGTTGTTAGTATAAACCACCCAGGGAAGGTTGTGCTTGTTCTGCATTCTACTGGCTAGAACAGGGAGGCCCCAGACTAAGGTCAAAATTATTATGTGGAGATTAAACTGTAGAATTTAATTATGTGTTCTGTTACTCCTGGTACATTTATTAATTTAGCAGTACAAACTGACTGGAGCCAAACAAGCAGGACTGATTAATTTGCAAAGACATCTAGGTAACAGATTGTGATCAAAGCGGAGACCTGATCCTGTTAGATTGAAATGTGTTGTTTTGTGCTGCAGGAAGGACATGGAGCAGCATGGTTTATCTTTATCAATGCTTTCCTCTGAAGGAGGGGAACAAGCTTGCAGATACTAATCAGGGCTGAGGCCCTGCCACTCAATAATTACCCACTGTCTCATCATAATCCCGGAACTAAGCCCCTGCCCAATCCATCTGGGACCCTTTTCCATCTATTGCACAGCTCAAGAATATGTGTGTAAGCTATTACCTCTGGTCGTGCTATCTGTCCCTTGAGTACAGATTCATGGCAGTGACCAATTAGGTTGCCGTGTTCTCTTTTCCCTTTGCTTCCAAAGCATCCTGTACTTCTCAGTGCTGGTAATGAAGCACAGACTCGTCAGGGCGCAGAAATTCACTCACCTAAAAAAGCTGCCTCGTCATTGTCACTGATAAACATCATCTGATGCTTAATTTCATGGGCTGCTTTGCAAAGAAGGGTGGTACGACCAATCATTCTATACCTTAAGGTTACCTTAAACAAACCACTCTCAACCTGTCGCTGCCTTCTGCCAGGAACAAACTGGGCAATGAAGAAAATATTTCTGACCCCAACCCAGAAATCAAAGGTCTAGGAAGTGAGGAAGGCGAACGTGGAGATCCTTGAATCCCGGATCCCTGAATGGAGGAAACTCTGTACCGTGCCACTGTCAAGAGCAAGGAATCCTGAAGCTCAGGAGACTTGGGCTGACACTCTGGGTCTGTTCTTTACCAGCTGGTCACTCAACCCCTCAGAGATTCTACTTTCACCTCAATACAACAGCACCTACCTCACAGGGTGACTTTGGGAGTTAACTGGGTACAACTTTACAAGCAATAAAACCTCAGTGAGTGTTAGCTAGTCCCACTGTTTTCTGTAACTCCATTACATTTATAGCCAAAAGCAAAAAGCCTAGATCTTGATCAAATTGTGCCAATCGTTTTCTGCTGTCTTTGAGTACAGATCTTCCTTGACTTACAATGATAAACCCATCGCAAGCTGAAAATATTAAGTCAAAAATGCATTTAATACACCTAACTGATCTAGCTTAGCCTTGCCCACTATAAACATGCTCAGAACACTTACATAAGCCTGCTGCTGCTAAGTCACTTCAGTCGTGTCCGACTCTGTGCGACCCCATAGACGGCAGCCCACCAGGCTCCTCCATCCCTGGGATTCTCCAGGCAAGAACACCGGAGTAGGTTGCCATTTCACAGGTGGGCAAAATCTTCTAACGCAAGTATAAAACAGTTTAAAACTAGAAGTACTAAAAGTATAAAACAGAATGGTTGTATGAGTCCAGAAAGGTTGTAAGAGTTTTGGTTGGTTTCCCTCAGATCGAGTGGCTGACTGGGGGCTGCTGCAGCCCACCTGCCCAGCATCACGAGAGAGGATTGTACCACATGTGATGAGGCTGGGAAGAGATCAAAATTCAAAACTCTAAGTACAGTGTCTACTGAGTGTGTATCATCTTCACACTGTCGTAAAGTCAAAAAACTAAATCAAACCATTGTAAGCTGGGGACAATTGTATACACATTTTATCCTCCGAAATAAATTGCACATTCCTGAAGAGTAAAATCGACATCTTTTTATTTTGTATATCCCACAAATGACAGTTAATAATTGCTTGCTCATTCTTCTACTTAAACTTCAGAACTCTTCATAAAATTCGTCGTAAACAGTTTTGAAGGTGGGAGGGACAAGTTGTCAGTTATAATTTTCAAATAAAGGAATAGAGGCAGGGACTTCTCTGGAAGTCCTGTGGTTAAGACTCTACGTTAATGCAGAGGGCATGGGTTCGATCCCTGGTTGGGAAACAGAGATCCCACATGTCACAAGGCGTGGTCAAAAAGAAAGAAAGGAAAAAAAAACAAACAGAGGCAGCAGTGTTGTTAAGCAAGTTGCTGTTATTGGTGATGGAAATCTATAAGACATCATCAACTTGGGCTAGTGGAAGAGTTCGCGGAGCAATTGCGTGATTCCTACAGCATGTGCTCTGCCAGGGCAAAGCCCATGTGAAGGACAGGGGCTGTTTTCAGAGTATTCTTCGTCAGGGCATAAACCTTGTACCTAATTGGTCTGGACCCCATTTCAAATCTTTGCTGATCCTGACAATGTTTTAATTAGTTAAATCTACAACTTGGCTCTTCTTGTTCTTCTCTGGCAGTCAGAGAGGAAAATATGCTAAAATGGGAACATTTCACATTTACACTTCCAAAATACCCCTTTCCTGAGACTTCTAGAATATACCCTGAAGACAGGCCACCCTGTGGAATCTATACCAGCAGCTCTGACAGTTGTTTCATATTCATTTCCAAGGTTGGGCCATTTCAACTTGGGGCTCCTATTCATTATACGAGCAAATATTTGTTAGGGGGATCAGGCATAGGACAAGATATGTTTGTCAGGATTGTAATTAAGGTGGTGTGTGTACCAGAGTTGGAAGAGGAGAGCATGAGTTAGATCCTCAGCTCACTGTGGCTGTGTTACTTTGAAAGACATATCAACCTCTCTGGGCCACATCATTATGTATCATCTTTGTTCTCTTGTTCTAAAGCAGAGATAAGTAAGGAAATTTGGATAAAACACTTTAAGACTCTAATACATTAGCTTTTGGCAGAGTGTTTGCCTGCTGCATACCCTATTACTCTTATTTTTCAGTGACTTAAAATTTTAAGAACTGTTTAAAAATGCTTTGGTTCAGAAGCTTTTAATTCTAATACACTTATCAATATTTCAGCTCTTCCAAAATGACTATAGATATTGTACCTAAAGTACTTTGCAAATGACGTAATTATTTTTCTGAATGGTTATGTGGCTTTGCCAATGACCCCTGCCTGGGTTAGAAAGCCAGCCTCTCAAGTGTGACACTCCCTTCTTACTTCCTCTCTGAGCATCCTTGTGTCCCCCAGGACTACCTATCAACATTTGAAATCCTTGCGAGAGTACATAACATATTCAAATTTGCAGTATAGGTTCATTATTTATAAGAAGACTCCCGATTCATTCAATGCCTTACACTTTGAGATCTGTTCATATTCATTAGTTTAGATGCCTCTGGGTATGTCTGAGTGGTTAAGAAGGGTAAACTGAGGCTGAGAATTTACAAGATTTGCCACCTGACCAGTCCTCTCACCTATGAGTAACTCAGAATCAGTGAACCATATCCAGACCCCTTCCCTAGAGAACCCCAGCTGCCATTTCCCGATCTTGCTTCACCTCTCTGTGGCTGGCAACACTGCAGACTTCTCTCTCTTCATCAAACACGACTTTGGTTTCTATAATATGACTTTCTCTGGCTCTTTCTCCCCCTGGCCCTCTGACTGAGGATAGTCCTTAATCCTCCACTTGTGTCTTTCTAAATTTAAATCCTCTAGAACTTCTTTATTTTTATTTCCTTCATATCATCCTACAGGAAAATTGGAAACCTACTTCTCCAATCCTGACCACTCACCCAGGTTTTCATTCTGAGCTAACAGCTCTTTCCAGATGTCTGAACCTGGAAAAAGCCTCATTTCTGAGATCCAACATGTTCTCAGATAAGTCCACTAATACCGCCCCTCTCTCACCCACATACACACACCAGGAAAGTATTTCCTCTTCCAACAGCAGTATTTTACTTCCAGCAGCGGCTCTGCACAATTTGACACTTCCCTGTTCTCTAATTGTTTACTTTGTGTGTCTGTTTTGCCTTCTGACTCCAATGCCGTATCTCAGAGGGAGGAGGTTCCATGAAGCAGGAAGCCCCCGGAGAGCCCCTAATAAGTGCCGAATGCAAAAAGGTTGAAGTCACCAATTGAGAAAATCCGCATAAAATACACCTGAGCTTTTGGCCTGTGTGAAATCAGCATGATGTCTCCTCCTGGGAGAGGTTCACAGCATATAATTTTTAGTTCCTATTCTTCCCCAGTGCTCAAGTTACTCCAGGAAGCAATTTGGGATGACAGAAAGGCACAGGTCCAGCTGAACATGTGGAAACAAAAATGCTCTAAAATATCTCCCATGAGAAAACCTGATTCCATCTTGGCTGAATATGCTGGTGACATAGGTGGGCCTCAGAAACGTCCCACAAACAACAGGCAAGGTTTAAACATCTGGCTAAAGGGATACAGCATGAGATGCTGGAATCAGACAGACCTGGGTCCAAATACAACGTTAGCAGCTTACCATCTATATGTCCTTGAGAAGTCACTTAACATCTCTGAGATTGACTTCTCTCATTATAAAAATGGAATTAAGATTGTGTCATCAGATTTGTGTGAGGACTGGGGGCTTCCCAGGTGTCACTAGTGGTAAAGAACCCATCTGCCAACGCAGTAGATTTAAGAGATGCTGGTTCGATCCCCGGGTCAGGAGGATCCCCTGGAGGAGGGCATGGCAACCCACTCCAGTGTTCCTGCCTGAAGAGTCCCATGGACNGGGCTTCCCAGGTGTCACTAGTGGTAAAGAACCCATCTGCCAACGCAGTAGATTTAAGAGATGCTGGTTCGATCCCCGGGTCAGGAGGATCCCCTGGAGGAGGGCATGGCAACCCACTCCAGTGTTCCTGCCTGAAGAGTCCCATGGACGGAGGAGCCTGGCTGTCCATGGGATCACGAGAGCCGGACATGACTGAAGTGACCGCGCATGCTTGCACGCACACCCCATACAGCGCCTGTGGTAGAGCAGGGCCCGAGGAGTAACGAATGACTGCTCTTTATGAGGAAGCTGAGACAGGTTTTGATGATGGCAGTGAGGGTGATGTCCAGAACAGACCCACCCACAGGAGGTCAAGGTCCACAGTCGCTTAGTCGTGGCTGACTCTTTGTGGCCCCAAGGACTGCAGCCCACCGGGCTCCTCTGTCCATGGAATTCTCCAGGCAAGAATACTGAGTGGGTTGCCATTTCCTAGAAAGGTCCACTTATATATTTGGCATGCTGCATGTCTGCTCATTTCCCCATGGTTTGGGACCTAAGAATCTCAGCTATGAAAAGTGGCCTGTGTGTACAGCCGAGTCCTTTCTCTTGGGAAGGTATCTTCCTCCCAGTCAAGACAGACACTCCTGGTGCAGCTCGTCCATCTTTCAACAGAGAGATGCGCAGAGATGTCTCTGAATTACCAGCGCAGGTGAAAACCAGCTCTCAGCTGAACTTTTTTTTATTGTTAAGGTCCTTTTCTCTGGGCAGAAATGTTCACTAAAAGACAGACTCTTTGGAAGGGCTAAGCTTAACTGGAGAGGGTAAGTCCCTGAAGCCATCATTTCTGACTCAGATTTTTGTAATGCCCGTGATCATCTGAAGAAGTTCTAAGAATTGTTTTAATTCACTTTAATTAAAAATAAAACTCCAGAGAGTTCCCTAGTGGTCCAGTGGCTGAGACTCCACACTCCCAATGCTGGAGACCCAGGTTTGATACCTGTTGGGAAATCAGATTCCACATGACGCAGCTACAAGTTCACATGTGGCAGCTAAAAGATACTCCATGCCACAAAGGAGATTAATGATCCCTTATGTCGTAACTAACACCCAGTGCAGCCAAATAAACGAACAAACAAATAAATACAAAACTCCAAGTTACAGAATTGTGTCTTCAGAAACCTTTGTCATCATGGCTCTGAATCAGCAAGTTCAGTATAAGAGGGAACAAGATTGAATATTAAATAATAACCCAATTAGATGTTTCCTTTCTTGTTTTTTTCTGTACCAGTTCATTGACCACCGAAGTGCAAATGTTCCAGAATTGACCACTGGCCCCAGAGAACCTCCCCACCCCCCCGGAGTTAGTGAAAAGACTAGTAGTGCTCTTAAAGTTAGGCAGTTGGGCTCTTTCAGACTCATGCTGCATATTATATGGGCTGGTTGACAGAGAACACCATCTGGGGGATTCCACCAGCAACTCTTGTGGTGCACTGCTTGCTCACCAGCCTGGGACCACCCTACCCATTTCCCTGGGCATTGCCCTACTCTGAAGAAACTTGCTGTTTATCTGCCATCTTTACCTTTAAGAATGTACCTATTCACATGCAATCTTCTCCCCATCTCTCAGCAACAAAAGAGCAAGTTTCGTGTCCTCCTTGCTCCTCCTCCTTTGGTTCCCCACTGGCATCTCCTTTTAGAAAGCCTCCAACCTAATGGGTAGACATCCTCAGCTTCTATCCATCTATCCATGCATTCATAGAGTTAGTCCTGTTGACGGATCTAATCTTTATACTACATGAACTCAGCCCTCAAGAGGTGTGAAGTGAATTCACAATTTCAAAATGTGAATCATTTTGAACAATACTTGCCCTGTTGGGATATTGCCAGGCTGAATGTTCTCTAGGGACAGACGTCATAAGACTTTTTAATCCTATACAGTGTCACAGCTTCAGTCTATGTAAACTGAAGTTATAACCTCTAAACTTTAGGGGCAAAACATCCCATAGACTTAGATGAAATGACCATTGGATGGGAGCTGAGAGGTGTTTGATTTTAATCATTGGGCTTTGTGATTGAGGGATATTCTAAAATGGTTTATGATTATTTTTATCAGCCCACTTGAGTTAATGTTGAATTTTCTGTTTGATGGGACCTGCCAATTTCCCATCTGTTGGATCTGAGTAATTTACAAAATGCCCACGATGAATTGTAATCCCTTTACTATCATAATCAATGTACAGTGCATATGGTGCGCCTTGGCCCATGGATGACGGCTAGGGGTCCAGGCCGATAATTATCTTCGCGTACTTCCCAATTGCCTGATGCTTCCCTTTATGGTTTCAGATTATGCTTCTCAACTTTGCTGTGATAGAGAATGTGCTTATTAGTGGGGATTTACTCAAGTCTGAGGCGTGTGTTAGACTTTCAGATTCTGATCCAATAGCTGCCTTTGGCTTTTCGTTTCCCTTGCACTTATACTCTCTCACTCCCTTTGATAAGGACTGAAAGCCTCTAACCTCTCTCAAAAAGTGTGATGAGAAGTACTAATCCCACCGAAGTTGAGTTTCTTGATAACACTGCCAAATATGAGAGGGGAACTTGCATAAGACTGAGAAAAGAAATATATGGATTTGCCCCTTTGAGGAGCGAAATGCAAATCCTGAAATTCACAGTAGCTGATGTCAGAGTGGGTTCTGTAATCTAAAAACATCTGACTTTACAAACAAGAGCTGTCTATGTGACATCTTTCCAAGTCAAAATTCATCTGTTCATCATCCTTCAAGATAACTCATGGCCTGACATAAATTTCTCAACGATGAATCATAAGATAAGCATCCTATTGATTCTGACAAAATTAGAACCAAGCTCCCCCTCCCCAAATGACTAACTGGTGACAATGGGTTAGGGAGGAAGAGACTAGCGAGCCTTGCTGAGAAATATTTCACCTCTGACAGATAATATGGGTGGCCTTCGTCTGTGGCTTGAGCATGGAGAAAAGTGACTACATTACGTCTGATAATTTCAAAATACCAAAGGCAGAAAGATCAGGATGCTTAATGATTTTCCTATAACTTTCCCACAGTGCTACCTGAATGGAGGAGAGTAGTGTTTTTTAGTTAGAGTGGCTTGACTCAGCATTGGAGCACAGGGTGGATCCTTCCACAAATGAGGCCCACCTCAGACATTAACTGGCTCTGGAGGAACAGCATATTTTTAATTGTTCCAAAATGTCATCCAAATCCGGGGACCTGTGTAGGGAGAAATGTCACCTCTATGGTAGGAAAGGCAGAGTGGAAGACAATCCTAGCCCTCGACATTCCCACCATCTCTTTGGTGTGTGCGATTCCTTTCACACTGGCTCACGCTTTTCGTTTCACAGTAAAGACCCAGGTCGTATCGGTGAGAGTATCACTTGCCTCTGTAACAAGTAGACACCAAATGTCTTACGTTTTCTAGAAACATGCATTTCTGGACACGTGTTAGATCAGAGTTAGAACTAACTCTTCTACATGGCCATTCAGGGGTCCAGACTGATAGAGGTTCTTCCTTCTTCAACACCCGACTTCCAGAGTTAACTTGATCCTTCTCCATCCCAGTCAGCCAGAATGGGACAGAATCATGGAGGAGCGTGAGGCCATTTACAGGATCTAGAACTCAGTCACATTGTCACTCGTAACTGCAAGGAAATCTGGGAGATGTAGACTAGCTGGGTGCACTGAAAGAAGAGGCAACAGATATTTAGTAAACAGCGGGCAGTCTCTGCCCCTGGCTTATAAGACAGAGATTCCTGGGAAAAGTAAACATTGGTTATTAATGTTAGTGACCAGCGTCAGATCTTGTTAGGAAGGAAAGTACGAGGGAACCAGAAGAATGAGGAGAAACGTGAAAGAACAAAGCCCTGGATGATGGTGTTGGTGNTTCACATGCAATCTTCTCCCCATCTCTCAGCAACAAAAGAGCAAGTTTCGTGTCCTCCTTGCTCCTCCTCTTTTGGTTCCCCACTGGCATCTCCTTTTAGAAAGCCTCCAACCTAATGGGTAGACATCCTCAGCTTCTATCCATCTATCCATGCATTCATAGAGTTAGTCCTGTTGACGGATCTAATCTTTATACTACATGAACTCAGCCCTCAAGAGGTGTGAAGTGAATTCACAATTTCAAAATGTGAATCATTTTGAACAATACTTGCCCTGTTGGGATATTGCCAGGCTGAATGTTCTCTAGGGACAGACGTCATAAGACTTTTTAATCCTATACAGTGTCACAGCTTCAGTCTATGTAAACTGAAGTTATAACCTCTAAACTTTAGGGGCAAAACATCCCATAGACTTAGATGAAATGACCATTGGATGGGAGCTGAGAGGTGTTTGATTTTAATCATTGGGCTTTGTGATTGAGGGATATTCTAAAATGGTTTATGATTATTTTTATCAGCCCACTTGAGTTAATGTTGAATTTTCTATTTGATGGGACCTGCCAATTTCCCATCTGTTGGATCTGAGTAATTTACAAAATGCCCACGATGAATTGTAATCCCTTTACTATCATAATCAATGTACAGTGCATATGGTGCGCCTTGGCCCATGGATGACGGCTAGGGGTCCAGGCCGATAATTATCTTCGCGTACTTCCCAATTGCCTGATGCTTCCCTTTATGGTTTCAGATTATGCTTCTCAACTTTGCTGTGATAGAGAATGTGCTTATTAGTGGGGATTTACTCAAGTCTGAGGCGTGTGTTAGACTTTCAGATTCTGATCCAATAGCTGCCTTTGGCTTTTCGTTTCCCTTGCACTTATACGCTCTCACTCCCTTTGATAAGGACTGAAAGCCTCTAACCTCTCTCAAAAAGTGTGATGAGAAGTACTAATCCCACCGAAGTTGAGTTTCTTGATAACACTGCCAAATATGAGAGGGGAACTTGCATAAGACTGAGAAAAGAAATATATGGATTTGCCCCTTTGAGGAGCGAAATGCAAATCCTGAAATTCACAGTAGCTGATGTCAGAGTGGGTTCTGTAATCTAAAAACATCTGACTTTACAAACAAGAGCTGTCTATGTGACATCTTTCCAAGTCAAAATTCATCTGTTCATCATCCTTCAAGATAACTCATGGCCTGACATAAATTTCTCAACGATGAATCATAAGATAAGCATCCTATTGATTCTGACAAAATTAGAACCAAGCTCCCCCTCCCCAAATGACTAACTGGTGACAATGGGTTAGGGAGGAAGAGACTAGCGAGCCTTGCTGAGAAATATTTCACCTCTGACAGATAATATGGGTGGCCTTCGTCTGTGGCTTGAGCATGGAGAAAAGTGACTACATTACGTCTGATAATTTCAAAATACCAAAGGCAGAAAGATCAGGATGCTTAATGATTTTCCTATAACTTTCCCACAGTGCTACCTGAATGGAGGAGAGTAGTGTTTTTTAGTGAGTGGCTTGACTCAGCATTGGAGCACAGGGTGGATCCTTCCACAAATGAGGCCCACCTCAGACATTAACTGGCCCTGGAGGAACAGCATATTTTTAATTGTTCCAAAATGTCATCCAAATCCGGGGACCTGTGTAGGGAGAAATGTCACCTCTATGGTAGGAAAGGCAGAGTGGAAGACAATCCTAGCCCTCGACATTCCCACCATCTCTTTGGTGCGTGCGATTCCTTTCACACTGGCTCACGCTTTTCGTTTCACAGTAAAGACCCAGATCGTATCGGTGAGAGTATCACTTGCCTCTGTAACAAGTAGGCACCAAATGTCTTACGTTTTCTAGAAACATGCATTTCTGGACACGTGTTAGATCAGAGTTAGAACTAACTCTTCTACATGGCCATTCAGGGGTCCAGACTGATAGAGGTTCTTCCTTCTTCAACACCCGACTTCCAGAGTTAACTTGATCCTTCTCCATCCCAGTCAGCCAGAATGGGACAGAATCATGGAGGAGCGTGAGGCCATTTACAGGATCTAGAACTCAGTCACATTGTCACTCGTAACTGCAAGGAAATCTGGGAGATGTAGACTAGCTGGGTGCACTGAAAGAAGAGGCAACAGATATTTAGTAAACAGCGGGCAGTCTCTGCCCCTGGCTTATAAGACAGAGATTCCTGGGAAAAGTAAACATTGGTTATTAATGTTAGTGACCAGCGTCAGATCTTGTTAGGAAGGAAAGTACGAGGGAACCAGAAGAATGAGGAGAAACGTGAAAGAACAAAGCCCTGGATGATGGTGTTGGTGTGGGACAAGGCTGTCATCCATCACATTCTTAAAGGATTTTCCAGCAGGATGAGTCACCCTGAGCCAATCATATGATCTGAAAGGTCTTGCTTGTGGCCAGAGGTATGATGGCTAGCAGAGGAAAGGCCAAAATTCATGGCCAGGGAACTATGAGCCTGGGACACAGTCATTTGAAAAAGATGGTCTGATGTAATGGAATTTGGAGCCAGGTTGCTCTGTTTGCCCCTTGCCAGTTCTGTCAATTAGAGAAAATTATTTAACCTCTCTAAGTCTCAATTTTCCATTCTGGAAATGGTAAATATAATGCCTATTTTAGATACCGTTAGACAATAAAAAGACACAACTGCTTATTGACTATCTACCATATGCTAGACACTTTATGTATCTTGTTTAACGCTTACAATTATTCCTTGAGTTAAACATTATTCCCACGCCCTCTATTTTACAGGTGAGGAAACTGAGATTGTAGGTGAACTGGCCAAAGACCCAGAACTAGAATTCTATCTACTCAGGTAGAATTGTGATTTGAACCCAGAGCTTTCCCATCCAAAGTGCATAGTCTTCATTACTATGTTACTCTGCTAAGATAAAATGAGATAGTTTAGATAAATTTGAGTATTTGGCCTGCAGAAGGCACTTAGAAAATATTAGTTTCTTCTTTTTTTCCCTCTGATTTGTTCTCAAAGTCCTAAATTGCAGCTTTCCTTCCTGTGCTCAGATCTTTCTAACTGTGCTTGTTGTTAGCTTACTTTCACTCACATTCACTCACTCAATAAATGTTTACTGAGCGTCTACTACATGTCGTACCCTATGGGTATTAGTTGCGAATACAAAAGACAAGATCCCTTGTCCTTAATGTACTTGTAGCAATGCCAACTGCATCCTCGAGGCGTCTCTGAATGCAGAGACTGAGCCACACTGCCCTTCTTTAAGATGGATTAATACCATAGCATTTGCAACTATAATATTATGTTACCTTGGACACCAGGCAATTAGCAAGTAATTAAATCTCCCTTGGTCTGAATACACCTGCAACCAAACTGTCTGCTAAAGTTCTGTTACACTCATTAATTAGCATGAGTTGAATGATAGGATAATCAGAAAGGAAATACTTCCTCTTGCAGACTAGGAGTAAATGATTAAAAAGTGAAATGTGCTTTTAACACTTTTTGCTTGGGTTTATATTAATGTAAAGTGTATGGACAAGCCAGCCTGCTGCTCATCAATATTAATGTCTCTGGCAATGAATGTCCTAAGGAGAACTTGTGCTGGTATGTATCTCCCTCCATTTGACATCATAAAAACTTTGAAAATAACTCTTGCTTAGTCACTACCTGAATGTTTCCCAACCATAACAAGTAACCACCTCCTAGAGCTAATAGTGAAGGAATCAACATCTGATTAAGTATTGGAAGGAGTACTGAGTTAAGAAGCCACAATTTTATTTTTATGACCACCTACTACAAAGGTACATAGAAAATAGAGAACCCTCCTCCAGTTTCTCTCTTGTCCATTATATTACCAACTTCAATAGAGTCTGCTGATACATCAGGATAAATCTGCTTGTTAACTATAGAGTACTTTTCTAATAATTAGAGAAAATATTCAATAGACCTTTAGAGATCATGTGTCCCCCTTTGAAATCCTTTGGCTCTTGGATTAGCAGATTGCTTTAAGAACTTTGGTGAGAAGTATCATATTATCCTTGTGTCATCCCCTGCTAAGGAGACTCTGAATGAAGCCTCTCAATCAGGGAGAAAAGTCACCATCTGAGCTGTCTGGCTGGTTCATTGTACACGCAGTGCTGGACCTGCCACTGTCGAGTCAGTGGTTCTCATCCCCCAATCCAGGGCCCAGGCAGGCTCCAGCCTTGCAGCCCTCAAGAAAGGCCATGAGTCAGGGCTGCTACAGTAACAGCAAGTTGGAAACAGACCCCAGACAAAGCAAGACATCCCAGAGCCCACTCTGAGGTTTTAAATGTCTATTATTCGAGATATTTGCTGGCCCTTAAACAAAGCTCAATGGACAAACTTCAGTGTTCAAGCTCTAAAGGAATTTAGCTTAATGCTAATGCAGAAAAAATTCCCCAGCCACTCATGTAACTTTATTAGACAAAGTGGAGNCCCAGAGCCCACTCTGAGGTTTTAAATGTCTATTATTCGAGATATTTGCTGGCCCTTAAACAAAGCTCAATGGACAAACTTCAGTGTTCAAGCTCTAAAGGAATTTAGCTTAATGCTAATGCAGAAAAAATTCCCCAGCCACTCATGTAACTTTATTAGACAAAGTGGAGCATGCCTGCTCTTAAGGAAGAAGAAAAAAGACATTATTTCCTTTTTCAGAAATTGTGCTACTCTAGAAAAGGAATGCATTTGAAGTAGCAAACGTAGATGTTTCAGGCAAATGTATACTTTGTCTTCAAATGAACAGCTTTCAAAATGATCTTGGTTAAGCTCCCTTTTATTTTTATCTTTTATTCCCCTACAATGCCAGCTGAGGTTACCCATCTCCCAACAGCTACCAAATGGACTAGTAATTGTAAGGCTCGGTGATTTAATTAGACTCATTCTAAACACTCACATTTTTATCAATTAGTTAATGGGCTAAAGAAGAGTCTCTTTGTTGGAGCCAGGTCATTTGGAAGCTAGAGGCTTCTTGAGGGCAAGAAGCTGAAGAACTGCAGCGTTAATATCTGTAATTAACCTCACGAGTCCTAGGTTGTTCAATTAGGAATGACCTCCCTTCTCTTCCCATATGCCTTTCGTCAGATGGAGCTTGAATGTAAAATAATCACTGAAGAAAAATGAATCAAAAAAGAATGTTTCAAAAAAAAAAATTAAACCAGGATGAAAAAGCTTCCTGTCTTCAAGTGCTTCTCAGTTACTTATTCAACTAAGGTTGTTAATTGGTGGCTTGCCCTAAAAATAATAATTCTGAGTATTTCAGAATTCAGCCATGCTCCTGAAAATAGATATGGAGGAATCTTTTAAAATAAGGTTTTGTCTTATCATACAGGCCAGTTCTAAAACAGAAATGATGTTCTGTGCTTCTGAAAAAGTTCAGTCATTGAGTACTCCCTGTAAATTATTGCCTTCAGCTTTCTTGACTTGGAGGATTCCATTTACTGTTTCCATAAAAGAAACCTTCCATGTATGCTCACAATTTTAACAATAAAAAGATATGATATGCATTAAATCAAGGAGTATTTCGATTCTTAACAAGCTAGTCAACTTCTCTTGTGAGAAGTCTATGGGAAATTCATAAACGGTACATACTTATTTCCACTTGCTGATCACTGACAAAATGTAAGGCGGCCTTACACATAGACACTAGTATGGACAAAAAAAATTAATCTGTAAGAAAGTCATAAAATAATTTACAAGTTAAAATATACAAAAGGCCACACTAAATTATCTACCAGGAAAAATGGACACCCTCAAAGACTGTACACTTATTTTTTCATTTCTAACTGAATCTATAAATCACTATGGTTCAGCAAGGTAAGTATTTTGAATTTAAAGGAAAAAATATATTCACTTGAAACCAAAAATATCCAAAAAAGTAGCAGTTACAAAGATAACTTCTTCATTTTCTGCCTGTTTAGCAACCATTCATAAACAAGCAAGTCAAGGACTGAATTTGGAAGAACCACGCAAAACAGAGAGGAAAGAACACTTGTTTTAAGGGTTTTAACAAGAAAGGGGTATGGACTATCATTTGAGAAAATCTGATTCTATCAGGCATTCGTTACAAGCTTTGAGTTCTATCTATTGCCCCTAGTCATCAAAATTAAAGACACCAAAACAGCTGATAAAAAGCGGTGATTCCCAGCTCCTACTGTAATTGCGTGCATCTACCAGCCGCTCTGGCCAGTAGCAGTTTACGTTTATTGTTATGGTCAACAATTATATTGTGCATGCTCAGTAAATACTCTGCTCTGCTAAGCTTCATAAATGTGCCCTTTGTTTCCCTCATCATTAGGCAGACAGTTCATTCTGTACAATGTCCAACTTCTAGACAGGTGGAATAAGGAGGTGGCATCTGTCTAAATATTGAATGCCACGCTTCCCCCATCTGCTGTAATAACAGTGCCGGGGCTGCTTGGCTTCAGTTATCCCCTCCTGCATACAACCAGTCAGCCATATGCCCTATATAGTGCACGTGCCACCAGAGCGACAGGGCCTGTTTTGCAGCCTCTGAGCTGGTAACCAAACAAGTAAGGAAAAGAGGAGAGGTGGAGGTTGGAGGTCAGGCACGTGCAGGAATCAGCAGGTGATGGTCAACATGTCTACTGAGAGCAGTTCCAAGAACCAATGGAAAAGGCCTTCAAAAGTCAATGGCCACCATAGAGCACACTGCCAATCACATTTTACAGGGCATGCCTTCCAGGCTAGGCAAATAAGAAGATTTCGAGCACATGGCAGTTCATCGTCTATAATCCTGTCTTAGCCCAGCGTGGCTTAGTGACAGTTCAGTGACAGATGACGAGCACATGACAGCTGCAGGATCTTACACAAACGCATACAGTAAAATTAAAATTAAATTAGTGACACGCGTGTACACATCGGTTGTGCAACAGTTACACAATCTGTTCGAGACCCCTCACAGACTGCCACTGTGCCCTCAATTCAGGGTGCCTCTAAGCACTTTCAAAAGGCACCCAGGAACTGGTCCTAGCCAGGAAGGGCCCTTCCCTTGGGCAAAGGTGTAATTCAAAAGGTCTCTGAGGCAAAAGAAGGTGCTGAGGTTCCCACACACACAAATGGCAAAGCTTAATGATGTTTCCAACTGGCCTAATTAAAATTGACTGAGGGTTTTGAGTATTTCAAGGAAGGGGGAAAAGTCCAACACCACAGAAGGAGGGATGTATATTGGACCTGGAGGAAGTCATGAAACTCTATGCTCCTTCGATCCGAAATCAGCTGATCACACGACTGACAAATGCTACATGTTTTTGTAAAAATGTGAAAGCCTGGACTTGAGAACACTAATATTATATAAGTGATATTAAAATGTGATAGCCGATACTTAAGTGTAACTTCTATTGTTTTAAATGTCTGTGTCCTCTGCCATAAATTGCTTATGTTCTTACTTTCCTTTGTCTGAATTTTTTTTTTTTCCTGAATATTTATTTAGGTAACTTAGCCTGATAAAGGAGTTTCTCAAACTGTGTTTCTCCATGTAACCTTATAAAAGTGTTACATATTTTTGGAAATTTAAGCTTATGTTTAGAATCTGTTTTACCTAACTCACTTCGAAAGGATTTCTGATGATTACGTTTCATATTTATATTTACTTCAAATAAAGACCACTAGGTTGGCAGGAAAAAATGTTAGATTAAAAAAAAAAGGAAACAGTTTTGGCTCTTGAGATGCTGGTCACAGCTCTGTATGATATCATTATCTTTTGAATATTTTGGTCCTACATTCACGTCTTGCTAGATTTACAATTTGCAGTCGGGGAAAAAATTAGTACAGATAAAATTCATACTTACTGATTTTTGAATGTTTTCATAATAATCTAGAAAAAAGTTAGCTTTCTTCTCAAGAAATCAACTCAAATACAACACAAATGTTTATTCCAAATGCCCAAATCTATTTATACTTCATGAAACCAACCAAGAGGTACATCTCTATAGTTCTCAATGTTTATGATAATTTACTCTGTATACAATTACTTCAGAAATCATTCTGTTTTAACATATGAAGTAACTCATGAAGTTTAAGTTAGAGGTTTTTTTAAAAAGACTATTTTAAATTATTAGAACCTTATACCAAAATTACTTATTTATAAGTAATTATTGTCAATCCTCACAGCACCTCTCTGAACACAAGTGACTAAAGCAACAAAGTACTGACAGTGACAGGCAGTTTCATCAAAGTCATATGCAAAAATACCACTGGCAGAGTTAAGATTTTCAAAAGAACTTCTTACTTTGCCTTTTAGACTATTACTATCAACCCAAAACTTCCTCGCCTGATTTTATTTTTCTTGTCTGATTTCATTTTTCTTGCCTGATTTTAAATTCCTATCCCTCCTTTTGGGTCTGATCCTCTGCTTTAAATCACCTGTGTCTCCTACATTGCTAAACATGAAGGAAACCTCAGAATCAATGGAAATGTGTTTATGAATAAAGACGGGAACATGTTTAAAGTTAGTACAGAAGCCTGACTTCTGGATGTTTGGGGATTATCTCTAAAACTTGAACTAATTGTATTTCCCTAAGAATGAAATCTTACCAATCAATGCTGATGGTGTTTTGGGTATAAGATTTATTGAAGAATTTAAAATTCTCCTGAGGTAATAATAAAATTACCTCCTGTTTCCAACTGAAGAATCTTTGAACATTTCCTCTTTGATTTCTGTATGACATGCAATTTCCCTTGAAGTTAGGTTCTACTGAGTATACACACAAATTATTATGTGTCTCAATTAAAGAGATTTCCCAGAGCCTTTCTTTAAAAAGCAACAACAAGCAAGCAAGCAAACAAAACCTCTCATAAGCAACTCTTTTATTGTTTTTATTGTTTAGTTGTTGAAAGTGAAAGTCACTCAGTCGTGTCTGACTCTTTGTGACCCCATGGACTGTATAGTCCATGGAATTCTCCAGGCCAGAATACTGGAGTGGGTAGCCTTTTCCTTCTCCAGGGGATCTTCCCAACCCAGGGATCAAACCCAGGTCTTCCACATTGCAGGTGAATTCTTTACCAGCTGAGCCACAAGGGAAGCCTAAGAATACTGGAGTGAGCAGCCTATCCCTTCTCCAGCAGACCTTCCTGACCCAGGAACCAAACGAGGGTCTCCTGTATTGCAGGCAGAATCTTTACCAACTGAGCCATCAGGGAAGCCCATGAAGAAAATCTCAGAATCAGTGGAAATGTGTTTATGAATAAAGTAAAGGCCGAAACATGTTTAAAGTTGGTACAGAAGCCTGACTTCTGGATGTTTGGGGATTATTATTGCTTAGTTATTACTTCTATTTAACCAAAGTTTCTGCTGAAACCTTGCTCTCCAGTTCTCTGTCCCATTCCCAGAAAAGCCATTAATCAAGTTTCTCTATTGGTCACATGTCCTGTATTGTGATATTGCACAAAAAAGTATAGAAAATACAAGTTCTATGGCATTCCACACTTAGGTAGCAGAGGCCCTTGTTCAAAAGAAAGTGAAAAGCAAAAAAGCAAATGACAACTTTTAATTTGTATTGCTAAGCCTTTCCTTGGTATATCCAAACAACAGACTGAAAGTCAGCCAGCTCCAGGACCAAGTGCTCAAATTAGATCCCTAGTTCATCCAGATCACACATGTGATCTGCATACATGTGAGCACAAAAATCACACAGGATCACAGTCCCACCTGTGTGGGTATTCAGGCTCTCCAGTCAGTGATAACAGTGTGCGTACAGAGAAAGAATGCTTTTCTTTCAAAGGCTGAAGGAAGTGGAAAATCAACACAGATAGAAACTAATAGGTATGTCCTATTTTGAAAAAATACGTATATTTTGGTAAATAGGGTCACAGAGAGAGCACCCAAGGGGTGCTCCAAGGGGACGAAATGCCCCACTTCGAAAGATACACACTAATGGTCACTGCAGGTGGCTTCAAGTTTATTGAAAAATGACACAAATCATAAAAATACCAGAATAAAGTAAATCATTAGGTTGATTATTGGGTTGATGCGGTCACTGTGCCTGGCACAGCAGTATCCTCCAAAGGAGGTTCTGTGTCTGAGTTACTCTGCAGCCCACCCATGAGGATGAAGCTTCAGTATTTGCTAGGTGGGCAACTGTCGTGGGAGAAGGCAGGTTGGAGCATGAGCTTCCTAAGTCACTAAACAGACCTTTAAAAAAAAAACCAAAAAGCCTTCTCATTAAGAATTATTATTTCCATCCCTCATCTTCATTAGAAATAAAAGAGTTATACTTAGGAACAAAATCTGAAATGATGAAAATCCTTCAAGGCAAAGAAGAAAGATTTAGCAGTTCACCCTTTTATTACTGTTATGATGACTCCTTATTACTTAGCACTTACATGGCACTTTATTCTTTCCAAGGGCTTTACAATCCTTAATTACTTAGTCTTGAAATATATTTAGGAAGGCACTTGACTTTATTTGACACAGCTATTCGAAACCTGTTTTGCCCCATTTTCAGTCCCCATGTGTGGAGGTACAGTATCTTCCTGCTGGGAAGCAAGGTGCCAGAAGGGGGCTGAGAGAAAGGAACTCCTGAAGAAAAATGGAGGCAAGGAAGGAGAGGAGAAACCAGCCTATGTTAAAATAACAATAATCAGCAATGACAACCGCTCTTTCCTTCTCTTTGGCGTTCTTTGCCAACCCAGCATCCTTCAAAATTTTTAATAATCAGTAATTTATAAAATGCAATAAATATGCATTATATATACCCTACACACAACAGATCTCTCTAGCTGAACTATGTTGCTTGTCATGCAAATAGGTAATCCTGAACCAATTAGAACACAAAAGCATGTTGTAGTAATGGAAGTTTCTGGATGCCAGCTCTTAGGCACTGGGTCCTTAAAGAGAGAAGAAAAAAGAAACACGGAGAACAATATCATCATTCTATCAGCAGTTAACTTGAGTCTACTTATGCATGATCAAAGACTACAAATATAGTTTAAACAGCATGAAATAATCGCTAGGTTCACAATATGAAATGATTTTGAAAAGCAAAACCAACAACAACCCTGGTGCCACTGTGTTCGGCAACTGAAGACTGATTTTGTGACGCACAGCCAAGCTGAGGCGGTGGTAAGGAAATTAAGGTTACGAGGCTAGCCTCCCTCCTGGGTTCCCTTTGAAGATTCCTATATTCTGGGGGAGAGGGTAATGAAAATATTTTACCTCCCCTATCGCAATTAGGTCAGTGGGCCAGAGAAAAGCGCTGCTCACACACACCAATGCAATTGCAACCCCAAAAGAGGCAAAAAGGATAGGATTCAGCAATACTCCCTGCATGAGAATGGCCAGCCAAATAGCAGTGAATAGCTCTTCCTCTCCTAGATTTGGATTTTGAAGAAGGAGAGAGAGACTAAGAGAAGCAAGTCCTCTTCCCAATTCTTAAGCTTCTGACACTTGACTAGTGTCCACATAAACAAGGAGCATGAAGAAACCACAGCAAACCATGCCCAAAGCCGGAGATGAGGGTCTGTGTTCATCAAGAGGAAAAGAATGGCCCTTGCACCTAGATTGCCTGAGCGTCCTTAGTAAGAAAGATCCATCCATCTGGTTGCTTTGTGGTGGTTGTGTTTTTATTTTCATTTCGGACACTGACGAGGCAAAGGAGTGATGTATAGAAATTTAAAGTCCAGAAACTTAATAAAATGGCTCTAAACATGACAGCATTATGAAAAAGATTAATTACTAGGAGTAAAGAGGCCCGATGCCAGGAATTTATAGGATTGATACAAATATAATGCCCTGCTGGGCTGCTGGGCCAGTAAAATGCAACCCTAATCTTCAGGCCTATTGTTGTTTTTGCAGAAACAACAGGCTTCAGCCATGAAAACAAAAGGGTATATAATAAAATTTCAGTAGGGGGAAAAATCACTACAGCCATGGAAAATAAACACCTTTAAAGAATCTTTTTATGAATACCTAGCCCAACTCTCCCTTCAAGTGCCAGTCTCTACAGAGTAAAGGTGCCATTGTTGTGTTTATCTCAGAGACCAGCAGAAGGAAAAGAGAGGACCAGTTAGCAAGAAGAGACAGGACCACCAACTGCATTGCCTGTTGTTCCTATTGGCACTGGACAGTTTGCTCTTTAGTTGGGAAATAATCCAGATGCCTTCTTAAATAAGAGAATCGCTCTTGCAAACACAGGAAGACCTTTGCCTACAATTTTGACTTAGTTCCTTGTGAACATTTTTTAAGCTCCCCTCCCCTTTGAGGTTCACTGTATGCATCTTGCCCATCTCTTATAATTGATGTGTCTGACATTCAGAAACACTTTGTGAAACCACAAATTAGTCATGGCAGGAACAAGAAAAGAAGCTCAACTCGGCAATTGGATTACACTAACCAATCGGACCAGTGTCTGCCTTTGTTTGTACTCGCCACATTGATGATAAAGAGAAAGACAACTTTCATAACCAGTAATCTGAGGTTTGAACTACATCATGTCTAAAATCATACACATTTTCTGGGGACCAACTGAAGGGAAAACACTGTGTTTTCCCACATTTGTGCGTTCATAATATTTCTGAAAAGTGTGAAGGGGCAAGTGTAAAAACACCTACTCTAAAAGCAACCTGTGTTTACATATAAATTATCTTGCCATTCTTATCATGCAAAGGATTCATTTATAACATATGGTGTCTGTTTCACACGCTAACAGTGGCTTTTTAATTTGAAGTCAGCCACAATCAGTGGTCCTAAATCCTCACTGTCTCTGGGATTAATTATGGGCACTAGACAGCAATAGCAATCCTCTCTTCCTGATAAGCTGCATGGAGAAGTTGGCAAGAGGAGAAAATAGGCCTTTCAAGGTTAGAGAGTAACTAGAGCTGACATACACTCGTCTTCCGTGACACTCATTTGAAACCATAATATTAATGTTAAAATAGCCTCCATTCTTAAGGGCTGTTTAGTGAAACATCATACATAAAAGAAATGCGGTTTCTAAATGCTTTCTACTTCTTCCTCTCAGCAGAATAATTGAAAGAGCCACATGCCTCTGCCTCTGCCGTGCCTCAGCAGTTGTTAAATAAACACAACCAGCCTAGGCAGACTGATGGACCAAGTTGAGCTGCGGTTCCATCAGTCAGCATCTTCCCAGCTTCACAAACCAGAACTTTCAGGACACGGGCTGCATGTGTGCAGGACACTCTGCCTCACTGTGGATAAAAAAAATCACAGTTTCTGCCCACAGATAAACAGATCTGCCAGAGTGAAACTGACCACATACCCACCTGTGCTCCCTCCAGTATGCAACCTAAAGTGGAGTTCCTGGTCCCAATTGTACATGCAGACTTGCTTACATAAGATGCTTGAACCACCTCGTTGTTTCAGCAACCTGTTTATCACCTGCTTCTAAAGACTGGAGAAAGGGTCAAATGACTTTTTGAGATCCTATCCAGTTCTGTTTTTCAAATCTAATGATGTTTTACTGAACCAGGCTGATTGTGTCTTGGGTATCTTGTGTGTGTAGTCACTTGAGAACTTCTGGGATATGCCTACAACACATTGGACATTGCACTGGGGCTGAGGATACAGTGATGAGCAAACCAGTGGGGTTCCCGCCTTCAGAAGTAGGGGTGCAAAAGAGAAACGAGGCCAGATCATTTTGGGGATTGAAGAAATCTTCCTTGAGGAAGCAACATTTGGGCTGAAATGTCTTTTCTTTTTTAAAAATTTATTTTTAATTGAAGGATAAGGAGCCTGGTAGGCTGCAGTCCATGGGGTCGCGAAAAGTTGGACACGACTGAGACTTCACTTTCACTTTTCACTTTTCACTTTCATGCGTTGGAGAATGAAATGGCAACCCACTCCAGTGTTCTTGCCTGGAGAATCCCAGGGACGGGGGAGCCTGCTGGGCTGCCATCTATGGGGTTGCACAGAGTCGGACACGACTGAAGTGACTTAGCAGTAGCAGCAGCAGCATTGTGTTGGTTTCTACCAAACATCAACATGAATCAGCCATAGGTTTACCCCTGTCCCCTCCTACTTGAACATCCTTCCCCTCCCCACCCCACCCCTCTAGGTGTTTACCAAGTCCCAGTTGAGTTCCCTGAGTCATACAGCAAATTTGGGATGAAACATTAAGGATTTAGTTGACCAAGACAGAAAAGTGGAAGGCACAGCATAGGCAAAGGTCCTGAGGTGGCTGGGGACAGATTCTCACAAGCAGCTAAGAGAAGGAAGGTGACTGGAAGGGTGGAAATCAGAGGTGTCAAGTGCTACAGGAAGTGCCACAGGCAGGCAGAGGTTCAACTCTAGAGCGGTTTTGCACAATCACAGAAACCCAAAGGCTTTTCTTCCAAGGCTTTCAACTGCATAGTGAACAAATAAGAGTACAGACTCTCACTTCAGGAACTCTCTAAGATCTAACTACCTCAAAATACTCACAAATAATGTAGAACTAGGGTTTAGAATTTGAGCCATTCAGATATCTAACTCTGGTTTTGCGGTTTAACCACAGTTTAAAGTCTTAACCATCTCAGAAATTCAAAGTTCAACCATCTAAGAAATTCAAAGTTCAACCATCTAAGAAATTCAAAGTTGTAACCAAAATGTTCCTCATATGCGGGCTAGTTTCTGAGTTAGGGACTTCACTAATATGGAGATGAATAAACCCTTTTTATAACTGGCTTATATTCAAGAGGATTTTAGTCTTTCACGGATAAAATGTTGATGCTATCATAGTTCAGAATTTGTTTTCTTGTCAAGCTACTCAAGAGATTTTTTTTTTTTTTTTTGGTTAAATAACAGCACTGAGATGCTATCTCACTAGAAACTGATAGTTTCTAAAAAATAGGCACACAAATCCTTCAGATCAGCCAAAGTCATTACTGAATCCTTTTGCCAATGTGGACAAAAGGATTGAACTAGTTGTAGATACATAATTATGNCCACATGCCTCTGCCTCTGCCGTGCCTCAGCAGTTGTTAAATAAACACAACCAGCCTAGGCAGACTGATGGACCAAGTTGAGCTGCGGTTCCATCAGTCAGCATCTTCCCAGCTTCACAAACCAGAACTTTCAGGACACGGGCTGCATGTGTGCAGGACACTCTGCCTCACTGTGGATAAAAAAAATCACAGTTTCTGCCCACAGATAAACAGATCTGCCAGAGTGAAACTGACCACATACCCACCTGTGCTCCCTCCAGTATGCAACCTAAAGTGGAGTTCCTGGTCCCAATTGTACATGCAGACTTGCTTACATAAGATGCTTGAACCACCTCGTTGTTTCAGCAACCTGTTTATCACCTGCTTCTAAAGACTGGAGAAAGGGTCAAATGACTTTTTGAGATCCTATCCAGTTCTGTTTTTCAAATCTAATGATGTTTTACTGAACCAGGCTGATTGTGTCTTGGGTATCTTGTGTGTGTAGTCACTTGAGAACTTCTGGGATATGCCTACAACACATTGGACATTGCACTGGGGCTGAGGATACAGTGATGAGCAAACCAGTGGGGTTCCCGCCTTCAGAAGTAGGGGTGCAAAAGAGAAACGAGGCCAGATCATTTTGGGGATTGAAGAAATCTTCCTTGAGGAAGCAACATTTGGGCTGAAATGTCTTTTCTTTTTTAAAAATTTATTTTTAATTGAAGGATAAGGAGCCTGGTAGGCTGCAGTCCATGGGGTCGCGAAAAGTTGGACACGACTGAGACTTCACTTTCACTTTTCACTTTTCACTTTCATGCGTTGGAGAATGAAATGGCAACCCACTCCAGTGTTCTTGCCTGGAGAATCCCAGGGACGGGGGAGCCTGCTGGGCTGCCATCTATGGGGTTGCACAGAGTCGGACACGACTGAAGTGACTTAGCAGTAGCAGCAGCAGCATTGTGTTGGTTTCTACCAAACATCAACATGAATCAGCCATAGGTTTACCCCTGTCCCCTCCTACTTGAACATCCTTCCCCTCCCCACCCCACCCCTCTAGGTGTTTACCAAGTCCCAGTTGAGTTCCCTGAGTCATACAGCAAATTTGGGATGAAACATTAAGGATTTAGTTGACCAAGACAGAAAAGTGGAAGGCACAGCATAGGCAAAGGTCCTGAGGTGGCTGGGGACAGATTCTCACAAGCAGCTAAGAGAAGGAAGGTGACTGGAAGGGTGGAAATCAGAGGTGTCAAGTGCTACAGGAAGTGCCACAGGCAGGCAGAGGTTCAACTCTAGAGCGGTTTTGCACAATCACAGAAACCCAAAGGCTTTTCTTCCAAGGCTTTCAACTGCATAGTGAACAAATAAGAGTACAGACTCTCACTTCAGGAACTCTCTAAGATCTAACTACCTCAAAATACTCACAAATAATGTAGAACTAGGGTTTAGAATTTGAGCCATTCAGATATCTAACTCTGGTTTTGCGGTTTAACCACAGTTTAAAGTCTTAACCATCTCAGAAATTCAAAGTTCAACCATCTAAGAAATTCAAAGTTCAACCATCTAAGAAATTCAAAGTTGTAACCAAAATGTTCCTCATATGCGGGCTAGTTTCTGAGTTAGGGACTTCACTAATATGGAGATGAATAAACCCTTTTTATAACTGGCTTATATTCAAGAGGATTTTAGTCTTTCACGGATAAAATGTTGATGCTATCATAGTTCAGAATTTGTTTTCTTGTCAAGCTACTCAAGAGATTTTTTTTTTTTTTTTGGTTAAATAACAGCACTGAGATGCTATCTCACTAGAAACTGATAGTTTCTAAAAAATAGGCACACAAATCCTTCAGATCAGCCAAAGTCATTACTGAATCCTTTTGCCAATGTGGACAAAAGGATTGAACTAGTTGTAGATACATAATTATGTAAAGAATCATTTTTTGTGTCATTGTACAGTGGACTCTATGAGAGGCCATGGAGGCAGCATCATAAATAGGGATGAGCTGATTATTACACTTGACTCAAACATCACTAAAGAAAATATCTGTGTTTTTCTTAGCCTAATTAACTGTAGACATAACTGATGTACAAAACAGTGTTCAGCAGGAAATTTTGCCATTTCTCAAAATAACCTCCTGCGTGTTGACTCTTCACACTTCATTGATTCTTCTAGGCCTTTCCTGAGCTCTTCCTGTTCTTTCTGAGGTCTGGGATCTTGCCTCCCTTCATTGAATATATCTTAGTAATGAACATATATTCCAGATTTTAAATAAATTCCCTTCTTACCCAATACTTACTGTTCTTTTGCTCAGTTTCAAAACATCTAATTTTCTTGCAGCAAATATCGCTTTCATATAAAGGTGGACTGCAGCACACCAGGCATCCTTGTCCTTCACTGTCTCCTGGAGTTTGCTCAAACTCATGTCCATTGAGTCAGTGATGCCATCCAACCATCTCATCCTCTGTTGCTTCCTTCTCTTCTTGCCCTCAATCTTTTCCAGACCCATCAGGGTCTTTTTCAGTGAGTCAGCTCTTCTCATCAGGTGAACAAAGTATTAGAGCTTCAGCTTCAGCATCAGTCCTTCCAACGAATATTCAGGGTTGATTTCCTTTAGGATTGACTGGTTTGACCTTGCAGTCCAAGGGATTCTCAAAAGTCTTCTCCAGCAACACAATTCAGAAGCATCAGTTCTTCTGTGCTCAGCCTTCTTTATGGTCCAGCTCTCATATCCGTACATGACTGCTGGAAAAACCATAGCTTTAACTATACAGACCTTTGTCAGCAAAGTGATGTCACTGCTTTTTAATACACTGTTTAGGTTTGTCATAGCTTTCCTTCCAAGGAGCAAGTGTCTTTTAATTTCCTAGCTGCAGTCTCTGTCTGCAGTGATTTTGGAGCCCAAGAAAATAAAATCCGTCACTGTTTCCACTTACGGTCAATTAATCTATGACAAAGAAAGCAAAAATATACAATGGAGAAAAGACAATCTTTTCAGTAAGTGGTGCTGGGAAAACTAGACAGCTACAAGTAAAAGAATGAAATTAGACCATTGTTTAACACTATATACAAAAGAAACTCAAAATGTATTAAAGAACTAAATGTAAGACCAGATACTGTAAAACTCCTAGTGAGAAACAGGCCGAACTTTCTTTGACATAAATTGAAGCAATATTTTTTGGGCCTGTCTCCTAAAGCAAATGATATAAAAGCAAAAATAAGCAAATGGTACCTAATTCAACTTAAAAACTTTTGCACAGCAAAAGAAACCGTTGACACAATGAAAAGACAACTTACTGACTGGGATAAAATATTTGCAAATGATATGACTGATAAGAGATTAATAGCCAACACATACAAACAGTTCATCTAATTCAACACCAAAAACATCAACCAACCCAACTGAAAAATGGGCAGAAAATTAAAGAAACATTTTTCAAAGAAAAAATGCAAGTGGCCAACAGGCACATGAAAAGATGCTCAACGTTGCTAATTATCAAGGAAATGAAATCAAAATCACAATGAGATATCACCTCACAATTGTCAGAATGGCGATCATCCGAAAGGAATATGAATAACAAATGTTACTGAGGATGTGGAGAAAGAGGCACCCACATGCTGATGGTAGGAATGTAAGCTGGTGCAGCAATTGTGGAAATCAGTATATGCAGCTCTCTCAAAAACTAAAATCAGAACTACCATATGACCCAGCAATTCCACATCTGAGTATAAATCTGAAAACTACAAAAACACTAATTTGCAAAAGATGCATGTTCACAGCAGCATTGCTTATAATTGCCAAGTTAAGGAAGCAATCTAAGCGTCCGTCAACAGATGGATGGATAAAGATGACATGGTGTGCAGTGTATATATACATACACACAATGAAATTCTACTCAGCCATTTAAAAAAGGTAATTTTGCCGCTTGCAGCAACATGAATGGATTTGGAGGACGTTATGCTAAAGTGAAATAAGTCAGACAGAGAAAGATACAGTATGATATCACTTACATGTGGAATCTAAAACTACAACCAACTAGTGAAGAAAATAAAGAAGAAGCAGACTCACACATATAAAGAACAAACTAGTTGTTACCAGTAGGGAGAGGGAAAGGAGGAGAGTCAACAAAGAGGTAGGGAAAAAAGAGGGCTGCTATGGGATTCATGTGTCTGAAACTTTCGAAAACTGTAAGGCACTATGAAATTTAAAGAACCTTTATTCAACAAATAAAATAAAAATCTAAAAGAGCATAAAGGTACCGATACACTTTTATTGTATACACACCTATTGATATACTTAAAGAGCAAAAAAAGAAATCAGTGAAGAAAAGATGAACCATTTAGACTGTGAATCTCTGTTGTAAAACTGATTCACTCTATGAAGAAAAATAAAACTTGATTCCTACCTAAAAATGTGAACTTCAGAGAGAGTGAGAAATGCCCATGTGAAAGATAAAATTAAAAGCTAATATAGGAAAAATGTTGGAGAATACCTTTATGAACTTAGGGTGAGGAAGGATTTTTTTTTTTTAAGGCCTGAACTGAAAGCAGAAAATTTGTTGGGCTTCACAAAAAATAAATTAGTAATTTTTATTCAACAAAAGATACCACAAACTTGACAAGTTAATAATGACAGATAAGAGATATTTGTCTTGAGTAAAACTAATGAGATTTTAGACTACACAAAGTACTCCTGCAGACGAGTAAAAAAAAAAAAAAAAAAAAAAGAACTCCAGTGGAAAATGAGATAATATTCAGTCACATAAAAGAAGTGGAAAGAACTAACAAATACACAGGAAGAAAGGCAACACATTAACAACCAGAGATACATAAATTTTTTAAAAAGTAAAATAACATTTTTATCTCCACCAGATGAGTACAAACTTAGAAAACCAGATAATGTCAAGTGTCAGAGACAACTTGGGGAATTGTAAACCCTGGTACGTTACTGGTGGGAATGCAAACCTGAATACAATTAAGCCACAAAATAATCTGACACAGTGTGTACCCGAGAGAAATTCTTACACAAATTCCAAAATGCTCGTGTATAAGGATATTCATGGCACATTTTCATTATAATGGAGACATCAAACAAGGTAGATGCATGCTATGTAGTGGTCAAAAGCAAAGAACTACACGGATATACAGCATGGAGCAGACTCCTGAGAGTCCCTTGGACTGCAAGGAGATCCAACCAGTCCATCCTAAAGGAGATCAGTCCTGGGCGTCCATTCGAAGGACTGATGTTGAAGCTGAAACTCCAATACTTTGGCTACCTGATGCAAAGAGCTGACTCTTTTGAAAAGACCCTGATGCTGGGAAAGATTGAGGGCAGGAGGAGAAGGGGTTGACAGACGATGAGATGGTTGGATGGCGTCACTGACTCAACGGACATGAGTTTGGGTAAACTCCAGGAGTTGGTGATAGACAAGGAGGCCTGGCATGCTACGGTTCACACAGTCGCAAAGAGTTGGACACAACTGAGCAACTGAACTGAACTGAACTGGAGGACAATTCTTAAATACAGTGTGAAGGAAAAAATTAGCTCTGGAATGGGATCCACCATACGAGAGCACTTATTTATATTAAAATCATGCATGAACCAAACCCAACACGGCAAATGTTCCAAGGATACATACACATCCAATACACCTATGGAAATGGGAGGGCAAATGGGAATGAGCTTGGGGGAGATGACAGTGTGATGTAAACTCAAAAGCATAATTTGGTTTTCCCTAGTGGTCCAGTGGTTAAGAATCTATCTGCCGATGCAGAAGACACAGGTTAGATCCCTGGTCTGGGAAGTTTCCACATGCCATGGGGCAACTCAACCTATGTACCACAACTAGAGGATGCCTGCGTGCAGCAACAAGGACCCACGCCGCCAAAAATTAATAAATTAGTTAAAAAATTTAAAGCATGATTAACTCAATTTTCTGAACCTAGTTTAAGAATGAAATCCCTCTAGTGAAAAAGCTAAAGGAACATTAGTTTTTAATCTGCTAAAACCAACAACAAAGAAAGATACATTATAAAAAGGAAATTAAATGGTCACTTTGAACTTTATCTAGAAACTAACTTTCTCAAGGACAGATAACCCCTACACCCTCGTGGGCTTCCCTGATCGCACAACGGTAAAGAATCTGCCTTCAGTGCAAGAACCACAGGAGACATGGGTTCGATCCCTGGATCGGGAAGATCCCCTGGAGGAGGGCATGGCAACCCACACTCGTATTCTCGCCTGGAGAACCCCGTGGCAGAGGATCCTGGCGGGCTACAGTCCATACAGTCACGAAGAGTCGGACCTGAGTGAAGCGACTTAGCCTGCATGGTCTGATAAGTTCAGCCTTATTCCTGGAGCAATTCTAAGTGTTAAATATTATTTCATAGAGTGGGGATAAGGGGGATTTTGAATCTCTAAAACAATGCATGGAACACTTTATTAATAGCTGGAAGGAAAATATATGTGTTCTTCAGGGCTAGTTTCAGAGAAAACCACTAGGACGGTGACAAACTAACTGGGGGAGTGACTAAGTGCCATTCATTGTGCCTGCAGACAGGACACGGGCTCTAGGAGATCAGCATATTTGTATCGAGGACAGTTCTAAAAGCCCAGAGTATTAGAATCAAAAATAATGTGTCTCTTTATTCACTTTATTCCTAGTTTTGCTATTAGCATCTATACAATGTCTAAATGAAGGATCATTTGAAAAGTACTTTCTGCTTAAGTGATTTGCAGCTATTATCACAAAGCTGCTCAATCTATAAGCATAATAGTTATAACTACATTTCAAAAGAACTTCATTTCCAAAGGACTTTCGTGACACGTGCAGCGTGGCCCCTATATCTACAGAAGGGGCTGGAAATGAATTCTCAGCCTATTAGCTCTCCCCTTAACTCCAGCGGCATCTGCATGGTGTTGGGTGGTGCTGAACTGGCGGGACTGGGATCCCTTAACAGCTTTTGCTGCTTCTCTCCTCCCAGCCTTGCATGGACTGTCACCAGTGCATTGCTAATTGAACATGATGGGCACTAGGTTGATTAAAGAGAAAATTACATTCTACTTATCAAATGCTGATTAGCATAACTACCACATGTGCTTGCTTTCTCTTCCCCTATTCAATAAACATTTCATTAGAAAAATGAATTCTGTCACTTGGGAGATGGGCCTCTAGCTCAAACTTCTTATTCGGCAGGTAATATTCAGAGGAGCTTGATACATAGTCCACAGTGTGTGTGTGTTGCCTTATTTATGTTAAAAAAAAATTTCCTGAGCAGATTTTGGTCAATTTTTCCCTTTTCAAATAGGGAAAGTAAGAAAAACAAAGTATGTGAGTTCTTGGCCCCAAGCTGTGAAGAACAGCTGACCCAGGCCTCCTGGGCAACAGACCAGAGCCCCCTGGGGCGGGACACCAGAGAGCAGGCTGCTCCTCTCTGAAGACTGTGCCACGGTGGGTGCCAAAAGGCCGAGACTAGCCTAGCCCCTGCCTAAGCCTCGGGCCCAGTGTCTGACTGCAAGGGCAGCAACTTCCCAAAAGAGTTGTGACTGCCCCTTATGTCCTACATGCCCCCTCTCCAAAAAATGTTGGAAGAATGGAAGTGCAGAGAAATTAGGGGGGACTTCCCTGGTGGTCCAGGGGTTAAGAATCTGCCTTGCAATGCAGAGATGCAGGTTCTATCCCTGGTCAAGGAACTAAGATCCCACATACTGTGGGGCAACGAAGCCCGAGCAACTAGTGAAGCTTGGGCACCACAACGAAAGATTCTGCACACTGCAACTAAGACTCGATGCAGCCATATATATAGACATACATTATTCTGGAGCCTAGAGAATTCCATGGACTGTGTAGTCCAAGGGGTCACAAAGAGTCAGACATGACTGAGTGATTTTCACTTTCATATGTATATATAGTAAAAGAAATTAGGTGAGTAAAGAATTGACTCTGGCTCTTTCCTGGTTGACACATTTTGGTGTGTCTGTCTGGCTCACAATGGCTCCCTCAGTCCTGGAGACCATTCTCCTACCCTGCCTCTGAAATGGTAACATGGCCAGCGCCTTATGACCCACCAGGATCTTCGCTGACTGGATTGGGAGTGGGGCAAGGGGGGATGGCGGGATGTCTCAAGCTGGGCCATTTACTTCCTTGCTCAGATTTTGGAACTGGGTTAGATAGGGCAGCAAGCTAAATTCCACTAGTACTTAGAATCATAGCAAATATGCCATATTCCACCACACAGACCACAGAGGTAGAGAGAGCTGGTCAGAAAGAAAGGAACCAGGAAAGGAATTAAGTAAAAATACCCAGAAAAGAAAAGATACATAGAAGACCCAGAGGCTTTGCACTTCGGGTTCAAGACACCTCCCGCATCCATGCCCTTGGGTCTGAAAGAAAATGCTTGGGTCTTTAGATAATCTTCCCACTCTTGCTTAAATCAATTTGACTTGGTTTCTTTTCCAGGAAACCACTGAGTCTTGACTAACATCTTTCCTCTAAGCAGCTCTAAGTGACTAAAAGAGAATCCCAAGAATCATCAATATCCATGTGAAGCGAGTGCCAAGATGTCCACAAGAGTTTGAAAGATGGAAAGCAGATGGTCAGGCAATAACTGACTTCAGCAAAGCAGAGAAATTACAATTGTTGGCCCCTGCAGAGGGGAAAGACCAAAAACAAAAGAAAACAAAAGCAAGTGGCACTGTGCCGCAGAACCCAAGAAGGGAGTCAGGATTCAGAGACTTCAGATACTATGAGAAAGGTTGAATTAGCATTTACACTGAAGAATACAGTCCCCCACGGGTGGCTATTTATCCAGGAGCCAGGTGACCCTCACACCACAGACATTTCTCACTCCAGCAGGAGATAGGAAGGTATTTCTCCAAAGAAGCTGAGCCAGGAGACCTCTGGCCATAGACATGGGCTTTACAAGTTAAAGAGTAGGGCAGGGGTGAGATGCTGTCCTGAAAACTACAGCATGATTAAAAGATTTCATGCAAATCAGAACCACCCAGCCCTCTTTCCTGTTCTTCCAGAACCCCAGGTATAGGTCTTATTCTTAATATGTTATTACAGCCAGTACAGCACAGACACTAATCAGCTGGAATGGACACTGGCCTTAGCATTGAGGCAAAGCCCTTCAGGCTTTGACACTTTAATTGATGGTTATAGGGAATATGAGTCTCAGAAGGGTCAGCGTGGCTCAGGGCAGTGGCTTTTATGATACCAGTAAGAGTTTCAATATTTTAACAACCAGTCTGGCTGTACTAGTGTGTACTAGCCAAATATCACACTTGTTTATACCCTCAGGCAAGAAAATTAAAAATTCTCCTCTGGTGAAATTGAACCTTTCTCTGGTGAAAAATAGTGAAAACTTCAGGTCCCTAAATGTAAAGACCAGGTCCTGCCTAACCACCCTTTGGTGAACCCCAGTAGTCAACAAAATGTTGCCCATGCACATACAGTTTCCAATCAGCTTTTAGTACCTTATGTTTAAATATGAACTGACATGCCAGACTCATTCCACTTTTGAGGAAAACTTCTGTCATTATAGATGGAGACCAAAGAGCAACAGAAATTCAAGATTCAGAGGAAATAGAGACAAGGCAAGGAATGGGGGTGAGGGAAGACTTCCAAAACAACTATAATTAACACCTTCAGAGGGTTGTGAAGACATTGCAACCATAGAAGAAAAATAACCAAAAAAGCACATACACACTTTTTCATTTTTTTTTTAAACTTTTTTTTCTTTGGCTGTGCTGGGTCTTCATTGCTGCACTGGGGCTTTCTCTTGTGGTGCCTAGGGGCTACTCTTCACTATGGTGTGAGGGATTCTCCTTGCGGTGGCTTCTCGTGTTGCAGAGCACAGGTCTAAGCAGGTGGGCTTCAGGAGTTGCGGCACACAGGCTTCGTTGCTCCAAGGCGTGTGGGATCTTCCCAGACTGGGGATCAAACTGGTGTCCCCTGCATTGCTAGGCATATTCTCGACTGCTGGATCACCAAGGGACTCCCCAATTTTCACTTAAGCAACAATTATTTATTGAATGTCTACTGTGTATCAGTTTTAGTGACTGTTTTCTATTGTCTACCTTCTAAGTCGCTTTATAATTGGCAGGTTGCTCTCTGGCTACCTTCAAAGCTACAGCCCTAGCCAACCTCATCTCTTCTCAGCTGAACTTTAGCAATGGATTTTTAAAATGATTATTATTAACTTTTCTTAGAGCATAATTGCTCTACAATGTTGTGTTAGTTTCTGCTCTACAGCAAAGTGAATCAGCCATACGTATATATGTATCCCCTCTTTTTTGGATTCCTTTCCCATTTGCTGTTGTTGTTGCTCAGTCACTAGGCTGTATTCAACTCTTTTGGGACCCCAAGGGCTGCAACACAGCAGACTCCTCTGTCCTCTTCTATCTCCTGGAGCTTACTCAAATTCATGTCCACTGAGTGGGTGATTGAAATGAGATGGCTGGATGGCATCACCGACTCAATGAGTTTTAGTAAACTCCAGGAGTTGGTGATGGACAGGGAAGCCTGGCGTTCCCTGGAAGCTGCAGTTCATGGGGTCTCAAAGAGTCAGACACAACTGAGCTACTGAACTGAACTGAACTGAGTGGGTAATGCTATCTAACCATTTCATCCTCTGCTGCTCTCTTCTCCTTTTGCCCTTAATCTTTCCCACTATCAGTGTCTTTTCCAGTGAGTCAGCTCTTCACATCGGGTTGCCAAAGAATTGGAGCTTCAGCTTCAGCATCAGTCCTTCCAATGAATATTCAGGGATGATTTCCTTTAGGATTGCCTGGTTTGATCTCCTTATAGTCCAAGGGACTCTCAAGAGCCTTCTCCAACACCACTGTTCGAAAACATCAGTTCTTCAGCACTCAGCCTTCTTCATGGTCCAACTCTCATATCTATACATGACTAATGGGAAAACCAGTATACAGACCTTTGTAGGCAAAGTGATATCTCTTTAACTATATGGATCTTTATAAGCAGATGTCTCTGCTTTTTAATACACTGTCTAGGTTTGTTATAGCTTTTCTTCCAAGGAGGAAGCGTCTTTTAATTTCATAACTGCAGTCACCATCTGCAGTGATCTTGGAGTCCAAGAAAATAAGACCTTTCACTGCTTCCACTTTTCCCCCTTCTATTTGCCATGAAGTGATAGGACTAGATGCCATGATATTAGTTTTTTCTCACGTTGAGTTTTAAGCCAGCTTTGTCACTCTCTTTCGCCCTCATCAAGAGAGTTCCTCTTCTCTTTGTGCCATTACAGTGGTATCATCTGCATATCTGAAACTGCTGATTTTTCTCCCAGCAATCTTGATTCTAGTTTGTGGATCATACAATCTGGCATTTAGTGTGAGGTACTCTGGATACAGAAGAGCCTGGCGGGCTATAGTCCATGATATCACAGAGAGTCAGACATGACTGACCGACTAAGCACAGCACACCAGCACTCTGCATGTAGGTTAAATAAGCAGGGTGACAATATACAGCCTTATTGTACTCCTCTCCCAATTTTGAACCAGTCAGCTGTTCTGCGTCTAATTTTAACAGTTGCTTCTTGACCAACCAACAGGTAACTCAGGAGACAGGTAAGGTGGTCTGGTACTCCTTTCTCTTCCAGAATTCCCATTTAGGTCACCACAGAGCATTGACTAGAGTTCCCTGTGCTATACAGTAGGTTCGCTGTGAAAACAAGAGAAGCGAAAAGCAAAGGAGAAAAGGAAAGATATAAGCATCTGAAAGCAGAGTTCCAAAGAATAGCNCTCTCTTTCTTTTTCCATGATCCAGCGGATGTTGGCAATTTGATCTCTGGATCCTCTGCCTTTTCTAAAACCAGCTTGAACATCTGGAAGTTCACGGTTCACGTATTGCTGAAGCCTGGCTTGGAGAATTTTGAGCATTGCTTTACTAGCGTGTGAGATGAGTGTAATTTTAGTATGTGATATATACAAATACTTGATAAATATTAGTTACTGTCATTACATTTCCTTAGCTAAGTTGATAATATCATTCATGTAATAATTGTAATTAGTCATTTAAAATATTTCTCTCCCAAAGCAGAGAATAGAATGGCGATTACCTGGAGTTGGGGGTTTGGGGGGATGGGGGGATGTTAGTCAAAGGACAAAAACATCCATGAATAAGTTCTGGGAATTTAATGTACACCATGATGATTATAGTTTATAATACTGCATTATATATTTGAAAGTTTGTAAGAGACTAAATTTCTAATGTTTTCATTAAAAAAAAGATAATTATGAGACATCCTACAAGTGCCAGCTAATGCTAGGGTGGTAATTATTTTGTAGTGTTTAAGTGTATAAATCAACACCATCATTGATTATTTACACAATGATAAATTGTTAAATTACTTAAATGTTAAACTTATACTATGTTACATGTAAATTATATTTCAATAAAGCTGGAAAATAAAATTAAATAAACATGAAACAAAATATCTCTTCAGGACACAAAATGCCTTCACATCTTGCATTAGATATAAGAATTACTTTGTAAGTTGACATTTTTAAATTATAGGTAATATGTAAGTGGGTCTTCTTTATTTAATCTTACTATAAACAGATGTACTGTAGTCAAATATATTAAAATGACTCATGAGACATCAGAACAACCCTTTCAATTAGAGTGATTTTCTAAGGCATCACAGAAATATAAAATGATACACACAACGATGTACTGCTTTTGAACATCTTCTAAGCCCAAAATGTACCACAACTTGTTTACTTGACAGCTCAGCCATTAATTTCAAAAAGGCTAAAATGAAAAAGCACCCAGGTTACAGTTGCCTTGCAGGAATCCCTCTGCTATAATCTCATAGTTTTTTCACCTAATTAATTTCCCCTTTCCTTGCACCAGAGTTTCATGAGTGTATCTTGTTTGGAGGAGATTAAGAGTCACACGCTTCATTAGCAAGGTGTAAATTATCAGTGAGGCCCTCTCCATCCACCTGCTTAATTGGGTTAATGAAGCACCTCTGCGGGGCCTTCCTAGTGCCGCCCTCACCATGCACTCTGCAGGTTTTACCTCCCTTGGTAGTTTGCAAAACAGGTAAGTGTTTAAAGGTGCTACTGGCTTGCTCTGTTTCCGACCTTGACTCTAAAGTTCAACTCAGCTTTGGTCTTTTGATAGACAAAAATGTTGCCTGGAAAAATTATGAACAGATGTCTTTGCTGACTCCTTCCTTATCCCCTGCTCTTTTAGAGAATTTTCCATGGGGGGTGGGGGCTTGAGTCAGCTCCTGAGATTAGGGTTGTGACCATCCAGTGCAGAGTCTTGATCGCCTTCCTGGACCCTCGAATACCAGCACAGATCTCCAACACTGTTGTTCCTTCTGGTGAACACTGCTTCAGAGATCATCAGGGTAGCTTTTCTTTTTCATCATTTCTAAGTTCTTGAGTGCTGATTTAACACCTCTCCTTATAAATTTAAAAAATTGTGATTCTTAAACTGGTCATTTCTACAATAGTCTTACTCACAAAAGAATGTTTGTGGTGGCCCTTTAAGCCCTCCGGCAATTTGCAAGGAAGTGTGCTGATCTTAGACCTGTAGGACAAAGCCAGAGAACAGCAAGTGCCTAACGCAAACACTTTCGGGTGGTTTAGTCACTAAGTTGTGTCTGACTCTTGTGACCCCACAGACTGTAGCCTGCCAGGCTCCTCTGTCCATGGAGTTCTCCAGGCAAGAATACCAGAGTCGGTTGCCATTTCCTCCTCCAGGGGATCTTCCTGACCAGGGATTGAACCTGGTTCTCCCGCACTACAGGTGGTTTCTTTACCAACTGAGGTACCAGGGAAGCCCAAACACTTTCTGGAACACTGCAAATCAGCGTCTGTCTACTCTCCACTGCACTCTTTTCTCACCTCAAGGGTAAAACCAGTAGCTTCACAGTTTCCTTAAGCCCACATATGGCTGAGTGGAAAGAGACCTTGGCCAAATTTTCAATGAACTTAAAATTAATAACAGGTCAAATTGGGATGTCACTGACTATCTTGGGAATTTGGTCTGAGAAAGAAGCCCATTGTGTTTAAATCCCTTAGGCTTCCCTGGTGGCTCCCGATGGTAAAGAATTCACCTTCGATGCAGGAGACCCAGGTTTAATGCCCAGGGTCAGGGAAGATCTCCTGGAGAAGGGAATGGCAACCCACTCCAGTATTCTTGCCTGGAGAATTCCATGCAGAGAGGAGCCTAATGGGCTACAGTACACGGGGTCACAAAGAGTTGGACACAACTGAGCAAATCCTTCGGCCTTATAAATTAAATCTGTTCTCAGAATTCACTATCGTCAGTTCACTGAATTGTCCATCCTAGATGGCCAATAGGAAATTTTGCCCCTGCTTTCTAAACTCCCTAAAGAGTAAAACAACATGCATGGAGGGGGAAAAACCCCTTTACTAGATCGGGTTCACTCTTTCACCATCTGTATACACTTTGATTCAAAGTAAATAGGATTGGGGCTGCGACAGGAATAAAGATATATGTAGAATGGATCCCTAAGTGTGTTCAACATGCACTTCCTGTTTCGGATATTCAGGTGAGGTGAAAACTAAGTACAGGTGTGGTAAGGTTTTTGTTTCTACAATAGTGTTTACACTCCTCAGTTTATGTTACCTTTAGCACATTGAAATTCCAACTTTTAAGATCATGTCTTATATAGTTAATAGCATCCCTCAAACAGAAACACACATGAACACACATACATGGCCCTCTAACGCACACACATAAACACAGACACTCATATACAGTCCTGTGTTTCATAGAGAAGCTTTCCCTCCGTCTCTTATGCTGAGGCAATTTAAGGTAAATTAAACAAATGATCAGGCTGGTCCATCTGTAAGGTCAACACTGATAATGCAAATATAGTAGGGGATTTTAAACAGGTAAGATTTTTCTTTAATTATTAATGAAAATTAATCAAAAGACAGCTGAATATGTTTTCACTGAGGCTGGTGAAACAGTGTTAATATTAATGTCACAATCTGTTTACCCTCACTCTCAGCTGTGGTTGCAATTATTATGTTGTTAAGAAACCTTTACACTTGCGATAGTTACCTCATTGACTTCCTTTATATAATCACTCCCATTATAGTCACAAGTACCTACCTCTGATGTAATGGTTCTCTTTGCAAAGGTGTCATCTCTAAGACAACATTTGTTAACATGCACCCCCTGACCTGAGTGTGCATTAGGCTGGTACCAAGAAACGTCCAAAGCTGCTTGGCAGTCAGGGGCACTACAGATAGTCTGCCACCCACAATGTCTGAGGACTCAACACATTGCCTCCTCTCCCCATAAGGAAAATATTTGCCTCTCTTTCCTCTGTAAACAAATGTGATATCTCACTGGCCGCAGAATAAATCTAAAAAATAAATTCCAAATCTGGATGATGGCTGCACAGAGGACATGTTCTGAGATCTGATTTGTAGATCTCACACAGTTCTGAAGGCAAACGAGCAGGAAGGAACATCTCCATTCATTCCAGGTACCAGCTCTGTTTAGACCATTCCCCACCAGAGGAACCATACAGTTCAGCCTCATGTCAAATGCAGCAACAGTCTGCATTAACACAGACTGACAACTGTGGGCATTATAATCGGTGTGCAAATATCAAAGGCTAGGTGAGAAACTAGATCTCTCAGGAGAACTACCTTCAATGTCAAATGATTCCCAAGAATGTGAGTGTGATCACATGATGCTCTACTGTTCACAAACTGTGTAAGCTGACTCTATACTGTTCTTTTCTGTATGCACCTTGGTGTGTTTCTGGCTATTGAACTTTCAATAGTCACTGAGGTTTGTGTGCTTTTACATTTTTATTAATTACATAAAAATCAAATGCAACTTTGAAATCCTTTGATTTTTTGTTACTCGGCAAGCACATTCTGACTTTTCTGATAAGTTGATATCATTCCATCATAATCAAACTCCCTCATATGTCTGTTAACTGAGTCTGCACTAGAGAAGAAGATGGAAAGAAATCATATTATTTAGGAGAATGAGACTTTCCCATGAATGTAACTTTGCAAATTGAAACCTCCCAGCTCTTGCTCTCTTTAGCCCACATTTTGTAGCAGTCGAACCTAAATCCCTTGCATTCATTTATTTATTCATCAGTCAACAATTTTTTATTGAATGCTAACACTCTGTCTGAAAACTGCACTAGGTGATGGACGTGTATAGTTAAAAGACAGTGCCTACCCTCAAAGAGATGGCAGTCTGTTGAGGAAGACAGATAAGCGATTAGCACATTGGGTGATACCAGTGTGACAAGGGTGGGCCTGGGGGTGCTTCATGAACACAGAGAAGGGGGCTCACTCCCGCCAGGGCAGAAGGAAACAAGAAAGGTTTTCTTGGAGAACAGAAGCTGAGGAGTTTAGCGTAGCAAGGTATCTTAAACATCTTGTAGTTTAAACTCTCTACTATAGATTATGGGGGCATCCCAGGTGACTCAATGGGTAAAGAATTCACCTGGAATACAGGAGACGAGGGTTTGATCTTTGGAGGAGGGCATGGCAACCCAGTCCAGTATTCTTGCCTGAAGAATTCTACAGGCAGAGGAGCCTGGTGGGCTACAGATCATAGTGTCACAAAGAGTCACTAAAGTAACTGAGTGCACACGCATGCACTATAGACTATAGGAACTCCTTCTCCAAAATAGATAACCAAAGTGTCATTCTGTTTCTGCTTCCCTGCCTCACAGATGAAGAGCTCGCTGCTCTGGAGGTCAGTTCTTCCCACTGCTTGGTGGCTCTCATTGTGATTAACTTATTTCTGAGGATAAGCCCCCAAGTTTCTCCTTGTAACTCCATTTAACACCACCCCACCCCCTTTCACCCCAGAATGTAATTAATTACCTCTTTATTTTTTCTATGTTTCCATTTATCTTTGAAGACAGTTATTATCCCCATTTCTCTCTTCAGATTTAAATATTCCAAGTTTCTTCCAGTGTTCTTCAAATGAGAAAATCTGCATAGTCACCATATTTAAAGTACGAACCCAGACCTGCTTGCAATTCTTCAGTTATGACTGGGACATGGTGTTTGTAGTAATTCAGTCTACAGTTGCATTTAATGTTTATTCCTTGATTGGAAGGGTCTCACTTTTCCTGTATCCCAAAAGCTTTTAGAATACAAACCTTTCTTATCCTGAAATTACCCCCAAATCCTTTTACTACACGCTTCTCTTAAAAATACCATCTTATTCCCAGGCACCTAGACCAGAAATCTTGAAGACCTAAGTAGATATTTATTATTATACCTCACTTGGACTATTTAAATGGCTGCCAACTGGTTTTTCTGCTTTAAATCTCTCTCTAATCCATCCTTCAGCCTCCACTACAGCAATCTTCATAAGGAGGCCTCTGATCATGTCATTCCAAGCTGGTCTTTTATACTGTGTATCTCCTTAAACTTTCCCTCTACCTCTAATGTAAATTTTTAAATTTATTAACCAAAATATATATTTTACTTGCCTCATTCTATTCATAATCCTATTATACCATTTGTGTTACACTTCTCCCATTACATTTACAACTTTGGTTAATACTCCAAGTTCATGTTATCATTCATATTCTGTATATTGATATAGAATTATTCAGAGCCTTAAATACTGATTTTTCTTCTCTTCTCTGCTTTTCCTCCCATAATTGGGTACTTTTTCTAGTTTGATTTTTCTTCAAAGGCCACAACTATTATTTATAGTAACACTGAAGTTATATATCATAAAAGAAATGTAGATAAAGTGCTATGAATGTTCCAGAGAGGAAGAGACTGCTTCCAGCGTAGAGGCTGTGACTGACAGAAGTAGTTCCAGGAAAATCTTCATGGAAGAGGCAGAATTTGAATTGAGCCTTAAAGAAAGAATAGGCTAGAAGACTGAGATAAGAGGAAAGGGATTTACAAAGGAGAATGAAGTGGGAGTGGGCAAAGGATTTTAATGGGTTCAATTGCCAAGACTATAAAGTGCATGAAAAAAGGGAGATAAGATCCGAAAAGAAAAAAAGGATCCTATCTTAGTGTACTTGAATGCCAAACGGAGGCATTTGATGCCATTGGAATGACAAAATTTCAGCTTAGAGTGATCAAAGCACCAAATTTTGGATTGCCTATCTCTTCAAAGTCAATAAAGACATACACTAGGTTTGGGTTTACTGCCATTTGAATCAGTCAAAGAAGGTAGGGAGAGGCTAGTAGACCTGAGGACCCTTGCCATACATCAGCATATATATTAATACAGAAAGATGAGGACAGTGCCCACTTCACCGGCATATGAAAACTCCAGGCATAGGGCCCTTTCACCTCAGTATGGGACTATCACTGTATGTTTTTCCTGGGGACAACTACAGAATATATCTCCCAATTCCTAAGACTTTTGTTTTTAAAATAATTTTATTTATTCATTTGGCTGTGCTGGGTCTTCATTGCTGCAAGGGCTCTTCTGTAGTTGCAGCAAGCAGTGGCTCTTCTCCAGTTGCAGCACGCAGGCTTCTCACTGTGGTGGCTTCTCTTGTGGAGCATGGGCTCTAGGCACGCGGGCTTCAGCAGTTGCAGGTCCCAGGCTCTAGAGCACAGACTCAACAGTTGTGGTGGAGGGGTTTGGTTGCTTCGAATGCAGAATATGGGATCTTTCTGGACTAGGGATTGAACCTGTGTCTCCTGCATTGGTAGGCAGGTCCTTTACCACTGACCCACAGGCAAAGTCCCTCTTAAGATTTTTATGTACACTTGAGTTTCCTCCAAGTAACTTTCTGCATCCTCTTCTGAAAATCTCTGAGTTCAACCCCCAAAAGCAGAGCTTCTTACCTGTTGCAGAGCTCGAATGCTGCCAGATTATCCTCTTCCTCCCCTCTATTACATGCCTACATACCTCTTGGCAGTGACTTTGTGGCATTTCTATGTACGTAACACTTTTTTACATATGAATGACTTCTATGCATGGGTATGAGTACCTCAACCTCTTTAAAAAGGCAGAACATCCGTTTGCCGTAGAACATGGGTTCTTAACCTGAAGCTCACAGGACCAGTCCCCACAAACACATATCCAAAGTGTTTGTGCATAAAATTCTGGAGGTTCATGATCAGAGGGAAAAAAAAAATTACATCTTTAACTGTACTAATCTCATTTAAAGTTGGTATTTTCTTATGTCACAAAGGAACCTATCTGTGAGATAGAAAGACTCACAGACACAGAGAATAGACTGTGGTTCAAGGGGAAGGGGATGGAGGAGTGAGGAATTGGGAGTTGAGGATTAGTAGATAGGGCACCCCACTCCAGTAGTCTTGCCTGGCAAATCCCATGGACGGAGGAGCCTGGTGGGCTGCTGTCCATGGGGTCGCGAAGAGTCAGACACGACTGAGAGACTTCACTTTCGTGTTTCACTTTCATGCGTTGGAGAAGGAAATGGCAACCCACTCCAGTGTTCTTGCCTGGAGAATCCCAGGGACGGGGGAGCCTGGTGGGCTGCCGTCTCTGGGGTCGCACAGAGTCGGACACGACTGAAGCGACTCAGCAGCAGCAGCAGCAGCAGCAGCAGATGCAAACTATCATATATAGAATGATGGACAACAAGGTCCTACTGTATAGCACAGGGAACTGTATTCAATACCCTGTGATAAACNGTGGTTCAAGGGGAAGGGGATGGAGGAGTGAGGAATTGGGAGTTGAGGATTAGTAGATAGGGCACCCCACTCCAGTAGTCTTGCCTGGCAAATCCCATGGACGGAGGAGCCTGGTGGGCTGCTGTCCATGGGGTCGCGAAGAGTCAGACACGACTGAGAGACTTCACTTTCGTGTTTCACTTTCATGCGTTGGAGAAGGAAATGGCAACCCACTCCAGTGTTCTTGCCTGGAGAATCCCAGGGACGGGGGAGCCTGGTGGGCTGCCGTCTCTGGGGTCGCACAGAGTCGGACACGACTGAAGCGACTCAGCAGCAGCAGCAGCAGCAGCAGCAGATGCAAACTATCATATATAGAATGATGGACAACAAGGTCCTACTGTATAGCACAGGGAACTGTATTCAATACCCTGTGATAAACCATAATGGAAAAGAAAATGAAAAAAAAAAAAGGTATAACTGAATCACTGTGCTGTACAGCAGAAATTAATACAGCATTTTAAATCAACTATCCATCAATAAATCAAAATTTTTAAAAAGTTATGGGACTTCTGTAGTGGTCCAGAGGTTGAGACTCTGCATGCTCAATGCAGGGGGCATGAGTTTGATCCTTGGTCTGAGAACTAATATCCTTCATGCACCATGGTGCAGCCAAAAAGAAAAAAAAGAAAGAAATTTTTTTCCATTGTAAATACAGGCAAAAACAGAGATCATGGATATTTTCATCATATTTCAGTTGTAGATACCTCAAAATATTATTTAGCCCCATTGATAATTCAAGATTAAAGTCATTATTAGACTAGGAATTTCCTAGAGGTCTAGTGGTTAGGACTTTGTGCTTTCACTGCCATGAGTCCTAGTTCAATCCCTAATTTCTAGTTGGGGAACTAAGGTCCTGCAAGCTGTGTGGCTCAGCCCAAAAAAAAAAAAAAAAAAAAAAAAA
>SJYA01001570.1:1980902-1993430 GCA_006410615.1 Neotragus moschatus | reverse complement strand
AAAAAAAAAAAAAAAAAAAAAAAAAAACACAACACCTCATTATTAGTCTCACTGGTAGATCTTATTATTTAAGGCATTAATAAAGAAAGGCACAAATTACTCTGTCACAGCTTTGGGGTTCTAATTTTGATAACTATATTTCAAAAAATTGGTTTCCTTTGTAATTTTGTTTTTTAATACATTCAAAAATATTCAGAGGAGTCTATAAGCATTGTGGGACTGCTAAAGGAGCCTAAAGTACAGAAAGAGATCAGGGTCCCTCCCCTAGCGGAAGATCCTGCTGCATTTAGAGTACATATAATCGGTGAAGGAAGACACACTCAGCAGAGCCTTAGAGCAAGACTATTTTCTTCCAGCAGCAGTAAAATGGCTAAGAGCATGGAGTGAACCTGAGAGTAAGGTTTCAAGTTCAAATTCTGTCATTTCCTAGGGCTGCAGTAATGGACATATCCTCTAAACTGTGTGTCTATGCCCTTATCTAAAATATAAGTTGTGAAATTTAAATGAAACTTTGTATGTAAGTGATTAGCACAATGTCTGGTATATAATAAGCATCTAATATTAATAGATAAATAATACACATCATTAATAATGATAATAATATTATAGTGACTTATGATTCTTCATGACTTCCCATCAATTCTGTCAAGATATGTTTTTGTCTCAAAATATTCATCACTAAGAAATCCAGTTCAATTAAATCCAGTTGAATTACCAGTATTTATTAGGAAACTATTGTGTGTGCTGTGCTCTACACTGAGTGCTGAGATTGTAAGATAGGTAAGGCCTGGCTCCCTGCCCTATAGCTCATGGTCTAGCTGGAAAGACAGTCATGTAAACAAACAATTATGATAACTTGTAATAAGTGCTAAACATCAGCACTAGCAAAGTGCTGTGAGAACTTGGAAGACAGAGGGATTAGCTGGCCAAGGCAGGGGCAGCTGAGCTGGAAGGCCTCACAGAGATGGTGATATTTGAGCTCTCCGGAAGAATGAGTAATGGCTTAGCAACCAGAAAGGGTATGACATGAATCAAAGCACAAATCGGAGAATTGCCAGAGAATGTCAAGAACAACAGTTTTGCTAGAATGTAGGGTATGGGGTGGGGAGTGAATTAAGATGAACTAAAACGCCATTTAACACCTGGGCTAAGTCAAGTGTTGTAGAAACCTGCTATGCAAAATACAGTCCAGGATCAGCAGAAGCTGTATCACCTGGGAGATGACTAAAAATGCACATCCTCAGGCCTCACTCTCAGACCTACCAGATCAGAATCTGCCTTAAGGAAATCCCCAGGTGATTTGTATGCACATTAAAATTTGAAAAGCACTGTGGTAGAACCTTAAATGCCAAGCTTAGATGTTACGCTTTCACCCCATGGCCTGTATGTGTTATAGATCTGGTTTCTAGAAAGTAAGTCTAATAGCAACATGAACAAACAGATCGGAAGGTGGGGAGCAGGAAGACTAGATAAGAGACCAAAGTAAGGGCTCTGTTGAGGTAGAGAGGGCACAGAGCTGACAGATAAATGCCCTCTGGTCTTGCCTGTAGTTGTGTAAGTCATCATTACCTAGGAACAACTTCTTTGTATTAAGTACCTGCCATATTCCAAGCCCTGGGCTAGGTACTGAAGGGATGAAAATAAGCTTAAAGTGAAATCTGAAAATTTTATCCTACATAGTGAGATGATAGAGACACATGAAAAGTTAACAACAACAAAAAGGATGTGTGTGGGTGGGTACGTGTCTGTGTTACACATATTTATACACACACCTATATATGAATGTCATCTCCTTTCTTCAGGAATCTCTTCACTGGAGTCAACCATAAAAAAGGCATCGTGAACACAGAAGAAATAAAGACTTGCACAGTAAATTAAGGAATGCAGTGAACATATAATCCCATGGTGTTGTTAAAGAATATATAAATGTGTGTAGAAAACCACTGGGAAACTTGATATGAACATTACATTTCACAGTTACATAACAACGCATTAGGAGCTTGTTGGGAGCACCAGCTGTCAATGAGGTTCAGGAATGTCACTGCAGATCCTACCATTCTGAGAAAAATTTGGGAACAGTCTGGGCACTCCCTCTTAGAAAGGGCCATGGACCTAGATATACTGTAGACAAAGCTTTCTAATGACAGTGGCATGTCTGATTTTTAGGATATATATATTTACTTTATTTTTCTTTACTAGGATTATTACTATAACATGAAAAATAAAACAAAAACAAGCAAACAAAACCCTGGTACTATTTCTCTCACAATCAACTAGTTTCTAAGTTTTTAGAAGGGAAGACTTTGGCACTTACCTGGCATATAACTCACTACTTACAGTACCACATTTCCTTTTGGTTTTAAGTTTTGAAAGATCACCACAGAGATCAAGTATATCCAATACTTTACCAAGTCAGTTCACTTCCGATGAATTAAGGACCTAATAGTGACCACTGAGGTTTAAATTGCAATCTAACAACAGTACTTTTTTCCAATTAACTTTTTCTAAATAATCCCAACACCATGGAATTATATGTTCACTGCATTTCTTAACTTACTGTACAAGTCTTTATTTCTTCTGTGTTCATGATGCCTTTTTTATGGTTGACTCCAGTGAAGAAATTCCTGAAGAAAGGAGATCACATTCATATATAGGTATGTGTATATTTCTAAATGGAGTAATGCTGCCCACCATTCTGCTCCTGTCCCTACCTTCCCTGTCTTGGAACCAGGAGAAATGCCGGCCATCCTCTGGTCCTGACAAAGACAGAGGACAGAGGAGGTGAGCCGTGGATGGACTGCTGTAAAAAGGGAAATACTAAAGTCACAGCAGTCTTTTTGAGAGCCCATTGATGCCAGGCACCACGAGAAGGAAATGTGCATTGGCAGCTTTTGTTATTTTTTAACTTGACCTTGACAATACCTGCTGTGCTACCTGCGCTTTCTGCCAAAGGAGTGTCAGAGGCGGGAGGAAGTTTGCACACCTGGTGAATTCAACCTCACAATGCCTCTTGTAGGGAGGAAAGAGAAAGGCAACTACAGAAAAGAACATAGCCAAGAAACAGAACCTGGGGAGGAGGAGGAAGAGTAATGAAACAAACAATTTGGCAGAATTCTTGTGTGACATTTTCTGAGGTCATGTTACACTCCAGCGACAGCAATAATTAAGTATTACAGCAGCACCAGAGTGTGAGAATACGGCACTCCGGATTTGGATTTTTGTACCTGGAACTCAAAAGGAAATTCTGCACCAGCCACCATGTCTCTGATTTTGCTGCCCTGTTTGACTGGGCTGTTCCTCTGTGGAGTTCCCAACCACATGTAATTAAACATCACTTGGTTTCTTAATGGACTGTCCTTTCCACAAAGGCCTTTTTAAAATTTAGTCAGTATGTCTGTAGAAAATACGAAGTAATTGCCTTTGCCCATTCCAGTGATACTGTGACCATTTCTTTAACAGCCCTGTTGGTCTGATTGAGGCAATCGGAGGGGCTGAGGGAGAGGTTCGTTTCAAAGATGGTCAAGCCAAAGCCAAGCTTGTTAGCAGCAACTGTCACACAGCAAGGCCAGGACAGAGGACACCATATGGAGCTTCAACAGCCACAGGCCCGGGGACCCGTGTATGTCCGGAGGAGCAGCTTATGTGCTCCAACTTCCCTCCACATGCTCAAGTCACCCTGAGGGGCTTGAGAATGGAGCATACAGACTGTGCTGCTGTTCACTGGAACATCTAAATTCTACTTGCGTATGTTTAGTGGGGAGGAGTGGGGAAAGTGCTTTCATTCTTGAAACTGCTGTAAAACCTTAAACTTCCAATGTCACTGAGAAGTTTCCTCACTTTTTTTTTTTGGCTGTGCTGGGTCCTCCTCATGGCACAGTCTTCTCTAGTTGTGGTGTGTGGGCTCCCCAGCTATGATGTGCAGGTTTAGTTGCCCTGTGGCACGTGGGATCTTAGTTCCCTGACCAGAGACTGACCACGTCCCCTGCATTGGAAGGCGAATTCTTCACCACCGGACCACCAGAGAAGTCCCTCCACACATCTTTAAACCATCAGTGTTTCCCTTTTAACTCTGAAGTTTCTGTCTCCTGTAATGACCACCTATCAATGTGTTCTCCCATAAACACGAATGTGAGCTCCGCAGGAGCCGAAACCTTGTGTGTTTCACACCCAGGAGAATGCCTGATACAAAGAAGACCCTCAAATCTCCACTGAATGAATAGATACATCTTTATAATGGTCCCAGTTTTCTTAAATCCTAATGAAATTTTAAGCAGAAACTTAATTTTACATAAATTTGACACCTGAGAATCCTTTCCTAGGGCCATTCGAACATCCATTTTAATGTCTCTGAAACCAGAAAAACATTATGATTTTATTTGTCATGTAATTTGTTAATAATGCAGTTACTGCTGTTTAGTGAAATTTAGAGCAAGCATGAGAAATGACAATGGGCTTGGTTATTCTTTGAAATTCTTCAGAGGTCATAGCTGAAATGTCTTCAAGGCAAATGCTGACTCAGTAAATAATTACATTTCCTTGTAGAACAAATGCAAATCTATATTAACCTACAAAAATCTCTTTGGCAGTAACAATACTAGTATTAGAACTGTCAAAAAAACTGAAAAAATACATTTGGTGTTTTAAAAAAAAGCATATAGTTAGATACATCGTAGAGGGAAACTCACAGAACCTAATAGGTCATTCGGCAGCAATTCCAGCCCTCTACTAGTGCTGGACAGTTCCTGAGACTTAAGTCCAAGAGTTCTTCCTTCTCTAGCTTTAAATGTTCCAAACTGAAGATGGTGCCACTTCCCTGGAAGAACTTTCCCATAGCTTGTGAGAGGTCATCACTGACAGATTTCTTGTTTCCATCAATTTACTCCAAATTAGCCTGTTGGACAATTTTTCTGCCTGTCTGATGGGTGATATCTTTTCAGGCACTTGCAGGCAGTTGTCAGGTCTTTGTTCCACTGTAAGACATCACAAAGGTCTTGCCTCCTTATCCATGCCCTCAGAGACACGTTTTCATTTTGCAACCTTAAACAAATTGCTTGCATGGTGTGTGCTGAAGCACTGTGGAAGCTGATGACTAAAATTTCATTCTTTGCAAATATGGTCCATTTTGCCTATTCAGGCTTTCTTGAGACATCAGTCCCTCTAGCCATTTACTCATTTTACCTGCAATTCCTTAGAGAGCTGAACTGCCATCTTCAGTAAATTCATTTGAACAAATTCATTACCCTGTTCTCTTCTCCTTCTGCCATCATCCATACTAGCTGATTTGCATAAAGTCTTTTTATTCTCAATTATTCTCTTACTTCTTTTTTTAAACCAAAAGCCCGATTTACAAGGTCTTTACTACGTTATTACTAAATTACTTCACCTCACTCTTTCTGTTCAATGCCAACTGATAAGGGAGGAAACGTGAAATGCAATGACAGCCCTATTTAAGCCACATCTAAAAGAAAATTAAAAGTATACTTTGACAGTGTTTTCAGAGATGGGGAAGAGGTAATAAACATTGTCCACAGAATGAACTAACCTACATTACATGGGAATAAAGAGGCCAGTATCATTCTTAACTAAAACAAGAACAGTTTGCTGTTCAGAGTGCTTGGAGCCAGGAAAAAACTACTTGCAGTGATGAATAAAGACTTTAACTCTTATATGGAGAGAACCAGAGGTGTGATTTTAAGATAGTAGGGTCGAAAATTCCCTGGGAGCCCAGTGGTTAGGACTCCATGCTTCTACTATTGGGGGCAGGGGTTCAGCCCCTAATAGGGGAACTAAGATCCTGCATGCTGAGCCACCAAACACATAAATAAAATAGGGTAGTTTGTCTCATTACACCTTGATCCCCTTGTAAAATCCCTTTGTTCTTACTTTCTTCTTTCCAAACATATTTGCAGAGTTCAAAATCCTTATGGTTTCTACCAATGCTGAACGAAAAAAATATAGACTCTTCATGATAAAGGCAAACAGAATATAAAATAATCTATGAAGTCACACAAAACATATAGTGTGACACATATTATACACTATTATCACCCTTATGGCAGAAAGTGAAGAGGAACTAAAGAGCTTCTTGATGAGAGAGAAAAAGTTGGCTTAAAACTCAACATTCAGAAAATGAAGATCATGGCATCCAGTCCCATCACTTCATGGNGAAGGGGACGACCAAGGATGAGCTGGCTGGATGGCATCACTGACTTGACGGACGTGAGTCTGAGTGAACTCCGGGAGTTGGTGATGGACCGGGAGGCCTGGCGTGCTGCGATTCATGGGGTCACAAAGAGTTGGACACGACTGAGTGACTGAACTGAACTGAACTGATATACTCACTCCTCTTGCATTCTTCATGTTCCATCTGTGATCCTTTCCCTTTAACAGGATGAGTACAGTCAACATTAGCTCATCGTGGCGTCTCTGACTTAACTTTGCTGGGCAGCGACTGACTATAATGATGGTGACAATAAGAACAAAGAACATGGCCTGAGCACTTATTGAGCTAAGTGCTTCAATGGCCATAGCAATTGGGGAAATACTATTATTTTTCCTGTTTTGCAGATGAGGACACTAGGCCGCAGAGGGGTTAAATGATCTTCATAAGGACACATATCTACAAATACCATTATAGAGGAGCTTGAATTCAAACCCAAACAATCCAACTCTAAAGCCTAAATGCTTCACTGCTATCCTTAACTGCTCCCCTGGTGAAGCTAGGGGTGAATGTCTCAAATAATGAAAAGCACATTCTAACTTACAGTTTCTAAGGCACCTGGAAGTTATATCTCCTTATTAAATAATGTTGTGTGATGTTTTCCACAATGTTAAGAGAGCTACTGAAGTGAAGTCGCTCAGTCACNGAGCTAAGTGCTTCAATGGCCATAGCAATTGGGGAAATACTATTATTTTTCCTGTTTTGCAGATGAGGACACTAGGCCGCAGAGGGGTTAAATGATCTTCATAAGGACACATATCTACAAATACCATTATAGAGGAGCTTGAATTCAAACCCAAACAATCCAACTCTAAAGCCTAAATGCTTCACTGCTATCCTTAACTGCTCCCCTGGTGAAGCTAGGGGTGAATGTCTCAAATAATGAAAAGCACATTCTAACTTACAGTTTCTAAGGCACCTGGAAGTTATATCTCCTTATTAAATAATGTTGTGTGATGTTTTCCACAATGTTAAGAGAGCTACTGAAGTGAAGTCGCTCAGTCACGTCTGACTCTTTGCAACCCCATGGACTGTAGCCTACCAGGCTCCTCTGTCCATGGGATTTTCCAGGCAACGGTACTGGAATGAATTGCCATTTCTTTCTCCAGGGGAATCTTCCCGACCCAGGGATCGAACCCAGGTCTCCCGCATTGCAGATGCTTTACCACCTGAGCCACGAGGGAAGTCCTTAAGAGAGCTAGAAATATAGGCAAAAACCACAATGCAATTTGTATATAAAGTTGGGATAAAATTAACCAACGCTCAGAAAAAGCTAAAAATATTCAGACAAGATGAGCACATCCACAAAGGAAGTTACAGACATTCCGTAGCACCAAATCCACTCAAGTTATCAATGGACAACATGGATGTAAAAATTCAAGGCCTACAATAAAAACTGGTAAATTTGCCACTTTGGATAGATCGTTGAAAGGCTGAGTAAATCACCCAGTCCAACGCTCTGCTTATTGATTTAAGCCATACGCAAATGTCTCCTTTCAGTTAGGGAGACTGATCCCCTCTTCACTATCATCATCTTGAAGAAGTGGCAGCATTAAGCAAGAGAACAAAAGCGTAGACTCTCCCTCTTTAAGGTTTTTGACTCTATCCAGACCCCTTCATGGAGCAAACAGATACTTAAGAAAACTAGTCCTGAAATTGTAAGCCCTTGCAAATACTCTGAACATGAGTTTGACTCTTGTCTGACCAGGCCAATGTTGTAACTCTCTTTATGCTTTCTGAACATCATATCCTTAAGACACTAGAGCTGAGGCCAATCTTAAGCAGTAACAACCCTTCATTTTTTATCTTATGTCTTATTTCCCCAAAATCAAATAGGCAACTGCCCAATATTAGAAAATGCACCACTTTAGCCATCAGTGACTGGTGGTCCAGCGGTTAAGGATCCAGCTTGCAATGCAAGGACCACCATTCGATCCCTGGTTTGGGAAGATCCCATATGCCACGGAGCAACTAAGCCCATACACCACAACTACTGAGCCCACATACTGCAAGTGCTGAAGGCTGTGTGCCCTAGACACTGGGCTTTACAACAAGAGAAGCCATGGCAATGAGAAGACTGCACACCGCGATGAAGACTAGCCCCTGCTCACCACAACTAGAGAAAGCCCACATACAGCAACACTCACCACAGCCAGTACATAAATCTTTATAAGAGGTGTCCCTTTACCAAATGTATACAATGCACTCATCCTCTGATGAGCATTTATAGCTTAGGTTTATTTAGTATATCATTTGAGGAGAAGATACCAAACAACATTATAGGGTTTGCAAATACCAGTTAATTAAAAAGCTAGGGCAGCAAACAAATAGTGTAGGAATGAAGTTATGGAACAATATAGTGAGATGCTTCTGGGACACTGTTTGCTGATAACTGAAGTTCTGCATAAATCAAGCTGATCTTTGATCCTGTCCAAAGGAACTTTTTGCTAAAAATACCTAAAACAATTTGGTTTTACTTTTTACCATCAATGATCCAATGATCCAACTTCCAATACATGGACCTTAAAAAACATATTATTAAAATAGCTGCAGTATTTTTGAAACCTCTCCATTTTTTTTTAATCTGTCAATTCTCACTAGAGCCATCTAGCAAAATCAAACAGAATCATTACAATTAGTATATTGGAGTAGCAGGGGACAGAATAATTCCACAAAGTAGTAATGGCAGGTTTTTATGACTTCAGCTAGAGCTGAGTACACTGGAACGGGAGGCTACTGCTCTTCCCTCTACACATTCAAAAGTTTAAATAGTAGCAGTTTTATTTACCCTGCAAGTCATTTAGCCAACCCCCTCTGGGCATCAACACAAAGGATAGCTTTTGTTTTTCAGTACACCCCTTTCCTTTATTCTCCACGGCTGCCCACTTCCACTCTCCTTTCTAGCCCTGAACTGATACCAGGTTAATATATGGTGATCTGAACTGACCTTATTAGAGACAGCAGAATAAATGCCATTTTCAAAACAAGGAAACCAATTCTACATAGAGCAACATTGCCTTTTGCTTAAAGTGCATAGTCCCTCTACTGTTTGGCAAAAACATTCATTTCCAGAGGCTTTTTCTAGTCATAGTTACAGTGGTGTTGTTCAAAGTTTATTGGGCTAGGAACACACAAGGTTACCTTTTCAACCTTTCTAATTTTTATTGGATTCTAAGCTCCTACATCTTGGTCCTCAGGCATTTTTATTGATAAAGCCCTCCTACCTTCTAGTCCAACAAAGACCAAAGACTTTGGATATGAATTTTTTAAAGTAACCACTGGAGAAGAGGCTTCAATTGTATTGGCCCAACTGGCAATCTGTGGAAGGCCACACGAATTGCTCAGAGATAACGCCCTGCCTTTCACCTCGCGGTCACCAGTTTGAGTCAAGCAGAGATTAACGGTGTCCAACGGTTGTTATCATCTGGTGATGGCTTGGGAGCTGATATGAAATAAATTGCTAGTATCTTGCGTCTACTTGCCTGAGGTCGCCCGGTTCAGGCTATTTGATGGACCAGATCCAAATCTTAGCTGCAATGGTTCCTCTAAATGGAAGCCTCTGTGCAAAGATCAAATGCTAAATAAAACCGTAGATTATACTTCTTCTTGCATTAATGGAAGATATCCTCTCAGACAATGTTTGAAGTAAGCTGAGGAGTTCTAAGTGGGGAAAGTGGGCAAGATCTGCTATTCCAGACGAAAGGCCTCTAAGTATTTAATTTAAATTCTATCCTGGGTCCCCTAGAGGTGTGTATACCATCTGATCTTGGATTCCTCTTCTGGATAGTATAGTCATGCCCTCCTTCTGACTCAGTCAGAAGGTCCTACACCTCCCATATCTATTGTTTTGTCCATGTTTGACAGTTGTCAAGCTTGAAAATGAAAAACTTTTCAACAGAAAAATTTGGGAATCTGGGCACAGTTGGAATATGCACACACATTTATGTATTTGCAGAGAGATGGGCATGAGTTTGAGCAAGCTCTGGGAGTTGGTGATGGACCAGGAAGCTTGGCGTGCTGCAATCCATGGGGTCACAAAAGTCAGACACGACTGAGCAATTGAACTGGCTGACTGAGAGAGAGAAAGACAAAGAACAAATTCACATTAAATTTCCTGAAATATTTAATCAGAGTCAGAAAATATCTTATTATCGTTGATTGTTTTGATTAAAAAGCCTTTTGGATCTGAATTATTAAAATATTTGCTTAAATTTTCTACTTGACATTTCATGCAAAATACTATTAGAATAAATCTTGTCTACTTCATTCATTAATTTAATGTGTTATACATAAACAGACACATGAACAATAATTCAAACTGGGCCTAACTAGGTAGAATTTACAAATAAAGGGACTTTCAAGATTATTTTATTTAAAGAAAATTAAAGGTTTCTAAAAGAAAAAAGTAGACTCAAATTTTACAGGACTGTCACCTTTTTTGTTACAAAGTTTACCCTTCATTCACAACCTATAAAAACCAATGGCTCTTAATTTGGAGTTTTTACAAACCCTTTTGGGCTTCTCAGTTGACTCAGTGGTAAAGAGTCCACCTGTCAAGCAAGAGACATAGTTTCCATTCGTGGGTTGGAGGAAGTCAACCCACTCCAGTATTCTTGCCAGGGAAATCCCAAGGCTAGAAGAGCCTGATGGGCTACAGTCCACTGGCTCACAAAAGAGCTGGAAATACGACTTAGCAACTAAACAACAACAAACCCTTCTGTGAGTTTGGTGAAATCTTCTATCCAGGAATTAAAAAAAAAAAAAAAAAAAAGTTACACAAACCAAAGAAATTTTTGTACAATTGAGTTAATTTACTCATCCTCTAAAATCTAGTCACAAACAACCATCCCCAAAAGGATACCTGAAACACAGGGGTAAGAATTTCGGAAGGGACTTTCCTGGTGGTCTAGTGGCTAAGACTCTGTGCTCCCAATGCAGTTGGCCCAGGTTCGATCCCTGGTCAGTGAATTACATCCCTCATGCTGCAACTAAGACTTGGTCTAGCCAAATAAATAAATATTTTTAAAAAAGAATTTCTGAAAAAGATATCATCTCAGACAACTTCGAGTAAGAGTACATACTTTGCACCTTTATCAATACATATGAAGAAAAGCAAAAAAAAGAGAGAGAGAGAGAGGAAGAAAGCAATGTGCTCTCTTAAAACAGGCAGAAATCAAGATTATTGGTTTAATCGGGCCAATTATTTGTTCTTGAAAATGGTGAATACATGTTTGTATCAAGTTTTCTCAATCTCAAAATAAGAGAGCCTTACGAAACAAGGCCATGATTTTGCTAAAAGTTAATTATCAAACAGATTGAGTCTTTGTTAGCCTTCTAAAACTTAAAGTGGCCAACTCAGACTAAAATTAAAAACTGTTGTTGTTCAGTCCCTAGGTCCTGTCTGACTCTTGCAACCCCATGAACTGTAGCTGTCCAAGCTCCCCTGTCCATGGGATTTTTCCAGGCAAGAATACTGGAGTGGATTGCCATTTCCTTCCCCCAAATTAGAAATAGAATCCACTTAATCAGCAAGATCTACTGAAAAATAAAGTTCAATTAGAGACTTGGATTAATTTAAAATTCTAAAATGTGATTATTTCCAAAATAACCTAATTTCACTTTAGACATATATGTAATACACATGTATATATGTGTACTTTCTATATTACACATATAAATATATATGTGCCTCAAGTATCTGCCTACCATTAAAAAAAAAAATTCCGTACCACTTCCACAGCAGTAAAAATGGCTGAAATTCCTAACCAAACATAACGCAAAAGTTATAAATTTTTTTAGATTAGTGGCCAAGAAGGATTCGGGGGAGTCCTTTACATGTGCATCCTTAGTCTTCACAACTATCTCAAAATTCATTTTAGGTGATTTTGTCAGTCAGTCGTCAAAACGTACCATAGCGCCCTAACACGAAGTCGCCACTCCACTCACCAGCTGGCAAGGCCGAAGTTGGAACCGGAAGCCGCTGCCAGCCGGCTGCCCAAGCTCTCAGGGCTCGGGTGGGTGCACTTCCTTGGGGACCCCAGGATGGTGCCGGCTATACCTCGCGACCCTGCTCACTCGGTTCCCGGCTCCTAGCTCAGGCCTGGCGCGGTAGACAGGGAGTTATGCCAGGTCGCGAGCTCTAAGGACAAGCCCGTTTCCGTTCTTGCATCTTTCACCACAAGAAGCTTCAGAGAGGAAGTTTGGACTTCAGAGCCCGCCCAGCGTGGGGCTGCGGTCAAGGCACGAGGCGAGAAGAGCGCCCACGACATAAGGACAGCGAGGGGCGGGGGGGGGGGGGGGGGGGAAGG
>SJYA01001570.1:1969367-1980774 GCA_006410615.1 Neotragus moschatus | reverse complement strand
GGGGGGGGGGGGGGGGGGGGGGGGGTGGCAATGATTTTGATGGGTCAACGGCGACGTGGGCGCAGAGACTTCAGCTGCCATTTGTGTGCGATGCGCCCTTGACTGAGAGGAATCTCCCGACGTCCTTACATCACACCCCCATCAGATCCTCGTGAAGACCATGGGTGCTGTTGGAGAAGGAAGAGCACGCGGATCGCAGGCTCCTGGGTCTTCCCCGCTTCCGCTAGGAGGCACAATGCCATGTGGACCCAGCCTCGCCTCTGCCAGGTGGGTGTGACCCACAGTCTACCACTCCGCAGGGGATCCGGTGGCACCACGTGTGACCTGGAGCATGGCTGGGGCGCTGTGGGTTCGAGGCCCACTTCTGGGGCTGGTGCCCGTCGGCTGCATGGGTTGAGGGGGGCGGGGGGTCGTGATCTTGATGTCCCAGGCAGCTGATCCGTAGGCTGCCTCTCAGCCACTCTAGTAACTCCTGGCCTCCTGTGGTAATCTCTCCAGCCTCGCAAAATGACCTTAGCCTGGGGACGGTGCGCGGCCAGGGGAGGCCCCTGGGGCGATGCCTGGGTGTACTTTACAACCCCCGAAGGCCCTGCTTTTGGGGGGTCTTCCGCTTAGTTTGAGGGTTGAAAGGTGGGGCTGGAGAATGGGCACGCGGTGCACTTGCCACATTTTTTCGCTGAAACCCGGGAACCCCCTCCCTCCCTGGCGCCGCAGCCGCTGCCAGGGCGTCCTCAGCGCAGTTAGCTGCTCGCGTCCTGGCGGGAAGGCTTCCCCGCGGTCTGAAGAAGAGGGGAGCTCCGCGAGTGTTCGGGACGCCGCAGGCCTTGTCGGAGCTAGCCAGGCAGCCTCTTCACAAGCTCTGTTCTGAGGCGGCTCGAAGAGTCCCGCGAAGGAAGCCCCAGATCTAGGGCAAACCCAAATCTCAGGCAAGGCCCTCGATCTGCCCCGGCCACCGCTTTTCGGGCTTCGCTCCCTTAAAAGCCGGGATGGGAGGGGCAGTGGCTGGCGACCCGCCCCTCCTAACTTCTGAGGGTGACCTAACGCCTCCAGGCAAGTTTTCCCCTCTGGTTTCCAGAGCACTATGCGGTAGTTAAATGCTGTTAAATGAAGAACACGGAAGACTCCCTCTCCGCTCTGCGGAAGAACGCTTCTTAAGAGCATCGCTGCTAAGAAGAGGTTTGGCTGTAAGCTGATAATCAGGTAGCTGTGGTCGGACATCCACTCCAGAACCTCGCTGCTCAGGGGCCATGTTATCACACACGACGTCCATTAGGCCCAGTAATCCGCTATCAACGCATTTTAGAGCCATTTGAATGTTAAGGCGATTTTTATTAATGGCCCAGGAGCCTAAAATGTGACTATTGGCTCTAGGAACAGATTTTAACAACTGGAGGCTGCTATGAGTGATTTTCAGAGTAGCTTGAGGCCTCTGGAGATTCCAGTTGAGAGACTGGAGGCAGAGCCTTAAGGGGGAGACTTCACTCCACCCAATCGCTGTCTCTGTGGGACATTTTCTGGCCTTTAACTCGGGGACCAGGGTTGGAGGGTGAACAGATCCGCAGGGTGCAGAGTCTACTGCTTCTGTGGGATTTGCTGGTCCCATCATGGGCGGTTCAAAGGGGAAAAACAAAAAGGCAATAGTATAGCTGCTAAACACTCTCATCTTATTTTTCAAGTCTTCTGCTGGAAAGGGTTTCTAGTAATGTCAAGTAGGTTAGCAAGCCTATTTTTATCCAAAAGGCCACATTCCCACTCCTAAGTAGGCAAACTAAGTCCAGTCCACCACACTGGAGAGGTGGACAGAGGATTCCATTTGATTCTGGGATAGCTTTTTTCCCCCCTTGTGGTGCTGAAACAGAAGTGAATTCAAACTTTGGCCACTTAGTATTATATTTGCTATGGCATTCTTTTCCCCCCCTTTGTTGTTGTTTTCCTTCCACTGAGAATTGAAGGTAAAGGATGGGGAAGATTAAGGAATAAAAGTGAGTCACAGACCTCATGCAGTTCAACTTTCCCTCTAGGAGAAAAACAAAATTCGAAGCTGACCCTCCCCCTAGTGATAGCCTGGCCCCTCTGGCACCTGCAGTTATCTTTGACCAAATGGGTTGGACTTGGTAGGGCTCCTTTATTTGAATTTGCTTATTGTTTGTTTGCAGTCAACAGCGGGTTGGTTTTTAAATATAAAGCACACTGCTAGCAAGAGAGGAAGTCTGGCTAATTCTTTTTAGAACTGGGGGCACCTTCCTGGCTTGTGGGGACCACTGCATAGGGGAAGGCCTTTTGAATGCATGCCTGCTTCCTTCTCCTCTCCAGCCATTTCCCCATATAAAAGCTTCCTCTAGCCCTGTGATGAGTTCCGTTTCCTTCGAACTGCTTCCACCAGAAAAACTGCCCTTTACAGTGTCGAAATTTCATTTTAATCAGGTTAAAACCGAAAACCCACTTATTATTTTAAGGCCTCGTGTTGCTATTAACAGGCAGTTTAGAAGAGATGCTTCAAGCAATGGTATACAATGTGTCTCAATGCACCAGGAGCACTATGGTTTCACATGTAGTGTTAATTCTGTCCGAGACAAATCCCATAATCTGTGCCGTTTCAGAGCCTAATACGGAAAAACATCGGGGTGGGTTTTGTTTGGGGTTTTGCTCTCTCCATCCCAGGGGAACGTCCCAGGGGCTCCCCGTCTTTTATATCATGCTAACCTAAGGGCGCAAATGGGGCGACTGGAGGGATCAGGTTTTATCAGGGCACGCTGCGCTGACAGGGTTCTGGCCGTTGAAGAGAAGAAAAAGAAGTGTTCAAGACTCTGGTCGCAGATCTGGGCATGCAGATGCGTGACGGGGGGCGTGGACCCTTTGTGGTACCAGACAGCTGTTCTATGTAAAGGTTTTGGAGGAAGGCGTGAAGCAAGCCGGGGTCAGGGCTGAAACTGATCCTGCATCTCCGCATTTTGGTTATTTTCTAAGACTTCAGCTTCCATTTGTGTGGGATGCGCCTGTCTCCAGCCCGATTCCTTTGTGTTTCTCCTTTGCATGATTAAAACACGCCTCTGTACGCAATAAATCACCACCTCACATTGGAACGCCTGGTTTGGGGTTACAGCTTTGTCCGGGTAACAACAGTGAGGTTTTCAAGCGGGTATTAGTTAGACGCGGGTTCAAACCTGCGGCGCGCGCGCCGGGGCCGGTCGCCCGAGCGCCCGCTTCTGGTTAAGTGGAGGCGGGAGCAGCACTGCGGCCCTGCGCTGCAGGTAACCGGAACGGGCCGCCCGGAGCTGCCCGGGACGCCAGAGGCAAGGTTTTCTTCTTCCAGAACTGGCCTCCGGCCTTAAGGGCAGCTGAGTGCTGCACAGGGTCTAAAAAGGAAGTCAGGGTATCTGTTTTAAAGAGGAAATCTAGAGACGTCGGGTTGCGCCAAGGGTAACCGTTGAGTCCCATAGGCTCCCCCTTGAAAGGCTCCGCTCAGAGCCGAGGAGCCCCAGGCAGGGCAGAACTCACCCAGACCCACTAACCCAAGCCCCAGACTTTCCTGGAGGATCCCTGGAGCCCCAGGCAGGCTCAGCTGGACCCCACCTCGGCGCCTCGTCTGCCCAGGACACCGGAGGCCCAAGGCGCGGCGGGAGTCCCCGCTGTGGCGGCGGCGGCCTCGCCCTTCACCGCCAGTGGGAGACCCAGCCGTCTGCGGTGCTTCCTCCCAGGGAGGGGGCGAGGACGGCAAGAGGCCGAGGGCCCCGCCGCGCCGTCTTCTCTCTGGCCCCCTCTCCCGGGCGCCTCAGGCCCAGATCGCCCTCTTCTCCTTCGGCCTTGGCTTCTGTTCCTTCTAGCCCCGGGCGTTCGTCTTCTAGCCTGGCCACACACACGCACCCGAAGTCCATCCGCCCCCCGAACTCAGCCAGGCCGTGAAGCCACGGGCCAGGTGCGCCCAGGCCCACGGCTGACCCCGAAGCCTGCCCTCAGGGCTCAAGGAGCGCTCCTCCCGGCGCCGGCGGCAACCCACAGCGCCCGGGGCCGCGAGGGAGGCCCTACGACCGGGTCGTGCGGTGGGCTGCGGCTCGGCCGAGGTTGCGACCAGAGCCGGAGCCAGCCCAGAAAGCGGGGAAGCCCGAGGACGAGCGCCCCAGAGGCCGCACCAGCCCAGCCTGCAGGGCCGAGCGGGGCCCAAAGGGCGGCGCCAGCCTGGATAGCCACTTGGGCCGCGGCCCCCCGGGGCAGAGATGGGAGGGCTCTTCCCGGCTAACTCCGATCAGGGCATCGAGACAGAGAAACCGCAATCCTGAAAACTCGCCGTAGGCTCGGTTCCAGTGCCGCCTCGCCCGCACCTCGGCGCCAAGTCCTCAGAGTCCCGCGCTGGCCTCCCAGGCTGAGGGTGGGCAGAGCCGCGGGAAAGACGAGATTAGAGGGAAGCGATGGGGGTGGGGTGGGGTGGGGTGGAGGAAACTGACCATTATCTCAAACTCCGACGTTTCGAAAGCCGGAACTTAATTGACTTGATTGGATTTCTCTTCTTATCTTTGAAGGGGCGAAACACTCCCAAGGTGAAATACAAAGGGCCCAGAATCTTTGCGGGGAAGATAAAGGTTTGGGACTACAGATCTTTGTAGAGCAAACTAGCCCACCCTCACCTGCACCCCTCAAAACGAAGATTACATCAACGTTCAAGTCTTTGTTGGTCTCCAGACAGTTGAAATAGCTCCCTGACGCCTGTGGAGGGTGGCATCATTTCGGTACCAACTTTACTTTATTAAGCCGGGTCTTGGCTGGGCGCGGTGACCAGAACTCTGGACGAAGGAGCCCGCGCTAGCTGCCTGCCTCCCAGACCCTCCCTCTCTTGCCGGTGGTCATGGGGAATTCATTTCTACTTCACCGTCAATTCAAAGGGATTTAACTCCGTGGTCTGTTAAACGGAGTTGTGCAAAGGTGATGGAAAAATTAGTTTCAGAGGGGGCTCAGCGCCTTTTTCTGACTTCCTCCTTTTTTAAACTACCGGGAGAGAAACCCAACTGCAGTTATTTGCCGAGTACTCCGCTATTTGTCGTCGTTATTGTTTTTGTGGAGAGGGTGCTCTTTTCTGTCCCTTTGTGGGGCATTCTGAAAACCTAAGGCAGTGTGAGAAGTGATTTAGGTGTGCTTTACTGCTGCATGAGAAAATCTGGGAGAATAAGACCCAGTATCTGGACTATAACGATTCATGTTGGTGTCTTCCCCCACCTCCCCCCAGCCTCACTCCAGTGTAAATTATGGTAGGGTGAATATTATCAGTAAGAACTGGAAAATCTTGCCATTGAGTTGTGCCTCACTTGTTGACTGTAAACTATTCCATTTCCTTTAGCAGCAAAACAAAAACAATTATTAGACAAGATCATGTAGGGCTCGAGAGAACATGCGCAGTCAGGGAAAATTAGCCAGAAAACAAAATGGTTGCAACTGTTAATGTTCATTTTAAAAAGTTACAGTCAAGAGTCGCTTCATTTTGGTCAAACTTAAGAGCATAAGGAGTGTAAGATGAAATTAAATATTGCTTTTACCTGAGGAGCACCATAATCATTGGCCCATTTGTCTTTTCTCATGGTTGATTTACAAAATGCAGGTATAACCAGAAGGCACCTTTTTTTTTTTTTCTTTTAGCACTTTCTTTAAAAAAAAAAAAAAGAAGACCAGAGTGCCTTATGTTCAAGTACTGAAATTATACGTTTTAGAACTTTTCTGAAACTCTTTTGTTCAGAAATCATTTCTGCCTGAATTGCTTTCAGATTCTGATTACATTCCCTCTCATGTTTACCTCAGATTTTTTTTGGAACTTAAAAAAAAAAAATCCCTTAATCAAATAAGAAAATAGAAACAAGGGATTCTTGTCATTCACATTTTCTCTGAGGTACTACAGTTTGTCACCTCTTGCTTAAAAAATTGATCTATGTTAAGACATATTAGTAAGGTGCCTAAGAAATCATTAGGGTATCTGGCAGGGAGGGAAAAGCAAGGAGGGGTTTTGATTGTTAGGCTGTCTATATTCAATTTCAGGGCAGTATTAATGAAAAGTCACAAAAAGTTTACATACCAATCATTCATATCTTAGTCATTCATATTTAGCACCCCCCCAATTAAAAAAAAAAAGTTTAACTCCCTCTCTGATCCAATAAAAACATTTTTGGGGGAGGAGTGGCTGAATGTGGGCTTCTCATTCACAAATAGTGGTATAAAATTAAACGGGACCCAATGTTGTGCTAGAACCATTTTAATATAATTATACATATCTGCCAAATCAGGAAGAAAGGTTTATGGATATATAACTTTTCCAGTTAACATCTGCAAGCATAAACAACGATGATCTCAGCTTATAAATTCATCAGGGTCAGAGCAATTGACCAATGTCTCTTTACTGCTAGGTTTACCAACAGTAAATTACATGATGAATTAGTGTCCTTTTGTTTCTCTTCTCTTACTCTCCTTGTCCAGAGACATTTTGTTGTAAAGTTTCAGTGCAGCTCACCTCCAGCCAAAGGTAATCTTTTTAGATAAGTACTCAGTTGCTCTGAATTTATTTATAATTATAACCTATTTAATCACAGAAGAACCCCTGCAGAGGTGGAGTTCAAGGTTGCATACAATAACAGGAGATCACAGTTTTGAAGTCTAGCACAGATTAAAAACCACAGATGTACCATTTATATAAGACACACACTGATTGTCTCTTAAACTACATATTGACTCCTTATGAACATTATTTTTTAAATAAAGTAGTGCATCTAGGACAATCAGTCGCACAATTCACACAGCCCTGAAAAGTTTTTCAGTGCCAACTACCAGTTGGTCATGAAACGTGAGTGAGCTTGAGACACTGTCCATTCCTAAGATTCAACCAAGGATTGGCTAAAACATTGGAACACCTCTGCTTAAGAAGGCTATGTCCTTCCCTCCTTCCCCTCACAATTTAGTTCTGCTTGTTTATTTTTGGTGGTATTTGGTTGCACATGGCTAGAATGCTTTCGATCACTTTTGTGAATCAGGAAAACCAATGATCTAAAACTATAACAGGATCTTAAGTATTAAGTAGATTGGTTTGTCCATTTCAGGTAGCTGGTTGATAGGCCCCTCTAAGGCCTTTCATTTTCCTTCTATGCCTCCCAGGACATTGATCAGAAGATGAGTCTGAACATCATACCATCTAACTCTTTTAACCAATGCCTGGCTAAAACTGGAATGTCCAGCCCAGTATACTTAAAAATCACCCACAAAAAGAGGTTCTACAGGTCTTCACAAAACCTGGAATTTCCACGAAGATGTCTGATCTTTATAATCCAAGCAGTCAGCATTGAAGTTAAGCTTCCAGGAGGCAGTTTGGTCCTTATAATCCAAGCAATCAGTGGTTGAGTTAAAACCCAAGCTTGAAGCTCCATATCCCTGGGTGGAAAGAGAAGCTGGGGACTGATTGAGATGGCTGGTGACTGCATTGGTACCCATGGGACTGAGTGTGGTCCCTGGTCCAGGAAGCTGGTGATGCATAGGGGTCAAATAAGATCCACAGTCCATTCCCCCAAAGTAGGAAGTTGAGCCAGCATATCCTTGACTATAACCTGAAGCCTGAGTATAGGTCATGGGATAGGACCTCTGCATGCAGGAAGAGGAAGTGGACAGGGGATCTGACAGTGGGGAGATGGAAGCTGGGCTCCAGATAGACACAGGAGCACTGCTGCTGGAAATGGCTGGGACTGAGGTGCTAGAGGGGGGAGTGAATTGGCCACTTGTTCCACTCTCTGAACTCACTTCCCGGGCAGGAGATGTCTTCTTTTTGGCAGGTCTCACTTTGTTTTGACCTCCGTTCTGCTGTTGCTGCTGCTGTTGGCGGCACTTAGCTCTTCGATTCTTAAACCATACCTTGAAAGGGAAAGAAACTGCTTTAACATGGTTTCAGTAATTCCTTAAGGAAAAGAGTGGCTCCCAGATTATAAATCTGTCCTAGGTGGACAGATGAGCTAAGCGGACAATCTCTCCTGCCAGTGAAAACTCTCATATATGCTCCTGGAATTATAAGAAAATCAGGGAGGCTCTATCTAAAAGCGCTTGACCCTGATTTACTCCTAGCTCAAAACAGTAACATTTAAGATAATTACCCAAATCCTATAGCTAAAAACTCTCCCCCTCACTTTCCTATATCTTCTTTCCCTTCAGATACACACATAAACGGAGACCGAGGTGCATTTTGGAACACTCTCACAATGGAATAGAACGTATTTGTGTCTTTTGGATGAGAACATAAGAGAAATGAGATAAAAACAATTCTTTTGTTACATGCCAACAAGAACAGCCTAAATTCAAACACTTTATGGTCCATCTTCCAGGTAGCAACCGCTAATATGAAGGCTGGTTCCATCACTTTACTTTTGTCTCTCCTAGAAAGATTCATAAAAGAAAGCTCTCAGGAGAAATGATCCTGTTGAGGAAGGTCTGAAAGCCACTATTTGCCAAAACCTTCCTTATGGTAAGTGGAGTAAGTTGTATGTACTCTGTTTTGAACTCAGAGCCAAACTTCTCTTCTAGTCTCAAGTCTGAGACTGAGGCTTTTCCTTCAGGGTAGGGCCACTCGACACATAGTTTTCTGTGTGGTGTTCCTTGGCTTGTCACCGCTGTGTGTCATTTTCAAAATTCTCTTTACCAGCCTTTTTCATGTTCTGCAATGAAGGAGCTGTGTTTGATGTGCAAGGGGGAAACTTTATCAGGGGAAAGTTTATCAGGGAAACTATGGGCATTTTCTGGGCAAAAGTTTTTAGTTGTCTTCTTGAGTGAGCTCTCCATATTGGCGTCTTAACTGTGAGAACAATGCCATAATGCTGAGCACAAACCACCAGCCATTCAGAGCCATTTATTTTCTTTCAGTGAAAACTTTAGTTCAAGCCTCACAGGTGCTAAAACTTCTATCCTACTTTGAAAAAGTCTCTTTTTGATCTGCTGTTCATGCTGATGTGTCCTGGCTGAAGAGTAGTCCCAAGTGTGTCTGTGGTTTAAGTGCTCAACATTCTTCCCAGAGAAATCTACATGGGACTTGCATTCCAGGAAAGTTGGGAGCTCATTTTCCTCTCCAGCTTAAGGTCAAGTTTAGGGGGAGAAAGGGGAGAAGGTAGTTATCATGGGGATCTCATGTTGATATTTTATCTGCAGAATGGCTAAGATCTAGCAAATTCTGTTCAATCCATAAAAAGTCAAAGAAAATACTCATATTGTGTAATTTCTTCTACCACCAAACTGACATGTGACCTTGAGCAGGCCATTTATTCTACTTCTTCATTGTAAAAATATTGGAACTATCCAGGAGCTAAACTTCTTTTACCCCTAAAAGTAGATGAGAATTGGGTTTGGGGGAGGGGTGGATTTCCAGTAGAGGAAGGGAAGTTTTAAAATACTATGTGACTCTCCTTGACTCCAAGGGCTCTAGAACTAGGCTTTATCATCACAGCTAAATTACCCTTGCAGCTTAGGGTGGAAGACCCTTGGTTATAGGATTGGGTGGGGGTGGAGAGACAAAAAGGAGTAGGAGGAGGGGATCTTAAGAGGCAAGTTCACTGCCTTCAGATGGAGCCGGTTAGTTTCAAACCTTCCTTTGGTCCTTTCCGAGACCTGGAACTCTCCTGGGCCCTCCACACACAGTACTGGGGGTGGGGTGACGTGGGCGGGTGTCCTGGTCAGGAAAGACGGTTCTCTCTACATGTGCCCTACCTGTACCCTGGACTCGGGCAAGTTGATTTTCAGCGCCACCTCCTCCCGCATGAAGATGTCTGGGTATCGGGTCTTAGCAAACAGTGCTTCCAGCACGTCTAGCTGCGCTCGGGTGAACGTCGTCCTCTCCCGCCGCTGTTTCCGAGGGGTGGCTGCGGGACAAGAAGCCCAGGGCCCTTTAGGGTGGGGGAGCAGTTTCTCAGTCATAGGGGTCTCTGTGGGTGTCCGACTCTCCCCACCCCCACACCTCAGGACTCCCCAGGTCCTCTGCATCCGCTCAGCCGGGACGCTACCCATGTTTCTCCCACCCCCACACCCCGTCCTCGGCTCCTCCGGCAGACACGGCCCCTTCCAGGGGACACCCCACTCCCCCTGACGTCGGAGATCGCTCCAGTCAGAGCGTTCCTTCGAAAGCAAACAAAAAGAAAAAAATGAAATAAAAGACAAAAAACAAGAACCCTCCAAAATCAACCCCTAAACCACAACACAAAAACTCCATTCTCCCAAGTCAAAGGATCCCCGAGCACCGGCAGCTCAAATTGATGGGGTCTTTGTTCCTCCATCTTTAAAATGGGGGCACATTTTACTTCATACTACTTCTTCTACCACTTTACAAAACAGATCTGATCGGAAAGGAAAACACTCACACCCCGGATAAATCACACCTCTAGGGATTAGAGATGAAGGGCCTGGAGGTCAGAGGAGATGCCGCAGGTTTGGCGGGGAGAATTTATGAGGACCTCGACTTCGCCAAGAGGGCACTTCCGAGGAACTGCACTTCGAGGTAGGGGAAGGGGCGTCTCGCCCAAATGACAAGGGCAGTAGCCTTCTTTGCCTCAGTCCAATGTGTGTCCCCATTCACTCCAATTAAAAAGATACGATTTTCTGAAAACGTTGTAGATCCATGTACACCCTTTTCCCCAGTCCCTGCCCTCTCCTCCACCAATAAATGCCCTGTGGCTTTGAACTGCTGCTTGGAAGAAAAACCCGGCGGGGACCTCTCCTGGAGCTGGGACGGGGGCGACACGACCCTCTATCCCGGCGCTCCGGAGGAAAGGGTGTTATAACCCCGCGAAGCGGCCGTGGGGAAGGAGAGGGCAAGGGTGCCGCGGGGCTCACTTACCCGGGTAGCCCACCGAGGGGTGCAGCAAGTCCATGCCTGAAGTGGTCAGACTCAGCCCATTGACTGCATAAGGCGGTTGCTTAAGATAAGACATCATGCTAAGGTTGTTTGGAGGCGCAAAGTCGGCCCGAATCCGGGGGACCCAGCCGGAAGGTCTTGCTTCGCCCGGGTTGGACAGATTTAGAGTCCTTGGTGGGTGGGTTTGGAGTGGTGGAACTAAGGCAAAGTAAACAAACAAACAGAGGTGCTGGTTTACCGCTTCGTAGGATGCAGCTCTTCCACGTTCCACCACTGACTTAAAAAAGAGCCCGAGGTACACAAGGCAGAGGTTTATAAAGGACTTGCAGAGCAACACCGCCCCCCCCTCAACACAAACCCCCAGCTGCCCTGGAACTAGAGGAGATGGAGAGACCAGATAAACCTGTCTTCCCCACCCCCCAGCCAAAACTTACCAAAAAAAAAAGACCCGAAGAAAGCAATTACAATCTGCCTCCCGCACCACCCCCCACCCCCCAACAAAACCCCACGCCTCCAAATGCTCACATTGCATTCCTAGCCCTACATTTGCATAGGACT
>SJYA01001570.1:1918268-1960768 GCA_006410615.1 Neotragus moschatus | reverse complement strand
TTCAGTGGACAGTGGGGGACCACATTTAGCCTTAAAACTGCCATGATATTTAGAAAGAAGTCATTTTTTCATTAGGTTTTAAAATATGTCTCCATTAAAAACTTTGACAAGATTAACTTTAATTTTTTTAACAAGAGTTAAATATTAGTGATGCAGGCAGAATTGGAGGGGAAATAAGTGACAGATCACTTATGAGTTAAGCTTGGGTCGCTTATTCCCTGTATTGCCATAGCCTCAGAAAAGAGAGTAAGGGGGAAAGAAACGACATCAAAGATAGGATTGTGCTGTCCTGATAAAAGAATCGGAGGCAAATTCCAAATGCAAAAAAAAAAAAAAAAAAGGAAAAGAGGACCATGTTGTTCCGGAATGAAACGGATTAAGATTGTGTGACAAGTGCGAGATGTGGGGCTGTGAGACATTTATGAGCTGAGTGTGAGCTGGGAGCTATGCGTCTGTCCCTGAGTGTGTGGGGACCAAGGGTGTGTGCAGAGCAAGGTTAGGGTGGGGAATATGAGAGACGGAGAGCAGTGTGAGGGGTGTGAGTGTGGGTTTGGGTGTGTGTTAGGAGAGTGTGGAAAGGAATGTGGATGGATTGTTGAAGGGTGGTAGCTGTCAGTTTATATAATTTTCATCTCTTGGTCCTGAAGTTTCCTTGAAGTCAGTTCTACTGTGGGCAGCAGCCTTAGCTTACACAGCTGATATAAAACAACCATTACAGTCCAATATCTTGCCTGTTTGCAAACTTCATTTAAAACTGGGGGAAAAAAGACCCGAGAATGGTTTTGTAAGAAAGAAAAAAAAAGAAGAAAAGAAAACCGCAGTGAAGCTTTAAACTAGTTTGGATAAATCTCTAATCTTTTATTTGTAACCTTTTACAAGCTTTATTTCCTGTATATGAAAAGCTTCTTTTATATGGGCACGACAGACTTTTCCTTTGGATTTTTAATTAGAGTCCATCAATTGTAGCCATATTTAAGAATCAATATAAAGTAATCCTTCGAGATGGGATAAGGTTTTAATCGAAAATCTAATTTTCCACTCTTTGCAGATCATTTTAAGGAGCTGGTTGATTTTTTTTTTAAAGAGTTCAATTTTTAAAAGACATAACACCTAAAACCTGGAAAAGATCATGTCTGCAAAATAACCAACTGATGTCGCCTTACAAAGAAAAAAAAAAAAAGTCTAGCTTTTGTAGGGAACTTTTTTCTTCTATTTAGAAGAATTTGACTTATATTTTTCTCAAACACTATTCCGTAATGTAATGTGGCTCCTATGAGAGTATTCACATTGAATGAGGAGAGAAAGAGAGAGAAATTGTTTGTCTAAAATAGCATTTCATGTGCAAAAGGTGGTAACTTAAAATTTTTTTATTAACAAAGAAAACACAGATCTTGACAGATCCTTTTCACTACAGCCTTCCAAATTCCCAAGATTAGAAAATGAATAATACACACCTTTCATTTTTGCTCATGGATGCAAAGTTTTCATTTTCATATCCAGGAATGAACATTTCTGACCAGTTTTTAAACTTCAACACTAGAATTTTGTGATTAAAAAAACGTTTTTTTGCAATAGTTGCAAAAAAACTTTGTGTTTTATCACAAAGTGATATTCCTGTGTTTTATCACAAAGGAATAGAATTTTAAGCAGTTCTGCTGGAGGAGTTACTAGCTTTCAATTCCCCCTCTTTTTTTTTTTTTTTTTTAAAGAAGAAATATGAAAGCAAGGAAGAAAACAGATAAACAAAAACTAATTGTAGGTGCATAGCCCAAACATTTTTTGCCCCTTAATGATCAGGCTAAGGGATTTGTTCAAAGACTGCACGTTGTCTAAATGTGCTCAGTGCATTTTCAACAGACATCACTGTTTTAGTTTAAGATCTGCAAATTATCCCTAAACTAGAAGGGATCCCCCAAAAGTTTATAGCTGTATTTTCTAGTCACTGACTTGTTCTTATTGTTACATCTGTTAAATGTGTTTTAAAAAAATGAACTCATGGTACTTGCTTTTTGAAATCTGAATGAAGCAGGTTTGAACATATTTGATACTCATGCTTTCCTTTTATCTGCAGAAATTTCAATTTATTTAATACATTAATGCCTGCCATTTAATGCACTACATGGCCACATACATTTTAGAGAAACTCTCTTGTATTTCTCCGTAATCGCGTCTAATGAAAACCTGGGATTTTCCTTTATTTAAAAAAATGTGAAAATATAATGCATCTTCATTAGGAAAATTGACTGCTGTGCTCACGACAGTTCTTAATTGAAAAGGCAACCTATTTTAATGGTGTGGTTGAGAAGAAGATTACATACTTTATCCAAACACAAAGACAATTAATAATGAGAAGCAGGCTGCTGCCATTAACTCTAATGCAGTTGCATCAATGTCAGTGAAAGTGCTCATACCTGAGATACAGGGTGCAAACTCCCTTGGCTCCCTCCTTCCCCAATTCACCCACTTCTTAATTTGGGTTTCGTAACGTGTAAGCGCCAGGGCCACTGTCATCAGGCGGACTAGTTTTGGGCAAGTGCGGCGCAGGGCCAGGCGCCCCTTCCTGCAGGTCGCGCGGTCCCGGGCAGCGCCGTCCGGCCGGAGGCGCCCCAACCGCGGGTGTCTGCGCGCAAACCTGGCGCCCTCCAGCCTGCGATCGGAGCTGGGGGAGGGCGGCCGCGACCCCCGCGGGCAGGAAGGTTAGGAGACCCAGGGCCACCTGGTGCATTTTGAAAAGTTTACCCAAAGAGACAGGGGTGCCTCGGAGACTGGACTCTGCTTTGATTCTCTTAAGGAAAAGTCGTGAGGGGAGAAAATCTTTAAATTGGGAGCTTGTGGGGTGGGGGGCTCTGGGCGCATATGGTCATCCGGCGGAGCGACCAAGTTTGCCAAAGCGCCCCCTCTCCAACTTGGGCCAAGAGAGCAAAGCGTGAGTGTGCGCGCGCGCGTCTCAGTGTGTGCGTGTGTGCTCGCGCGTGCGTGTGTGTTGAACGCGGGGGATCCCAACCTTCCCTAGGTTCGAGCACGCCCCAGCTCCAGGCTGGGCAGTGGGGAGGAGGAGGCAGTCACCTCTGGGCTTTATCCTTTCCCCGGCGAGGCCCGGCCAACTCCGGCCTGGCGCCGGCCACCTCGAACCCGGGGCGGCTAGCAGCCCGAGCCAGCCCAGGAAAGGGAGATCCCGGGCTCTAAAGCCGGGAGCGCCTAGTGCCAGGCGTGACCCTGCGGACGGCCGAGCCTGGCACTCCGGAGCTCGGGGACCCGAGGTCCCGGTCGGCCGAGGCAGTCGCCAAGCCCTGGAGTAGGGAAACAGGGGAGGGGCTACAGGTTGGGCAAGGGGTAATCTCAATTTTTTTTTTTTTTTACGGGGTGTTTCGGCGCCCGCGAGGGGTAGACGCCTACAGGTTGGAGTCCTACAGCCCTCGGAACCCACTCTGCCCCCGTCTCTTCCACAGCACCGTCTCCCAGCCCGAGGCTCAGGCAGTTGGGGGAGGCGGTGCCTCTCCATCGGTATCACCCTCTCCCTCAAAGTGGGGCAAGGGGCGGCCGCAGGCTAACAGGCGCACCCAGACCAGGAGGTCTCTTCCCTCCACCAAAGGATTAGTGGAGGGGGCGGCGAGGGGGGCCGAGCTCCTTCAGGGAATTCGGGAGGCTGCTCGCATTGGCCAGCCACACAGAGCGCCAGGGAGAGAGGCACTGCTGGGTCTGAGCTCGTGGGAGGTGCTTGGGAGGTGAGAGAGGAGCGGGTAGTCAGACGTTCAAGGCTGCCCCAGGACACTCACACGCACATTCGGAGGAACCGGCTCCATCCTCCGTGGCCCAACTGGACACTCGCCTTGCCACTGGAAGGTAGCCTCAGGGGAAAGTTCCTCTCACAAATGCACGCTTTCATCTGCAGCTCTCAGTGTCCCTGGGCCAGCCTTATTATATCCCTCCATCAATCATACCCCACTTTTCCTCCTGTTTGCATCTATTCATCTTCAGACTTCCTGCAGACTTGCCATTTTTTTGTGATTCTGCTGGCGGGTTAGGGAGCCTCTCAAAGCTTCAGAAAACAAGCATACCTGAAGTTTTCCGGGAAACCCCAGGCTCCTCCTTTCCCTCCCTCAGGGAGAGGTGGAAGAGCCCTGTAAGCTTCCTTTGATGGCAGGAAGGTTGATCAGTTACTCCTCATAGTCTAAGAACCTTCTTTCCTCTTCCCCCACCTCATTCTATCTAAAGTATCTAGAGCTTTTCCTGTCCCTTTGGACAGCCTTTTTCAGAGTGCAAAAGTTGAAGTACTCTGCTGCTGCTAAGTCACTTCAGCCGTGTCTGATTCTGTGCGACCCCATAGACGGCAACCCACCAGGCCCCCCGCCCCCTCCCTCCCCCCCTTCCCCGTCCCTGGGATTCTCCAGGCAAGAACACTGGAGTGGGTTGCCATTTCCTTCTCCAATGCATGAAAGTGAAAAGTCAAAGTGAAGTCGCTCAGTCATGTTGGACTCTTCTTGACCCCATGGACTGCAGCCCACCAGGCTCCTCTGTCCATGGGATTTTCCAGGCAAGAGTACTGGAGTGGGGTGTGCCATTGCCTTCTCNAGGCAAGAACACTGGAGTGGGTTGCCATTTCCTTCTCCAATGCATGAAAGTGAAAAGTCAAAGTGAAGTCGCTCAGTCATGTTGGACTCTTCTTGACCCCATGGACTGCAGCCCACCAGGCTCCTCTGTCCATGGGATTTTCCAGGCAAGAGTACTGGAGTGGGGTGTGCCATTGCCTTCTCCGTGAAGTACTCTAGTTACTATTTATTAGACAAGCCTTGGTTTCTGCTCGTGATGAGGCCTCCTGTGTTAGCTGGATATCAAGGGAGAGACAAGGTTACCAAGATCAGTAAGAAGCGGTTCCCTTCTTGGGATTTATTGAACCTTAGATGTCATACTTGCCCAACAACATAAGAGTAACAATAGACTAACTTCGTTTTGTGGATCCGTTTCTTGGCATTTGACCTATGGATGCCAGAGGCATCTTTATTAGCATGTGTGTGACTTTGGATAGCAACTCAGTAATGACACTCATAATCACTTACTGAATACAATTTAAGCTAGTTCAGCAACAGATAGTAGCTCTTAGCCTAAATGGCAGTTTTCTGGCAGCTTATTCAACCAATGGGCAAGCAAAAAGCAAAAGATATAATCGCATCCAATGCTTAACTCCCGAGTGCGGCAGTTACCACTGAAGAGACACACAGACCACACCAAAAATAGATATGTTCTGAGTTGCTTTTTGAAAAGCTGTTTGGTTGTGTTCTCTTGTATTTGATGCACTAAATAGGCCAAAGAAACACAGAAGAAACAATCATGGTTTATAGAAATTGAGTATCAATAGAATCATGACTTTAATAATTTATTCTTACCTTGCCCTACTGTTTCAGTTAAAAAAAAAAAAAAAAAAAAAAACCCACAAGAAACCAGAAGTGTCAAAGTCCTAGGTGAAGGTTTTTTCTCACAAGGAGATATTCTGTAGACACTAGATATTCACCAAAGAATAGGTCACCTCAAGGAAGCCTGGGTTTATAATAAGACACTTGTGGAGGGAAAACAAATAATACCATTATCATTAAGAAATATTTTTAAATGACCTGGTAGTTGACCTTGGATAGATACAACCTCAGTTAACTACATTCCAGTAAAAGAAAATGCATTTTGCATTAGACCATATAGTCTTAAATCCAATTGCATATTTGGATCAATTTGGTCTATTAACCAATTTATTCAACACATGGAAGGATGGATAAACATTTTTCATGTTCAAAAATTTCCATTGAAATTTCTGATTTCTCTAAAGATGAGTAATTATCAACCCAAAAAGTCTCTATAACACAAGTTTTGTTTTTTTAAGTTGATTGTAACATGAACTCGTATTCATTCCTTTGTTCATTCATTCAACAATCATATTCAAGGGCCTACTATGTATTACGCAGTTTTCAGGAGTTATATCTAGAGATTCAGATATAATCAGAACCAGAAACTAAATTAATTTTTGTTTCTATTTAAAGCAGAAACAAATAGTTATAATAAGCATTTCATCTAAAAGTTTACATTATCAACTGTCTTCTGGAAATTTCATTATCACAAATCTGAGGGCAGAAGTCATCTTGATTTTTCTGGATTTTAGAGTATAGAAGATTATTGGGGACAAAAATTAAGCATGGAGGGATTTGTCAGTTGCTGAAGGTTGTAAGTACTTAGGTTGATCACCCACAGCAGTGCTGCGAGGGAAAACTGTAGGAGTTGTTTGCATTCACTGATAAAAGTAGGTGTCTCTTAATGTTCAAATTTGATTTGTTTCTAAAACATAAAATCAGAAGGCAACTGAGTGTACATTTTATTTTATATTTAGATAGATTGTGTGCTCTTCAGCAGATGCTTTTTTTTAGATAGGAATAAACATAACCTTGAGATTTAATTCTATATTCTTTTAGCCAGTATCTAAAAGATACAGATATGTGTGGCATTGTTACATGTTTATTTTATTCTTAAGAGAATGCAACAAAAAGTATTTGACATGATTATGAATACCAGTTGCCTTTTAAGTCTTTTTTTCTTGGCTCAACATAAGTATTGTATATTTATTTGTTTTTGACCATTTTAGCTTTGACTACTTGTGAGTCCTTGAATTTGATGGGTCTTATTTCTTTGTGAATCTACAATTTCCAAAGTAACAACTTACACTCAAATATAGTCTTTCCTAAGAAGATTTTCTCCCCCTTTTTTTAATTTGCCCTCCATCCATAAAACAGACACTACCATGGATTTTTTCATTGGTCACTGATGGAGTTATTGAATGTGATCAAGTGATAGATTAGAACTAAGTCTCCATAGAAGTGTCTAGTGTATAAAGCCTCCTTTTTTTTGGTGAACTCTAACAGGGAGGAATTAAATACTATCTTTTATAAAGCAATCTTACTGATCTATGTCTATCTAGACCCACTAGAGTCTTTGAGCCATCTCTTCACCAGTAATTATTTTATCTTTTGAGCATAATTTGAGGGTCATGGCACTCATGCGTTTAGTCTGTGGTCTGTAGAGACACCATATGCATTAATACCTTTGATACAAAGTATTTGGAGGGTTTTTTTTTTTTAATATCCTAAAAACATCCAAAAATACATTCTTTCCAAATTTGGTCTTTTTAATTTCCTGTACAGCTAAGAGGATATGAAAGCCCTTTTGTTCTAGAGCTGTGGATTCTTGTGTTCAAGGTGTTTGTTTGTTTGTTCCAGGGACTGCACTTGTGATTTTAAAGTGCCATAAATTCTTCTAACTAAGCCCCTGTAGTCTTTATACTACCATGCCAGCTTAGATTGAATTCTTGGGAATGGAAAAAAAATATTTCCACAAGATTAGGTAGCTATTCATATTATAAATATGACTTTATTAAATTTAACTGGCAAAGAGATCTATTGCAAGTAAAGAAGGTGAAAATGCAGGCCTAAAATATCCAGGACTGAAAATAGAACATTTAATTTCTGATTCTCTCTGCAGGTGGGGTGTGAAATAGAATGCTTGTGTTGCTGCTGCCAGAATGCTTGCCTGTTTTTACACTTTCGTGAGGGATGTGGGCAATACACAGGAATACTTCCTGAAGTGCAACAGGGTTAATGTAGAAATTCATTAGACGTAAGGAGGGCAGTATTTGCTTTATGGAAGTTCGTGGTTCTCTTGATGCCACAAAGGGTAGATGAGAAAGATGGTGAAACGAAAAGGAGATGAGAATCTAGACACTCCATCAGCAGCCTTACCCTGTGACAGACCCAGAGGCAACTCCAAAGCCACCAGGGCAACTGCCTGTTCAGTTTGCCAAAGAGCCAGATGCTGTTGCTTGGAAGAATCTCCGCCACAGCTTGATGTCTGGGTCCTGTGATTGCCGTCCAAAGAACAGTGGTGGGGGATGCTGGGAATCCCAGCATCCCACCACAGTGTTTTCTTTTTAAAAAAGAGTCATTTTAAATTAAGTAAGTTTTAAGACTCATATGTTGTTTTTGAAAATTTAAAAAGGAAATTGGAAGGCAATAGTACAAATCAAGGCTGCATATCTGGAAAAAAAACACTCTTAAATTTTATCTTGCTTTTGGGTCATATTTAATTGTCCCATGAGGACTGGGACATTTAGAAGAGACGAAAGACCATCCACCATTCACAATGATGAGATAAATATTACTAGAAGAATGGTGATAAATATTACTAGAAAAATGGTGATGCAGATGCTATTTATTATTTATGTTATTAACTATGATCACTTATAATTAACTTACATGAAATATAAGTGAGATATTTAATTTTAGGATTCATTTTGCAACAGAATTTTGATTGTGGGTGCCAGTGAATGTAGTTTAAGTCCAAAGAGCAGTAAGAAAAATGCTAAGGAATATTTAAGGGGAAAAAAATCATGCCTGACTGTCTGATGATTCCCCAGCATCTCTTCTTAAATACCAACAGGATTGTCCTATGAAGTAACATCTCTCCTTTTCAAAATGTGTGTTAGTATCTGTTGTGTTGTAGCTGAGTGAATAATAGCTGCTGCATGTTTTTGAGTCATTCAGACCACTTCAGCAAATGAATATAATTTGATTACAGTATACAACCAAAATCTTTGCCCTTTCTGTATAATCTTTTATTTTTCTAATTATAGGAATTTTTTTTTTCCTTTAATATTCCCAGACCTCATCTAATAGCCTGATAGTAACCCTGAGTGCCAGGGTAAATCTGTAATTTCTTTAATCATTGTGATCAATGTAAATCATGGCATGATTAATTAGACCATGGTAAAAGGTAACGGCTAAAAAGATAATCAAAATATTTGGATAATAGTAATAACTTACTATGGAGCTGAGGTTCTCAACCAGGGAGATTTTTCCCCCCGGGGGACTCTTGGCAATGTCTGGAGACATTCTTGGTTATCACAACTCTTATCTAGTTGGTAGCCACCAGAAATGCTGCTGAATCTCCTGTAATGCAGAGACCAGGCCCTAACAACAAAGAGTTGTCTGACCTAAAATGTAAACGGGTGCCAAGCCTGAGCAATTCTGAGGTAGGAAAATAGATAACATGTATACTAATGTTGACATTTAAGTTTTTTGGTGATTACCAAAATATAAATAGCTATATAGTACCACTAATGCAGATGAAAAATTTAAAAGCCTGGTCACTGAAATATTTTAAAATATCTTCAGGTTTGGGATCATATAGACAGGGCATAATATAATTCTTACTTTCTTCAAAATGTATATGTCATCCTCCCTTCAATTATTGTTTAAGCACATAACTAGCCATATCTTGATGAAGTTAGCAGTAACTGAGTTATGCTCAGGTTTCATGAATGATATACTAATTCAGCAGGAAAATTAGGGTAAAGAATTTTTCGTTTTTAACCTTTTTTTTTTTTTAAATGTTGAAAACTTCTTTCCAAAATATTTGCAGAATACATAGAATTATAAAGAGGAAAATGAAATCCTTAATTCTACCTTATGGGTTTAGTTTCTGTAGACTCAAAGTTGTACAAATGGACATTAATTTCTTACTATAGGAACAAATACTGTTTGACAAACTATTTCATTATAATTAAGTTTTCATGATGTTAATTCCCCTGTGCAGCAGATGCAAAGTGAAATTTTTAGTCATTTTCATAATTGTTCCCAATACTAGTTTTTCTCCCCTTTTCTGAGTGTGAATTTTTTAGTTTTTTGTTTGTTTTTTAAACTAGTGTTTTAATTATACTAAATAGAAGGTATCTCTGCATAGAAAAACTTGCTTAGACCACAAAGTTAATGAAATAAAGCACAGTCTTTAAATAACAAATTGAGCAGCAATGAATTTGTATTAACATTTGGGCAGTTACACACAGCTTCTGCTTTATTTAATCCATTAATCTTTGGTTTCCTCCTCAGACCCAAATTGCCTATTATCAGGGAGGCTGTGGAGAAAGTGGAAATGGCCCATATGGCCCAATCTTCAGGCTTTATCTTTTTAGATTTAAAAATAGGGGCAAGTCCTCAAACTAACACAAGTTTTGTCTTATACATTTGGTAATGGCCATTTTATGAAACCCTCTACCTGTCAATATAGGGGACACAGGAGACAGGGGGTTTGATCCCTGGGTCGGGAAGATCCCCTGGAGTAGGAAATGACAACCCATTCCTGTATTCTTGCCTGGAAAATTCCATGGACAGAGGAGCCTGGTGGACTACAGTCCATGGGGTTGCAAAGAGTCAGACATGACCGGGCAACTGAGCACACGCACACACCCCTCAACATAAAGCAAGAGCTTTAGTGAATAGCTTCTAGAACAGACCTTCTTTCCTTCCTAGCAAAGTAGGTCTCATTCCTGGGTGTGTAACAGGTGGCACATTCAAACAGTAACACGCCTGTCTAGGGGTTGATGTCTAGGGGTTGGATGAGAGGTGATACTTTTTTTTTTTAACATGCTCTGAGCAACATTATTTTAGGAAAATTCCCCCTTCTGATGTCCACCAAGTTCAGCCAAATAAAAACAAACATAATGAATGGCCTTCTAAAGATTGCAAAAGAATCTTTTGAGGAGAGAGAAAATATAGCTGTATAATGAGTAATATGTCAAATGGCAAAAAAATTATTCAAATACAACGGAAGTGTGGCTCCTTTCCATAATAAAGAGTATATGGGTACTCTTGATAGTAAGACTGTGGGGTTATTTGTCCTGGTTCTGTTTTAGATCTTGTCCTTATGAACAGGTGATGAGTCTCTGCTGGGCTTCCCCAAGTCCTGTGTGGCCCATGCCATCTTGGCCATTTCTTTGAATTAAGGCTGATTTAGCAATTACAGAGACATCCTAATCTCTGGGTGTTTCAAACTTAAAGTTTAGAGTTTAATATTGAGTGTTTTCAACTATGTCTATACCTCTAGTTTTTTTTTGTTGTTGTTCCTATTTCTACTTGCAAAATGTCAGAACGTGTTGCTCATTTACTTCTTTAGATGTCCATAAGTTTATTTGACTGTCAGTTATAACACTCCTTTTATTTTTTTCTCCTGCTGTAGAGGAAAGGACCTGTATATCCACCCAAGGTTGATGGAGGAGAATGGAAACTCCTCTGGGCATGACCTAGAGGAGTTTCTTTTTCTTTCCATCACTTATATGTCCTTATGGCTGCTTCCTTGTCATATTTTTACCTGCACTTTCATCATTAGCTAAAAAACAAACTAAGGAAATATGCTTACTTCTCTCCTGGTGTTTGGTGCCCATTTGTATGTGGTTTGTATATATACAGGCTGTTTAAATTAAAAAAAAAACATGGAACAGACCATTCATGGCCTAGGAGGGACTCAACCTTTGGGACTAGAGTTGGGTATCAATGAGAATGCAGGACCTATTTTCAACACTGTTCTTTAAAATATAAAGAAAGTGTGGGAACCCAAGTGAACTGAAAGGGCTTTGATGATAAAAACATTTCATGAGCATAGCACATAGTTAAAGGGTGAGTTCTTTTCACTTGAAGAAGAATAGCTAAAGTGATGACCCAAGTAATGTCATGAAATACAGAGATAATTTCTGTAAGAGAGTTTTTAAAGGAAGTTCTCCATGCCTTCTTTATAAGATCAGAGAATATAAAGGAACTTAACATAGGAGCTTTTTCAGCTGAATACACAGACTCACATCCCCAATTTACCCAACCCAGTGGTAAAACACAGGAATATGTTTACTGGTGGCCATTATAGATTCTCTATAGATCTCTTTGGAGATCTCTGGGAAGAGACAAAATAGCTTTATTTATACCTGCCTGAAGGTAATCTAATGATTTCTTAAGTTTCTTTTTTATTCTATGTGAATATAGAATATGTGAATATAATTTTTAAATTATTTTATTAATAGCCAAGGGAAATATTTACTTCCAACCAGTAAATTCCAGGAGGATCTTCTCATGTTTTGAGGATTTAAGAAGTTCATGTTGTACAAAAATGAACTAGCCTTGAAATTCTCTCTCAAAAGAAAGCTCATAGTCCTTACATGTTTTTTGTATGTACTTTTTAAACATCTTGGTATTATTTACTACTTAGTTACAAATTTTTATTATATGCTCTATTTTATCCCTCCAAAGCCAACACAGACCTTAAAAAATTTCAACCATTTGTTGTATCCTGAACTCTTTTTTTAGATGCTAACTTTGTTTGAATTGTTATATAGTAAAACTGACTTTTGGGGCACACTTGGTTTTATGGCTAATGCTGAGTAAGTTCAGGGTTTCTTGACTGTGGTGGTTACAGGACTCTATGGTGGTTTAGTTGCTAAGTCGTGTCCAACTCTTGTGACTCCATGGATTGTAGCTTCCCAGGCTCCTCTGTCCATGGGATTTCCCAGGGAAAGAATACTGGATTGGGTTGCCATTTACAGGACTCTATGCATATGTTGAAAAATTCACAGAACCAAGCCCAGTTTGTATAGACACAGAAAATGAATAGTATAGGTAAAATAGCGCTGTCTTGACTATGTTGTTTCTACAGATAGATGAAAATATGTGTTTGTAATTTTCAGATAAAAATGAAAAAGTCAAGGATTGGGGCTCAACTAATCACAGTCAGGGCTTCCCTTGTAGCTCAGTAGGTAAAGAATCTGCGTGCAGTGCAAGAGACCCAGGTTCAATTCCTGGGTTGGGAAGGTCCCCTGGAGAAGGAAAGGGCAACCCAGTTCCAGTATCTTTGCCTGGAAAATCTCATGGACAGAGGAGCCTGGTGCGCTGCAGTCCATGGGGTCACAAAGAGTGGAGCATGACTGAGTGACTAACACTTACTTACACTTACTTACTCAATCACAGTCAACACACAGGAGAGAATTCTGTTAAACACTCGCTTTTCTTTTCATCTCTTCTTCAGAAAGGGAAGTTATTATGAGACAGTAAACATAATAGGGTTAAAAATACCTGGAAATTTAGTATATGGTGTCAGAGAAGATACCACAATAGTCAAATGTAATGAGGTTGGATTGTGTGTATTCTTCCAATTTGTCATTTCTCTTCAAAGCTATTATTTCATCCTTGCTGATAACCTCTCTTCAGTTAAAAAAAAATTACCATTAACATTCACTCACTTTTTGAAGGTTTTGAACAATTTTTTAATCCAACCAGCTATTTTACCTTACACAATAGATGTGGTTTTAGCCAATAATCTTCATTGTTAACAACATCCAATGGCTTTTAAACAATTATATGACATCCATTGTGTTCCATTTTCTTCCTATGGCAGTAAATGCCCTTTAAAGCACTCCAACTAGTAAGTACACGAGGTATCGTTTTCATAAAGCTATATTAGCTGTCTCTTAATTCAATTATTCAACTCAAAGACTTCCTTCAATGCTGCAGAACTGTCCTAGTACTTCCCCATTTCTGATGTTAACCTGAGCTGTTTGTGGTTGCTTGGATTGTAAAGTGTTTCTTTACCTATTTTGTTTATCTTTTAAAACCGTTCTACCTGTCATGATGAAATGGTTTCAGATTTTTTTTTTTAATCCATAGGAATTATAAGTAGATGTCATTTGTATAAGTATAAAGAAGAAATGAGCATCTTGGGCAGGGGGGTGAGTGGTGTCAGATCTCTACCCATAAAGAAAGCCATGATGTTAAAGCTCAAACTCTGTACCATCAGTGCCTCTGCTTCTTAATGCTCATTGTTTCCCATCCCCTTATTTCTGGGGTAAATCTTATTTGGGTCATTTGATTATTTACTTATTATCTCTAGAGGGTGGGTAGGCTAGTACTGTCTGAACTCCAAATAAACTCAAAATGTAATAAAGGTCAGGAGCTAGAAAGGATTACATCCTTGTTATATTTACCTTTTGAAAACCCATCCAGTTTCACCCCACAATTTCATCCTGGGAAAAAGTAGAAATGGTATTGGATACATTATCAGAAGAGTGTCAGTATGTAGTTCTTTGTGGCTAACTAATTATGAATCATTTTTTCCTCTTATAAAATAAAAATTTGGAGTTAGTATGTGATAGATTTTTCCCCCTTCCTCTCTGAATTTTTAGAAATGAAAACAATAGGTGCCAAAATCTCCCTCATAGGTTTGATTCTATAGTAGCTAAAATGATGACGAATCATTTGGCTGACATGATTTTGCCTTTTTTTAAAAAAATAAATCCTTCAAGGTTCGTTGTTGTAACCCTCAATCTGGCTACACCAGTGTTATGGTTTTGAGCAGCAGGCAGCAGGATCCTGACGTGGCCGTCGTACTCAACCTGCATTGCTTCTCATTGATCTAGCAGACTCCAAACAGTAGTTCATCGTGGCCGGTAGTAGCTAGAAATTCACTAATTGCAAATTCTTGGTGAACAATAAGAGTTAAACTTTTAGTATACTGACAGGATGTTAATCAGATATGGGTGCTACTCAAACCAGCATGGTTCAAGGAGCATGTGTTTTGTGGTCATGGGCCAACCTCTGACTCTAAAAGACAATGTTGAAGAGCATAAATGTTTATTAAGGAAGACCACTGAAGAAGGAAGACCAAGCAGTGTCTATCTGAGTTAACCTGTGAGAGGTGCCGGCCTCCACCCTTTAGAAATATCACTACCCAGGGAGTCATCTCACCTGTTCTTGAGGTTATCTGTGCCCACCTGTGTTTTAATCTCCTCTTCATAGAGCTAACACACTTCTTTTCTCACCCACGTGTTATAGGTATATGTCAGGTGGCACCTTGGGCATCCATTAGAACAGGGAGTAGGTAAGCTGGTGAAAAACTGAGACTTTCTGAAGAGATTGACAGCTTGTCTATTTATCAGATGATTTGATTTTCAACAATCAGATTGAGGTATACAAAATCAGGTCTAGAGAAGAGCCAAGACAGAACCTGGTATGGATGTGTTATCAGTTAAGGGACTCCTATAAAAATAAATGAAAAAGAGAGAAGGAAGGGGGAAAAATGGAAACTTCAGTTCACCTGTATGTGTGTGTGTTCAGTCGTGTCTGACTCTCTGTGGCCCTATGAACTGTGGTCTGCCAGGTTCCTCAGCCCATGGGATTCTCTAGGCAAAAATACTGGACTGCCATTTCCTCCTCCAGGGGATCTTCCTCACTTGGGAACTGAACCCGTGTCTCCTGCGTCTCCTGCATTGCAGGCAGACTCTTTACCGCTGAGCCATGGGGGAAGCCCTGCTCTATTCACCTAACCCAACTGATTTTTTCCCCAGAAGAATAAATGGGTTTAAATATATGAACTATATCTAAGACATTGATTAATATTATGAATATAAATTCAGTGGGAGCCTGAAACACTATGAAAACAAAATAAACGGTGTGGACTTCGCTTAGTCACATATAAATGCCAGCCCAAAGTGGATCTTCCTATTGTTTGAGGAGCTATAGTTTATAAAGATTTTTTTCTGTGAATCATAAAATGTTAATTCAGGTGTGGCAGTTCATGCTTGGTTTTATTCCTTCCTTCAGCAAATGCTTATTAAGCACCTACAGGGAGCTAGAAGCTGTGGGGTCTATATAGAGGTATAAGCCATAGGATACATAGAGGCAAAAGCCACAGTTGCTGCATCTATCAGTCAGGGTCCTGGCAAGGAATGGATGGTGCACTCAAGCATGGTAACTGGGGAGAGGTGAATGAAGGGACTATTTACAAGTGTGTTGCTGGGGATAGGGAGCCCACGAGGGATGGTGAAGCACCATGGGACCAGCAACACTGGGAGCCATTACCGCTCCTAATAATGAAGGGATAAAGGGAAGGAGCAGTTACTGAACCGAGGGCAGTCTGCAGCCATGGTTGTGGCTGTCACCCTAGGAGGGAGCCACCTAACAGGAGCTGGGACCCCTCCAGGAGAGAAATGCTGACGTGCCACGACCCATCAGGAGGGCACTGAGCAACAGACACCATCCACTCTCTCCTCCCACCCTCTGATTTCCTGAGGGTGGCTGTCATTGGCTAAACGGACCCCCGAACCAGAAAACCAGAGAAAAAGGGAGCCCGCTGAAGGTCAGCACCCCAATATACAGAACAGAGTGGAGAAGGGAAGAGGATGGTTCTAGGGACAAGCAGCGCACTCAGAACACTGACTTTAAGATACATGCAGAGCAAGTTAAACACAGAACAAAGCAACAAAAGTGTCGCGAGATAATGACACATAGTAGGGCAATATAGCCTGTGAGGGGGAGCAGCGGGGGTGGTGGTATAACTCAGGGGAGACTCAGGAAAAAAGGAAGACATCTGTGGTTGGGCCTTCAAGAGCATGCTAGGATTAGATCAGGACAGACTAACCTGGGCTTCCCTGGTGGCTTGGATGGTAAAGAATCTGCCTGCAATGCAGGAGACCTGGGATCGATCCCTGGGTCAGGAAGATCCCTTGGAGGAGGGCGTGGCTACCCACTCCAGTATTCTTGCCTGGAGAATCCCCATGGACAGAGGGACCTGGTGGGCTATGTCCATGGGGTCTCATAGAGTCAAACTAAGCAACTAAGTGACTGAGAGACTAAGTCACAGATTAACGTGGAGGATGGTCCAGTTGGGGGGACAACAGAGGGAGCAAATGCCTGGAGATAAGAGTGAATATGGCACAGTTGATTGAGAGATATGTCCAACTGGCTGAAGCACAGAATAGATGCCTTAATGAAAATGCCAAGGATTTCTGTGAGAATGTGAAAATTGCCATTTATAAAATTTCCCCTTATCTTTACTGAAAGTGAAAGTTGCTCAATCATGCCCAACTCTTTGTGACCCCATGGACTGTACAATCCATGGAATTTTCCAGGCCAGAATACTGGAGTGGGTAGCTGTTCCCTTCTCCAGGGAATCTTCCCAACCCAGGGATCCAACCCAGGTTTCCTGCATTGCGGGCAGATTCTTTACCAGCTGAGCCACCAGGGAAGCCCAAGAATACTGGAGGGTAGCCTATTCCTGCTCCAGTGGATCTTCCCGACCCAGGAATCTAACCAGGGTCTCCTGCATTGCAGGTGGACTCTTTCCCAGCTGAGCTACCAGAGAAACCCTATTTTTACTGATCCTGGGAAAGACTGAAGTGAACAACAGAGGACAAGATGGTTGGATGGCATCACCAACGCAATGGACAGAAGTTTGAGCAATCTCTGGGAGATGGTGAAGGACAGCGAAGCCTGGTGTGCTACAGTCCATGGGGTGGCAAAGAGTCAGACATAATAGAACAACTGAACAACAACAACAATATACCTTGTAGTCTGCAAAGATTTTGAACAGAAGAAGACACCAAAGATAATAGGATATCTGGACCCTTTCACTTTTGCTTGCTATTCTCTTGAAACAGTGAACTAGTTAAGCACAAAATACCAAAGTGAATGGTACTTGGAATACAAAAAAGGAGTAGGCTAGAACGTGTAATTCTTGAAGTGTGTTCACTCACTAAAAATAATTCATTCAAAAATCATATTTGAAGCATCTCCCATGTACCATACACTAACATTACAAATAGAGTTTTCAGAGGGTGATCAGATCCAAAAGCCAGTTGACAGTTTGGCTCAGACTGAACCTGAGAATATATATATCCAAATCCACAACAGGTGTTGTTGTTCAACTTTTTGAGACCCCATGGACTGCAGCACGCCAGGCTTCCCTGTCCTTCACTATTTCCTGGAGTTTGCTCAAACCATGAGTCATGAAGAGTTGGACATCACTGAGCAACTTCACTTTCATTTTTCGCTTTTATGCACTGGAGAAGGAAATGGCAAACCACGCCAGTATTCTTGCCTGGAGAATCCCAGGAACGGGGGAGCCTGGTGGGCTGCCGTCTACGGGGTCACACAGAGTCGGACACGACTGACGCAACTTAGCAGCAGTAGCAGCAGCATGTCATTGAGCCAATAATGCTATCTAACCATCTCATTCATTCTTTGCTGCCCTCTTCTCCTTCCGTCTTCAATCTTTCCCAGCATCAGGGTCTCTTCCAATGAGTCAGCTCTTCATATCAGGTGGCCAGAGTATTGGAGCTTCAGCTTAAACACCAGTCCTTCCAGTGTATACTCAGGGTTGATTTCCTTTAGGATTGGCTGGTTTGATCTTCTTGCAGTCCAACGGACTCTCAAGAGTCTTCTTTAGCAATCTTCTCAAAAGTATCAATTCTTGAGTATTCAGCCTTCTTTATGGTCCAACTCTTTCATCCATACATCACTACTGGAAAAACCATAGCATTGACTATATAGACCTTTTCAGTAAAGTAGTGTCTCTGCTTTTTAATATGGTGTCTAGTTTTGTCATAGGTTTTCTTCCAAGGAGCAAGCATCTTTGAATTTAGTAGCTACAGTCACTGTTCACAATGATTTTGGAACCCAAGAAAATGAAACCTGTCACCGTTTCCACTTTTCCCCCTTCTTTTTCCCACACAGGTACTCACTAAATATTTGTTGATCAAATGAATAAGTAATTAAAGATAAAAATATTATATATTTCTACAGTATTTTGAAACGGAGCACAAGATGGTCATTTATACTGAATTCCAAAATGTAGTAGTGACAGTGCAGACCTACTATGAAGGCAGAGACCTGGCCTGTCTTGTTCACTGAAGTAATCCCAGCTCCTTGCAGAGAGCCCAGCTCAGAGCTAGAGCACAGTCCCTATCCCCTGAATGAATGCTGAGATAAATTGACAAATGAATGCATACTTGAATTAAGTATTTTTACAGTAAGGTTGCTTGGGGTGGTGGCATCTCTTGGGGGCAACCCTTGGGGAGATGCAGTTGCCATTACAGCACGTTAAGTAGTCCTTCAGATTTTTAATGAAAGCTTCTATAAGTGCTTCTGAACTTTTCCTCACTTTAATTCCTCATGAGTCCCAGATGAGCAGTTGTTTAAATAGCTCTAAATACAAAGGGGGAAGTCATGTCCTGCATCACTTGTGAAAGGCAACACATCAGGGCAACCCAAGGAGGTGCAGGGCTTCTGTCTCCAACCAGGGCCCAGGTGTGTATACCTGCGGTCGGCCTCAGTGGCACGTGCACGTTTACCTTTGTTCCTTTCTTTAAGAGCTCCGACTTCTTTTCCTACTGCCATTAAAATCATATTAAGTCATTCTGAAGTGTTTCCCATAAACACCAAATGAGAACTATAGCTGCGAGAAAAATTATCTACCTGTGTGGAGTAGGTTATTATTTTAACTTGTCATCTGAGTGACATTCATTTTAGAGAAGAGAGTATTGGGGTGTGCACCCTCCCCCAAGCCCCATTTACTCAACAAAGAGTGTGGCTTCCCCCGGCTCCACTCCCACTATAGCTTTAACCCCATTGGCTTGTTAATTATGAGGGTAAATTTCTATTTCCTGGCTTTTAAACATTGCTTTTTTTTTTTTTACTTGCCATTGGTCACAAATAGAGGTGTAAGTTCACACTGATTTTTATGGTCGATAGAAACTGAAAACCAGAGATGGTTATTGTCAGATGATGATGGATGTGTGGTAATTTTGACTTTAAAGCAAGTGGGCGTCCTAGTAGAGTGAATTATGTTTACACATCTCCTCTGGTCGGCTTTCAGTTTAACAATTCCTGCATCTGTGAGGGTGAGATGGGAGAACCATGGCTTTCAGGTGTCTCTAAGATCTGGGAATACCCACTGCAATCCAATTGTGAGTAAGGGGCTCTGTGCACCAAATCCTTGTGTTTATATTTAGAAAGAAATAAAAAATGATTGTTAGGGCTGATGGCACCCTGCTGATCTGAAGACGGAGTTTGTGATGAGGGCTCTTTCAGAATCTTATGGCCGAGATAGGACCAATTCTTTTCACTTGAACAAAAGATGATTTATGATGAAAACCTTAACCCATATGTTCTGACAGACTGAAATGTAAAAGAGGTGAAGGAAGTCTGAAACATGGATGCAAAAATGTCTTAAGTATGTGTGCTAGGAATGGAATTGTGCGTATGCTACTTTCAGTTCTGAGTGTTTGTTCCAGTTTGTGAAATTCTTTTCTTGTTTTAAAGATCTCACTGCTAGATATACCTGCATATTAACATGTGGATATCTCTGCCAGCATTCAGCTTCTAATTGTATATGTAATAGTCTAAGCAAGGTTTTTACTGCAGATTATGAAATTAAATTTGCACATTATCCTCCCCCATAATGATTACTGGATGCTATATAAAAATAAAAGTGAAGTTCTAACATTGAAGTATAATTGATTTACAGTGTTGTGTTAGTTTCTGATATACAGCAAAGTGATTCAGTTACACACACACACAGACACATACATTCTTTCTATTTTTTTTCCATTATAGTTTATTACAGGATATTGAATATAGTTTCTTGTGCTATACGGTAGAGCTTTGTTGGTTATCTATTTTATATACAGTAGTTTGTATCTGCTAATCCCAAATTCCTAATTTATCCCTCCCCAACGTCTTCCCCTTTGGTAACTGTAGGTTTGTTTTCTATGTCTATGAGTCTGTTTCTGTTTCATAAATAAGTTTATTTGTCATGTTTTAAATTCCACATATGTCATAATATGGTAAGTTGTCTTTCTCTTTCTAACTTACTAAAGAATCTGCCTGCAGTGCAGGAGACCCAGGTTCGATTATTGAGTCGGGAAGATGCCCTGGAGAAGGAAATGGCAACCCACTCCAGTATCCTTGCCTGGAAAATCCCATGGACAGAGGATCCTGGAGGGCTGCAGTCCATGGGATTGCAAAAAGTTGGGCGTGACTAAGTGACTAACACTTTCACTTTCACTTGGTATGGTAATCTCCAGGCCCATTCATGTTGCCACAAATGGCATTGTTTCATTCTTTTATATTCCACTGTGTATATGAACCACATTTTCTTTATCCATTCATCTGTCAGTGGACACCTCAGTTAGTTCCATGCCTTGGTTATTGTAAATGTGCTGCTATGAACACTGGGGTACATGTACCTTTACAAATTGGAGTTTTCTCTGGATATACGCCCAGCAGTGGGTTGCTGAATCATATGGCAATTCTACTTTTAGTTTTTAAAAGACCCATCATGCTGTTCTCCATAGTGGCTGCACCAGTGTATAGTCCCCACAGCAGTATAGGATTCCCTTTTCTCCACTCCGTCTCTAGCATTTGTTTCTTGTAGACTTTTTAATGATGGCTATTTTGACCTGTGTGAGGTGGTCCCTTGTTATCGTTTTGATTTACATTTCTCTAGTAACTAGCAATGTTGAATGTCTCTTCACATGCCCATTGGCCATCTGTATGTCTTCTCTGGAGAAATGACTAGGTCTTTTTGATTGGGTTGCTTTTTCGTTGTTGTTATTGAGTTGTATGAACTGCTTGTGTATTTTGGAGGTGAAGCCCTTGTCAGTCGAATCATTTGCAAATATTTTTTTCACAGTTCATAGATTATCTTTTCATAATGTTTATGGTTTCCTTTGCTGTGCAAAAGCTTATAAGTTTGATTAGTTTCCATTTGTCTATTTTTGCTTTTATTTCAATTGACGTGGGAGACTGATCTAAGAAAACATTGGTGCAATTTATGTCAGAGAAGGCTTTGCTTATATTCTTTTCTAGGAGTTTTATAGTGTTATGTCTTATATTTAAGTCTTTAAGAAATTTTGAGTTTATTTTTGTGTGTGTTGTCAGAGTATATTCTAACTTCTTTGATTTACAGGCAGTTCTTCACCTTTCCCAGCACCACTTGCAGAAGAGACCATCTTTTCTCCATTGTATATTCTTGCCTCCCTTGTCAAAGATTCATTGACATAGGTGTGTGAGTTTATGTCTGGGCTCTCGGTTCTGTCCCACTGATCCATATGTTTGTTTTTGTGCCAATGGCATGCTGTTTTGATTGCTGTAGCTTTGGAGTATTGTCTGACGTCTGGGAAGCTTATGCCTCTGACTTTGTTCTTTTACCTCATGACCGCTTTGGCAATTCTGAGTCTGTTATGATTCCATATAAATGTTAGGATTATTTGTTCTAATTCTGTGAAAAATTTCATGGTTCTTTTGATAGGGGTTGCATTAAATCCGTAGATTGCTTTGGGTGGTATAGCCATTGAACATAGTTGACACCACTGTAGTGTTCCAATTTGTGAGAAAAACACTATTTTTCCTTTGAAGGTTTGTACAAAAATGACACTCAGAGATGAAAAAAATACCTACTTTGGGCTGAAGTGTGAGACATGGGATCTCAATTGAGAAGTATAATTCGGAATTATCTAAGCATTTTTAAAAATGCCTTCTGAACCTCAAAAGATTACAATTAACAAAAAATAAAAATTAATTACTTAGATTTTTTTTAAACTTATCGCCATCTTTATCAATAAGTAAGAAACATAAATGGCCAAATTTTTAGATTGTTGGGTAAACGCTAAGACTTTTAACAAATAAGAAAAAAGAAAGAAGTAAAAAAGAGGAAAAATCTTGACTTTATCATATGATTTCAACATTTTTAATTGTGGGTAAATAAGCTGAAATAAAAAATTGTAAGTAATTATTTCAAAACTCATGTCTAATTCTCTGTATGATTAGGGTAGGCAAGGCTTTGATGGTAAATAGACTGGAAAAAGTAATGGCTTGATGTCATTGTGGCAGTCTATTTCTTGCTCACGTCAGAGCCCTGGGAAGGGGAACAGATTGGTCAGAGGCTCTCCTGTGTGCGCTCAGTCAGGGCACCAGGCTGACAGAGGCTCTGCCACGTTCAAACTGTGTCCCCTGTCCTCACCATGGTTCTCTCTATCACCGCCCCAGAAGGGAGTGCAGAGGCGTGAGAACTGGAGAGCAGCATGGTTTGATCCTGGAAGTGGAACACAAGACTCTTGCTTCCCTTCCACTGGCTGGCACTCAGCACATGGCTACTGCAAGTGGAAACCAGTTCTGTGCCTGTATAAAAAGGGGATGCAGATTCTGTTGAATAGGCAAAGCTTCCAGTACCCTCCCAGCTTAGCAGAGGGTGTGATGCATAGTAGGCCCTCAATTAATATTTGCTGAATGGGGTATGTGTATATTACCTTCCAGGTGTGTATGTGTTTCTACAGTGTACCAATAAGATAATCATAATACTTCCTTTTTGCTACAACTTCAAGTGATGGTGGCACACCTGGAACTGTGGGCAAGATACTGTGAATAGACACTTACATACATTTTTTTCCAGATGTAGAGTACTTATTATTATCTTTTTATCAGATTCTTCTTTTACTTCCATTCTACTTCCTTTCCATGAGCAACATAAGAATTTGGATTTGTCAGAAACAGAAAAATGTATTAACTTCTGGCTTAGTTTTACTCTAGTACTTCAGTTTCTGTTGGATGCTAGTGGTACATCAGGGTTTAAAAAGTAAAAGTCATTAAATATTAGTTTTGTGGAAGCTTTCTCTTTTAGTATGCTGTTTTCTGTGGCCCTATGACTCATAGATAATGTCTATATGTGACTAATATGTCTAAGATTTAGGAGATTTGGACAAAAGATTCAATAATAATGTGTTGTGATTTTTTTGAAGATTAGTTCAAACATCAGAAGGTACAGAAAAAAAGTAATGGGAAAAATGAAAACAATAGTCCTGGGGCTTTATTGGTAGTCCAGTTAAGAGCCTACCTTCCAATGAAGTGGGCATGGGTTTGATTCCTGGTCAGGGAACTAAGCTTCCCTCATAGCTCAGTTGGTAAAGAATCTGCCTGCAATGCAGGAGACCCGGGTTCGATTCCTGCGTTAGGAAGACTGCTGTAGAAGGGAAAGGCTACCCACTCCAGTATTCTTGGGCTTCCTTTGTGGCTCAGCTGGTAAAGAATCTGCTTGCAGTGCAGGAGACCTGAGTTTGATCCCTGGGTTGGGAAGACACTACCCATTCCAGTATTCTGGCCTGAAGAATTCCATGGACTGTATAGTCCATGAGGTCTCAAAGAGTGGGTCATGACTGAGCAACTTCCACTTTCACTTTCTTTCAGGGAGCTAAGATTCTACATGCTGCCCAGAGCAACCAAAAATAGTAAAAAGTTAAAAAAACACAATAGTACCAACAAGATGGTTGGATGGCATCACCGACTCCATAGACATGAGTTTGAACGAGCTCCAAGAGATGGTGAAGAACAGGGAGGCCTGGCATGCTACAGTCCAAGGAGTTGGACATAACTGAGCAATTGAACAATATCACCAATCAAAGAAAGCCCTGGGTTCATGCAAAGTTTTAAAAGTAAACTGTGTTATAGAAGGGGGCAAAAGTAAAGAAGAAGCAGAAATACAAAGTGACTCAAAAAAATGATGAATATATTTGGTTCTACGTTTATAATAAATTAGAAAGTAAATGACTGTATAGAAATTATCTCTGAGCAGACATACATTTCACTAGAATGTAAGTTCTGTGGTGGCAGAAATATTGCCCAATCATTGATGGATTCCAGCTCTTAGAACAATGTCTAGTATAGTGGTGGACATCTCATGATTATCTATTTATTAAAATTTTTAAATTAAAAATAATTTGGGGGGGGGAGGAGCATAGCACATGTAGGATTTTACTAACCAGGGATCAAACCAGTGCCCCCTTCACTGGAAGCATGGAGTCTTAACCACCAGACTACCAAGGAATTCTCTAATCATTATTTATTGAAAAAAATTAGTAACCCAAATAAATTCCAAGTGGGAAAGCATACACCTTGAATTTTCTTCGGAAAAGAGGCAAAAGATAAATGATGTGAGATGATACAGTGACCATTGATTGATTGATTCAACAACTGTACTGGGTGTGGTGATTGTTTGTAAGGAAGTATACAAAGGACCACAGAGGTTACAAATGGCTCACAGTCTTGGTCCATCTAGTCAAGGCTGTGGTTTTTCCAGTAGTCATGTATGGATGTGAGAATTGGACTGTGAAGAAGGCTGAGCACTGAAGAATTGATGCTTTTGAACTGTGGTGTTGGAGAAGACTCTTGAGAGTCCCTTGGACTGCAAGGAGATCCAACCAGTCCATTCTAAAGGAGATCGGCCCTGGGATTTCTTTGGAAGGAATGATGCTAAAGCTGAAACTCCAGTACTTTGGCCACCTCATGCAAAGAGTTGACTCATTGGAAAAGACTTTGATGCTGGGAGGGATTGGGGGCAGGAGGAGAAGAGGACGATTCAACCAACCATGAATCATGTAGTATTTACTATTGAACAAAATCCTCATGTAAGTAGAGTTGCATGGTAAAACCATATTGTTCAAGTGTCAACTGTACTCTTTTTTTTTTTTTTTTTAAAGGAAAGTCTTTCTGGTGAAAGATGTACAGGATAAGAGATTGGATGCAAGAAAGGCAGTGAGAGAATTACTGCAAAATATGGTCTAGAATTATTAAGGAACTGAAATAGTATAATGGCTGTGGGAAAGGAGTTGAGATGGCACAAGAAACATCATAAGGGTAGTATTTCACAACAGGGCTTGTTCTCACCAGTGCCACAGGAAGTGAAGCTAAATGTGGGACTGAAGATTCAACCATCAAAATCTATGCTTTATTGTTCATAGAAATACTAAAGGTACAATTTAGCCCCTGTTACTTTTCAAGTTCTTTATCAGCTTATCAAATATTCTTCATGATTAAAATTAAGCTATTTGATAAAACCCCTAAATGCATAAATATGTTCTTGTAGCTTGCAACTTCAAAGTAAAGGAAATTAATTCAAATAATATATGTCTACCTTCCACTACCAACAACAGAAAAGACAGTCCAGGGAAAGTTTTCTCCATGGGCAGAAAACTGTTTTTTTTTCTTAAAGGTCACCCAGTAAACCTTTTAGGCTTTGTGAAGTTAGGCATACAGTTTCTGTTGTATCTCCTCAACTCTGCAAGAAAACAGCTACAAACAATATTTAGATAAATGAATGTGGCCACCCTCCAACATTACTTACAGACACTGAAATTTGAATTTCATAAAATTTCCACATATTATAAACTCTCTTTTGGTTTTCTCTATCATTGAAAAATGTAAAAACTATTCTTTGTTCCCAGGCTATTAAAAAACAGGCAGTAGATTGGATTTCTTACTTGCCAAGAGTGTCGATGGCTACTGCAACAGCTTTAGAAATCAGAACCAACATTTCCTCCATGAGTCAACAACAATATAAACTCATTCTGAAAAATAGTAGTTGAATTAGAAGAGGAAAATTATGAGAACTGGTGAACATCTCAATCATTGGTTCTGCTCTTTTTGATTTTGTTTCAAGGGAATAGAGTTTTCCTTGCAGCTTTCTTCCCTTATGTAGCATGGTGTTAATATTTGTTTAAATACAGATTCAGCTAAAGTAACAGAGGCATTCCAAAAAGCAGTGGTTGGAACAAACAAGATAGAAGTCTCCCTCTCAGTAATAGTTTGAGTACAGGAAATCTAAACATCTAAGGGAGGCTTGATGGTGTCAGAGGTATAGGCTGTCTTTTGCTCTATCATCTTCAACACACAGCTTTCAATTCACAATCTAAGAGGGCTGCTGCAGCTCCTATCATCATATTTGCATCCCACACAGTGATAAGGGGAAAAGGAAGGGAAGAAGGCCACACGCCTTCCCTTTAAATGCATGACCTGGAAGTCATGTGTATTACTTCTGTTCACATTCCATCAGTCAGAACTTAGTGACGTACCTGAAGCTAGCAGAAGAAAGGGTAGGAGTTGAAAAATATTAATATAATTTTATCTGGGAAGCTCTGTATCCAACTAAAATTGGGAGCTCTAGTCTTAGAGGAAGATGGGAGAATAGAATTGTTGAAATATTGAAAGATAGCAGAAAGTCTCTGCCTGCTGTTATTTCATATTTATGTTTTATCAAAAATAGTCTCTAAATTCTATACAGATAACATTTTATTGCTTCGACTGGGGAAAGGCGACATTCTAAATATTTCCAATGATTAAGTAAGCCAAAAAATATAAACCAGTTCTTCTTTCTTTCTTTCTTTCTTTTTTATTTTTGGCTACACTGGGTCTTTATTACTACATATGGGCTTTCTCTGGCTGGGGCGAGTGGAGACTACGCTCTAGCTGAGGTCCCTAGACAGGGCTTCTTGTTGCAGTAGCTTCTCTTTTTGCAGAGAATGGGCTCTAGGATGCATGGTTTTCACTCGAGAAGCCAGTTGTTCTGTTGGTGATTTCTTTTCCAGGGCTTTTACTTTAGTGTTAGCGTTAGCTGCTCAGTCATGTCTGATTCTTTGCGACCCTATGAACGGCAGCCTGCCAGGCTCCTCTGTCCATGGGATTCTACAGGCAAGAACAGTGGAGCAGATTACCATTCCCTTCTCTAGGGATCAAATTTCCTTCCTGACCTGGGATCAAACACAGGTCTCCACACTGCAGGTGGATTCTTTACTGTCTCAGCCACCAGGAAAGCCCTTTGTAGCTTCCATAAAATCATAAATTCATTTAACAAATGTTTTTGAGCACCTCTTGTGCCAGGCTTCTTTCTAAGCATGTAAAACCCTCACCTGCTACACTACCAACAACTTTGTTATAGCATGTTATATCTGGCAAAGACATTTCCTTAGAACAGGTAGTAAAGGCTGCTAAAAGCATGGGGGATGCATTGAGAACCGTGATTGTTCACATATAAAATGAAGAGCCCTTCCAAATCTTGGTCAGCCTTACAGACCCAGCCCCAGTCAACACGACTCCAGACAATAGCCTGTTTACTATGCAAACTTCATTTCAAGGGAAGCCCACTAGCTCCCTTTTCCAAAAGCTTGCCATCCTTGCCCCTGTCTTTTCTGGAAATTCTAGACCACTCCTTGTTGTTGTTTGATCACTCAGTCGTGTCCAACTCTGAGATTCTATGGAATGTAGCCCACCAGGCTCCTCTTTGCATGGGATTTCCCAGGTAAGAATACTGCCATGGGTTGCCGTTTCCTTCTGCAGGGGATCTTCCTGACCCAAGGATCGAATCGCGTCTCTTGCATTGACAGGTGGATTCTTTACTGCTGAGCCACCAGGGAAGATCACTCCTGGTGTGGGGATTTGGAGGAATATTTAGGTGCCAACTCTTTCCCAGCCTCCCAATGGGAAGATCATAGCAGATCCTAAAATAACAGCCCACCTGTCAGAATCTTTCCCAAGTTGTGTTTTTTAAAAAGAAAGAAAAGCAAGCGAACAAACACTAAGCACTCCACCCGGCATGACTTCAGAATGCTTGTGATTAAGATATTCTGCTTATTGTGAATCGAAGATCTAGGCCTGCCTTGCTCCACATAAATAGAAGCTCTGTTTCTCGGCTGCCCATGCACATCCTCTTACGTATCCTTAGGGTGCTGGAACAGCAGGGCTTCTCTAAATGGTTCTTAGGCTCAAAGAACATGAAAAGAAACAGCGAAGGGCTCCTGAAAGCGCTTACGTTGACGAGTAATATGTATCGACAGTACATTTTTCCTTCTCTCACTGCAAACTGAAAGCCTTTGTGCACCACTTTCTGTTGTTAGGACTGAGGGTAACTGAGGCGGTGGCAGCGTGGCCAGCAGCAAGAACTGGCCAAAACGAATTAAGCCAGGCCGTTTGGGATGCAGCGTCTCCACTCTTTGGCCACTCCCTCGTACTTTAACTGGTTGGAATGCAAGGGGCATGGAGGAGGGGAGGTGAAGACTGGAGTGGCCTTGCAAGATAGAAAAAAATGAGAAGCATTCGTTTAAGATTTAGTTACCTGTCAGGTGGTTGGAAAGGAAGCCACAGATTAAAAAAGAAAGAAATCCCTTCAGTTTCTGTAGCATAAACCAGAGCAATTAAGTTCCAATAACAGCTCTCACTTCCTGAGCCCCTGATATTTGTTAGATGCTGTTCTAAGTGCCTTATGCATCATTATCTTATTTGATTCCTTCAATAACTCTCTGGTAGATGCTCTAATTGTTTCCATTTTACAGCTAGGAAATTGAGGGTGGGAGAGATTAAGCTTGGCAGTCTGACTCCAGAACCGACACACCATCCACCATGCTATACTGCCTTAGAGAGAGTGCAACCCCTGGTTGTTATTTTCCTCTAGATTCTCAGCTCAGATTTTGGTACCGGTGGTGGGCATTTCCTAATGGTAGAGGGAATTAAGTTAAATCATAAACAAGAGGATGCTTGAAAAGTATGAGGTTCAAAAAAACGGAAAAGAGTTTGTGCCTTTTTCCTGGTTGCCTGCTAGCACTTTTCTTGCTGTAGGGAAAGAAGTACAGCATAACAGTACTAGATTCTATATAAAGCAATTTATTATTTTTTGAAAAGTGATAATGGCCTTGTTTTCATCTTAAGAGTTTAGAGTGGAAAAGACTGATAGCACCCTCAGAAGCATGCACTCAGCAAGATCACTAAATAGTTCCTTCCTCTCCAGTCCTGACCCAGTAACCTCTGGGCCATTCTGTTCCCCGGAATCTCCTTTATAGGGCCCCAAAGAGTATGCTGATGCCTGCAACATCCTTTTAGGATGTGAAGACCTATAGACAAATGGCTCCTGGGGACAGGGAACATATCAAAGCGTAATCCTTACTCATAACAGAATTGAGTTCGGTGTGAACCCAGCAATCAGGGAATGAAAGGTGAGTGCATTAACCTACCATGTTATCTGTATAGGAGTTTTATATCTTAAATGGAACAGACATTCCTGCAAAACAATAATGGGCTGAGATTAATGAGTTACAGGTGACCCTCAGACACGGGAAGGTTGACTTTGGATAAGCACCCACAAAGGTCAAGTGCTTATCTGAATTAACCACAAGTCTTGGATTGGGGGTAAAAATAAAGGACGAGAAATACCCCAGGGAGAGGCTTTCTCTGACCTGAGTTTTGTGGTCTTTCTTACCTTTCACTAAATTCCTGCATTGGATTGGACAGGTCCTTTTCTTATACCATTTTCCTGTACATCTCGGTACGTTTTCATAGACATCATCCAGCCTAAGCGAGATCTCAACATCATGGGAATAGTGTGAAAGACCTGAGCAATGCTTTTCAAAGTCTAGGTTTTCAGGAATGTATTGTAAACCAGTTATTTTGGCTAACATATAATTGAGTCTTTTAGACGGAGGGTTTACAAGGACTAGATGGAATCTTTACAGTGATAGTTTTTTGCCTAGCCCTCAGTTGAAGATTAGCATCTGTCTTATTGTACAGTGCAAATATATGGTGGTAAGAATAAATTTGTGTTTATTACTCTCATCCTTGGGTCAATTTTAGTATTTCCATTTAGGACAGAATAATTAATTCCCAGAGCAGTGCTGTATTCTTCATTTCTCAAAAAACATGCTTGACACCTACCTCCATTAATTAAGTGGAGTTGTATAGCTGCCTCCTGTATCCCCCATAGAGCATATCTGCTGGGCTCTATCTAAGAACCCTGCCAGGAGGGTGAATAGGCTGAGAGAGGCTCGTGGGGGCAGGGCCGATCTATCTCAGGCTTTAGGAGAAGTTCAGTGCTAGTGCTGGGAAGGTGAACAAACAGTCATATCTAATACAAACCACCAGGGCGTCCCCATTGGTAGATAGAATCCTGTCCAGGTGTGTTGTCTCTGACAGAGAGATGCAAAGAGATAACCCTCTGGATAACCACGATGGTGTGATCGCTCACCTAGAGCCAGACATCCTGGAATGTGAAGTCAAGTGGGCCTTAAAAAGCATCACTAGGAACAAAGCTAGTGGAGGTGATGGAATTCCAGTGGAGCTATTTCAAATCCTGGAAGATGATGCTGTGAAAGTGCTGCACTCAATATGCCAGCAAATTTGGAAAACTCAGCAGTGGCCACAGGACTGAAAAAGGTCAGTTTTCATTCCAATCCCAAAGAAAGGCAATGCCAAAGAATGCTCAAACTACTGCGCAATCACACTCATCTCACACGCAAGTAAAGTAATGCTCAAAATTCTCCAAGCCAGGCTTCAGCAATACGTGAACCATGAAAATCCAGAAGTTCAAGCTGGTTTTAGAAAAGGCGGAGGAACCAGAAATCAAATTGCCAACTTCTGCTGGATCATCAAAAAAGCAAGAGTTCCAGAAAAATATCTATTTCGGCTTTATTGACTATGCCAAAGCCTTTGACTGTGTGGATCACAATAAACTGTGGAAAATTCTTCAAGAGATGGGAATACCAGACCACCTGACCTGCCTCTTGAGAAATCTTTATGCAGGTCAGGAAGCAACAGTTAGAACTGGACATGGAACAACAAACTGGTTCCAAATAGGAAAAGGAGTGCGTCAAGGCTGTATATTGTCACCCTGCTTATTTAACTTCTGTGCAGAGTACATCATGAGAAATGCTGGCCTGGAGGAAGCACAAGCTGGAATCAAGATTGCTGGGAGAAATATCAATAACCTCAGATATGCAGATGACACCACCCTTATGGCAGAAAGTGAAGAGGAACTAAAAAGCCTCTTGATGAAAGTGAGAGAGGAGAGTGAAAATGTTGGCTTCCAAAGCTCAACATTCCGAAAACTAAGATCATGGCATCTGGTCCCATCACTTCATGGGAAATAGATGGGGAAACAGTGGAAACAGTGTCAGACTTTGTTTTTGTGGGCNCCACAAATCTGAAATGATGTAAGGTTAGGAAGACCACTGCATAGAAACAAACTAAAAATGATAAACTCTTCAGAGTGCCACAAGAAGTGAGCAGAACACACAGTCTTTTTCACCAAACTCTAGAGAAAAAAACCCAAGGAAACCTGTTAACATAACTGAGAAAGTTAAAGAGCAAAGTAAGGAACAATAGTATATTAATTTCCTACTACATACCAAGCACTGAATAAACATTTTAACGTGTTTTGATAATAAATAATAATTTTTTGTTGTTCATGCATTCATTAAATAAGTATTTATTCACTGCCTTCTATGTGTCAGGCATCTTTAGGGATCTATAAAGTTTTTATAAAGTTTATAAAGTTTTATAAAGTTTTTATAAAGTTTTAGGGATCTATAAAGTTTTATAAAACATGGTTTTCCTGTTGTTAAGTTTGAATCTCACAAGGAGACAGACTCAGATGAAAATAATACTGGTTATAAATATGATAACAATGACACAAAAGTGAAGTCGTTCAGTCGTGTCTGACTCTTTGTGACCCCACAGCCTGATTGTGGCCTACCAGGCTCCTCTGTCCATGGGATCTTCCAGGCAAGAATACTGGAGTGGGTTGCCGTTTCCTTCTCCAGGAGATCTTCCCAACCCAGGGATTGAACCCGGGTCTTCCGCATTGTAGGCAGATGCTTTTCCTTCTGAGTCACCAGGGAAGTCACTAACAATGACACAAGGAGTTAATAATGGCTGTCCTTCAGTATGTACTCACTATGTGATAGGAACAGTACTAATAATGTGCATTACTTTTCATGTAATACCTCATAAGTGTCCTATAATAAGACACTAATGTCATCTTTATTTTACAGAGAAGAAAAGTGAGCNATTGAACCCGGGTCTTCCGCATTGTAGGCAGATGCTTTTCCTTCTGAGTCACCAGGGAAGTCACTAACAATGACACAAGGAGTTAATAATGGCTGTCCTTCAGTATGTACTCACTATGTGATAGGAACAGTACTAATAATGTGCATTACTTTTCATGTAATACCTCATAAGTGTCCTATAATAAGACACTAATGTCATCTTTATTTTACAGAGAAGAAAAGTGAGCCATGGAGAAAGTAAGTAACTTACCTAAGGTTATACAGCTAACAAGCAGAAAATATGAGATTTAAACACTGCTTGTTTTCTACAACAGATGAACAGATATCTGTTACATCAGCCTGACACTGGCAACAGCAGATAGGCCAAGGACAACAGAAGCACAATGGAAGGCTCTTGCATGCTTCTTAATTGGCAAAGCATCTTCCCATCTAGAAAGCAAGTTTCCAGAATTTATCAGCCTCAAGAGGCAGAGAATAAAATTGGCTTTTAAAATGACTTAGTTCAAGGTGTGAATGTCAGAGATGCACATAGCTGGTNGAGATTTAAACACTGCTTGTTTTCTACAACAGATGAACAGATATCTGTTACATCAGCCTGACACTGGCAACAGCAGATAGGCCAAGGACAACAGAAGCACAATGGAAGGCTCTTGCATGCTTCTTAATTGGCAAAGCATCTTCCCATCTAGAAAGCAAGTTTCCAGAATTTATCAGCCTCAAGAGGCAGAGAATAAAATTGGCTTTTAAAATGACTTAGTTCAAGGTGTGAATGTCAGAGATGCACATAGCTGGTAAAGGAACCAATAGGCACCTTGTGTATATTGTTTCCAATCCCCACAGTACCACGTGATAAGAACCCTATAGAAAAGAACACAGGGCTCGGAGAGGTCAAGTGATTTACTCAAAGGTCATAAATAGTAGAGATAAGTCTTGAATGTGCAACAATATAACTCCAAAATCAATACTTTCTCCCTTATACAAAGTGTAAAGTATCAGGCCAAGTCTCTCTGCAAATATTCACCATGACTTTTTTTTATTCTTTACTCATTCAAAACCAATTTATTCTGCACATACAAGGAACATAGGAACATCCTCATTATTTGACAAGTAAATCAAGGAGACATATTTGTGGATATTTATAGACACTTATAGGCAGGACAAAGAAGGCTGGATGTGTTTATTATTTAAATAAATGCTGTGAATGCAGGCACTTTGCTTTGTTGTTCACTCTCACACACCTGGAACGCAGTCGAAAACTAACAAACATCTGTTGAATAGAAGAATAAATGAAGACAGCACAAAATTAGGGGAGGATTCACTCTGACCAGAGTAAAGAAGGGAAAGCCTCCTAGAGAGATGACACTGAGTTGGGCCTGGAAGAATGGTGAGGAATGGGCAGATGAGAAGTGAAATGACAGGAGCTGAAGGCTGGTGTCTCAGGGTGAACACAGGTGCAGGAGCACGGATGTCATGCAACCTTTAGGTGATGAAATTCAGACATGCCTAGAGCACAGCACAGATTAGGAACAAGAGTGAGAACTAAGGTCAGGAGGGGTCACAAGGCACCACTCTGCACAGAGCCTTTAAGCCCACGGTGAAAAACACAGGCGAGATTTCCCTGGTGGCCCAATGGTTAAGAATTTGCCTGCCAATGCAGGGTACATGGGTTCAATCCCTGGTCCCCTGGTCCAGGAAGGCCCCTCCTGCCACAGGGCAACTACACCTGTGTGCCACAATTCCTCGGCCCACATGCCTAGAGCCCATGCCTCTGCAATAAGAGAAGCCACCGCAATGAGAAGCCTGCCCATCACAACTGGAGAGCTGCCCCAGTTTGTTGCAACTAGAGAAAGTCTAAGCACAGCAATGAAAACCCAGCACAGCCCAAAATAAATACATAAAAAGAAATATGAGAAAAATATTAAAAAAAGAAAAGAAAAGAAACACAGGTGGCCACCTGAGGTGGAAAGTAGCAATATATCAACTTTGGGTACTAGAAGGAAGATATTGCCCCTATTTAAATCATTCAATGGGGCTCTGCTGTCCTTAGACTAATCCTAACTGCTTAACCCACTTTGCAAGGCCTTGTAAATCTCTCTAGTCTCATCACTTTGAGGAACTCTCATTGCTACAACTCTAGAGTGAACCTTAATCATTAATCATTCTCCTCCTGGCCTTTGCATGGGTTGGTCCTTCAACCTGGAAGACTGCCCATTAGTCCTCCACCTCTTCAGTTGGCTGAGTCCCACTACTTAACTCAGAAATCTCAACTCAGAAGAGACTGGCCTCTGGGAGTCCTTCCTCAATGCCCCTACATCTGGACTCCTTATATCCTACACTTTGTCCATCTCACAATGTATTCTGAGTGTTCTTACCTCTCCCCTCTATCACTGCCCACTATGAGGGCAGGAACTATCTTTGTTAGATTCCAAGCACCTTGCAAACAGCTCAGCACATGACAGGTACTCAATAAATATCTTGGAAGTAACTGTTAGGCTAGTGAATTGACTAATTGATAGACTGATTGATTACTGTTGAGAATATTGAGTCCAGGAGAGCCCTAGGAGTTGCTGTTGTAGTCCAGAGGAAAACTTCTCCTCCGTATAGAGGCTCAGAAGCATTTATTAAAGTAGGCACTTTGCTAAGTGGGGAGACTGGAGTCACTCATTGGTCAAGGGAGACAGCAAATCAGAGAAAAGCAGGACCAGCAGGCAGTTGCTGGGGAGACCACAATTCCACAGGACGATGAGCCATTAGCATGCAACACTGGGTAATCTGATTTTCATGACAGACAGATTTATTATGACTTCTAAATATATAAATCCCAGGTTATGCTTTACAGCTAACCTAACAACTTGATATATGTGTCTGACACCCCATCTTAAAATCAGATTCCAGCTTCTAATTAATTTTTACTCACCCATCGCTATAACTAGAGAGGCAGAAAATCTCAGTGGGATAAACAATAGACAAGGTATTAGTCGTTCGCATTTTGCGGTGCATTTTCCATCCAACACTGAGTTTCCTTTTACTTTGCTACACTCCTCTCCCTCTGAGGAATGAGTGGGGAACCTGGCATACGAGCTGATAGTCATTGCTTCTATTCAGCAGTCAACCCCGCCTCTACTCCTCCTCCTCACCCTCCACTCCCATCCCCTCCCACACACGCACAAATTAGATCCGCACAATGCTACTCAGTCTGAAGATCTAACACTGCTGAGGTGGTAACACACATCTCACTTTCTCCAATAATACTTTTATTATTTAACTGTTAAAGCCAAGTTGCAAACTCCACAAAGAGCTGACTTCAAACCAATAACAATGTTCCTAAAAGCTGAAAGTCTTCTCTTGTGGCTCAAATGGTAAAGAATCTGCCTGCAGTGCAGCAGACCCAGGTTTGATCCCTCAGTTGGGAAGATCCCCTGGAGAAGGGCATGGCAATATCCACTCCAGTATTCTTGCCTAGAGAATTCCACAGACAGAGGAGCCTGGAGGGCTATAGTTCATGGGCTCACAAAGAGTCAGACACAACTGAACTTTCAGTTTTCTTTCAAAAGCTGAAAATGCTGTCAACAGCTTTTTATATAATCTCAACAACATTCTAATTCACTCACACCCAGATACTCTGGCACAACAGGAATCAGGAAGAGTTTTATAATCTGCTGATTTCTTTAAAATGAGCCTCTGTAAGTCTGCATTTTGTAAGGTAATACTAATATATGCAAGTCATTTTTGAAACATTTTCTTCCATCTCCTTTCCCCAAATACGAAAGCCAACATAGTCACAACAAACCAGGTGAGATTTTTTTTTAAAAAAAAAGCTGGTCACCTTCAATTTTTAAAATTGCTTAATAATTGAGTTCTCACTACGCATCAGGCACTGTTCTCAGTATTAAATGCATTAAATCCTCCCCCAAATTCTATATGGCATCATAATTTTCCCTTTGTGACATATGAGGAAACTAAGGCACACAGGTTTAAAGAGCTGCTTGCAGTCACAAAAACTGGTAAGCTTAGATTTAAATTGAGGCTGATGGCTGAAGCTTTCCCACCTTGATCTTAACCAACATACTGCCTCAGGGACTGAAGAGAGAGCTTACTAAATAAATAATAGTATAAACAGCCGGATGTGTTTGCCAAAGCCATAAATCCAAACTACACAATCAACCTCACATTGAGAACACCACTGTGTTTCTGGCTTTTTGTAAACAACTTTAAATAAATTTAGACACCAGCCTGTTTACCTGCTGCAGGATGCAATATGGACTAGCAAAAGAAAGACATTCAGCAAAGAACTTTGCCTGATGGACATCATGAATCACAAAGGCTGCCAATTTGAGTTTCACAATAAACAATGAAAATAGGAACATGCAAAAGAACCTAAAATCTCCTCGTTTTGTTACAGTATATGATTTCTAAATCTCCTGTGCCTATCTTATTTATTTGATGGTATGAAAGATGCATTATTAAAGACACATACACACACTCACAAACTCCAGACTATCAGAATTATTTTGGACTCTATTTGTCTTCAGCTGAGCCCTGAAAATATTTTTAAATTGGAATCACATAATTGCAAACAGAGATTCATTCACTTCCCCTTCAGGATACGTAATAGTATATTTACATTAACAAAACTGCATAGTCACCTTGCAAAATCAAATTTAAATATTTAAAGTATTTTTAATTCTTCCCCCCCCCAAAAAAGCTTACATTTGAGGATGGAACATGTTCTGTACACCAGTAAGTAATCACATGAAATTAATAAAATTAATTAAAATTATCACCAAAACCTTTAAAGTATTTCTTTTTTTTTTCTGAAATAAATTTATACCAGAATTAAACTCAGACATACATTTGTGAGAACAGGTGAAGCATTCATGTTACAAGTAACCTATATGGCTGATCTGTAATTTTTAAAGCCTTTTAATAAAACTGTATTTTGACTCCAATGCTATTTATTTAGGGCTTTATAAAACATTTAATTATAAAATAAGATCTACAATGTTCAAATGAAACAACACACAATATAATCAAATCCCTGGCATAAAGCCATTCAATGTATCATTCCAAGGTTAGTTTTCTGGGCCCACTCCAGTTTAAAATAGCTTCTCCAGTAACACCACACTGCCCTTTCTCCCCTTTGTCCTCAGAATTATTAGAGCATAATGTAACTCTTTTGCAAGCCTTAGGAAAATATTATTGGAATGCATGGCAAAGATGCAGAGAGGAAATAGAACTAGAGGAAAAAAAAAGTTTTTAAAAAATGGAAAATCAATTACTGTTTTTAATAACAGTAGTAATAGCTTTTGTACTAAGAAAAATTGCCCAGAGACAAAATAGATGTTGGATATTACAGTACACTAATGAGTACATTTACATATAATTTTCTGAAATTTATGTCCAAGACTAACTACGAGTAGAATTTAGTATCAATGCAAGTTTACAGAATCCATTCATTTTTCCTCTAATCATATTGAATATTTAAGGTGCTTGATTAAGTTTCAATTATTTCTCTTCTGGAGCCAACAGAGAACCCTGACAGCTTTCAAAGTGATGGATTAGTGGGGCATGTCCCACCAATGGGCAAACATTCCTGGCTGTCACAGCAGGAAGAAAAACAATGAGAAAGTTTGTTCGAATTCACATGCAGGCCACTGGATGATATCTGCAGAAAGCAGGAAGACGGCCAGTCTTGTCAAAAGGCTACTACAAAAAAGAGAAAGAGCAGAGACCTAAACTCAGCTGGACTTTGCTTCCTCTTCATTTCATGGCAGCCTGGAGAGAAGCCTCTGACAGAGAACCATCTCCCACTGCCCCTGGAAAGATTAAAAGAGTCCAGGCCCTAGCAAATCTCCTGTACCAGAACTGAGAAGCAGAAAAGGAAATGCAGCTAATTTTCAGTAACCCTGCTTCCTTGTTCAGGTTTCCTGAAGCATAATAAAACAGAGAAGCTGTTGTCTCCAGGTTTCACTCCCAGCTGTGCTCCACAAGTTGGAAAAAACAAGAAAGGACAAGTTAACTACTCACACCAACCTGCTTCTCCTGCTGCTGTCCTTCCAAATAATTCTAAGGGAGGCTGTGATCCCTTCTCCAAAAGGCTTTAAGAAGATATACTCCTGACTGCACAAGGAGATTTAGGTGAATTCCCGGCTGAATGCAGAATGAGAAACAAAACGCTTTCTTAAGATGCAGAATCCTTGATGCATTATGTTCTACTGTCTGCTGAAAGCATCATCATATCCATAATTAAATGTTCAAAATCTGCCTTGATGATCCACATAAAGTTCAATTTGGTCAGTTCATCCACTCAGGTGCTGAAAACAGGTAGTCATTCTTATGCGTGTCCTTTCCATCCTCCCTATATTAGCTTCCTAGGGCTGCTATAACAAAATANCTTTGGAACTCTGCATTCAAATGGGTGTATCTTTCCTTTCTCCTTTGCTTTTCACTTCTCTTCTTTTCACAGCTATTTGTAAGGCCTCTTCAAACAGCCATTTTGCTTTTTTGCATTTCTTTTTCTTGGGGATGGTCTTGATCTCTATCTCCTGTACAATGTCACGAACTTCCATCCATAGTTCATCAGGCACTCTATCAGATCTAGTCCCTTAAATCTATTTTTCAGTTCCATTGTACAATCATAAGGGATTTGGTTTAGGTCATACCTGAATGGTATGACCTAAATCAATGGTTTTCCCCACTTTCTTCAATTTAAGTCTGAATTTGGAGTTTATGATCTGAGCCACAGTCAGCTCCTGGTCTTGTTTTTGCTAACTGTACAGTGCTTCTCCATCTTTGGCTTCAAAGAATACAATCAGTCTGATTTCGGTGTTGACCATCTGGTAATGTCCATGTGTAGAGTCTTTTCTTGTGTTGTTGGAAGAGGGTGTTTGCTATGACCAGTGCATTCTCTTGGAAGAACTCTATCAGCCTTTGCCCTTCATTCTGTACACCAAGGCCAAATTTGCCTGTTACCCAAGGTGTTTCTTGACTTCCTACTTTTGCATTCCAGTCCCCTATAATGAAAAGGACATCTTTTTTCGGAGTTAGCTCTAAAAGGTCTTGCAGGTCTTCGTAGAACTCTCCAACTTCAGCTTCTTCAGCATTTCTGGTCAGGGCATAGACTTGGATTACCATGATATTGAATGGTTTGCCTTGGAAAGGAGCAGAGATCATTCTTTCATTTTTAAGATTGTATCCAAGGACTGCATTTTGGACACATTTGTTGACTATGATGGCTACTTCATTTCTTCTAAGGGATTCCTACCCACAGTAGTAGATATAATAGTCATCTGAGTTAAATTCCCCCATCCCAGTCCATCTTAGTTCACCAATTCCTAGAATGTCGACATTCATTCTTGCCATCTCCTGTTTGACCACTTCCAATTTGTCTTGATTCATGGACCTAACGTTCCAGTTTCCTATGCAATATTGCTCTTCACAGCACCAGACCCTGCTTCTATCACCAGTCACATCCACAGCTGGGTGTTGTTTTTGCTTTTGCTCCATCCCTCCATTCTTTCTGGAATTATTTCTCCACTGATCTCCAATAGCATATTGGTGATAAGGAACTAAAAATCAACCTGAGATGCCATCAGGTCTACCCCTGGTGCATCTCCACCCCACCTTGGTGGTAGAAACAGGAGGGATGAGTAAGATGCCTGCATCTGTAACAGACAGACTAGTCTGACCAGGGAAGGAAAGCTTCAGTGGAAAGTCTGTCTACACCTCCAACTAGAGCAGGGAGGGATGCCTCTAGTGTAAAGAAGACACGGCTGTGGATGCTGCTTTTTTTCTTTTACAGATGGGAGATAGCAGTTCCAGAACCACTCCTTTACAATGTATTTTTTAAAAACTGGACAAGTTTGATCCCCAGAGTTTAAAAAGACATGCCTGATATTCCTCTGTGATACTGAATGACCACAGTATCCTTTGGAAGACAAGGAATGCTGGCCAGTTGTAGGACCTTACTTACAATAATGTTTTACAACTAGACCGGCTCTGTAGAAAACAAGAGAAATGGGTAGAACTGACATATATGTTGCTCTTTATCTCTCTGCAGACATGCTAGAACTTATGTCCTAAGGGCACAGATTTGGGTGTGAAGCCTTCAGCTGCCTCCCATCCACTTACTTTGCCCCTGTATCTGGGGCTCCCAACTGAACAGGCTGAGAATCAGGGCACCCGTCCAGGAGGAGTTACCTCAGTCTAGGTAGAAATTCAAACAGTCTCAATTGTGTCAAGACTATTAAGAAGATCCCAAAGGTACACAGAAGACTTTACAGGACTAACTTTACTTTATTACCTTACTTGGAGAGATGTATGTCTTGGGACAGACACTAACTCCTGACTCGAGAGCTTGAGTTTTGGGGGAAGCTACTACTTTTGGAGATGAATGGCTTGAACATGAGATAAGGGGAAAGAGGGAACATGAAATAGCTCTCCTCCCTACTAGGAGCCAAGCAGTTCCCATATCAGAACCACTTTGCTAGAAGTAATCTTGAAGGACTCAAGCAAGTGCGTGGTGAGACTTTACACTAAGTTGGCTGATATAGAACAGGGAGAAAAGAAAGTGCAGAGGAGGAATGATCTTAAAAGATAGATTTCTCACTCAGTCAGCTCCAGATATCTGCCTCAAGTTACAAGAACAGGCGTTCAGACCAAATCAGTCTTTAGAACAACTGTTGCAGCTGGCTCAGATGGTGTATTATGGTAGAGAATATGCGGAGGAAAATAGGCAAGAAAGGAACCAGACAAAAGACTAAAGCCCCAACAATATCTGTTAGATCCACTCTGAAACAGCCTGAGGAAAAACGCCCAGAAGGACCCAGGTGAAAATGGAAGGACTTGTTATTACTGTAGAAAGCAGGGGCATCTCAAGCGGGATTGCCCTCAGGCTTCTAAGCTACCCAAGGCTCCAAGTCCAGTCTGCAAAAGACCATACTGGAAAAGAGACTGCCCTCTGAGGTTTAGGCCCCAGGGGTCAGATTCTCAAGNCGCCCAGAAGGACCCAGGTGAAAATGGAAGGACTTGTTATTACTGTAGAAAGCAGGGGCATCTCAAGCGGGATTGCCCTCAGGCTTCTAAGCCACCCAAGGCTCCAAGTCCAGTCTGCAAAAGACCATACTGGAAAAGAGACTGCCCTCTGAGGTTTAGGCCCCAGGGGTCAGATTCTCAAGACAATCGAGACTGAAGGTGCCCAGGGGACCCCATCCTATTTACACCTGAGGAACCCAAGGTATTATTAACTGTGAGGGGCCAATAAGTCAATTTTCTTTTGCACACTGGGGCAACTTTGTGCTCATTGAAGCCCCTAATTCACTTTCCTCCTGATCCACTACTGTAATGGAACTGTCAGGATGAGCCAAACGCTATTATTTCAGTCATCCTTTAAGCTGCAACTAGGACTCTGCTGTTTTTCTCACGGATTTCTAATTGTGCCAGAGTCTCCCTCACCCTTTCTGGGGAGGGATATACTGAGAAAAGTCCAGGCTTCTGTTTTCATGAATATGGAACCTGCTCTTTTTAATTGAACAAAATGTAAATGCTAAAGTGTGGGCTGATGGAAAAACTGTGGGTCAAGCACAAAATGCTACTCCTGTCGTTATCAAGCTCAATGATCCTCACCTATTTCCACATCAAAAGCAGTACCCACTAAAGCCTGAGGTTAAGCAAGAGTTAAAACCTATCATTGAAAATTTAAAGAAACAAGGGCTATTAATTCTAATAGTCCATGCAACACTTCTATTTTGGGTGTAAAAAAAGTCAAATGATAAATGGAGACTTGTTCAAGATATATGAATAATAAGTACCTAATCCTTATACTTTATTATCTGAAATTCCTGAAGGAGCCAAATATTTTTCAGTCACTGATTTGAAGGATACTTTCTACAGTTAGACCTATCATAAGTTATACTCCACCTATGACTTTAAGAAAATTGAGAGAATTCTTAGGCATTACTGGCCACTGCCATATTTGGATTCCAGGTTATGGGGAACTTGCCCAGCCTTAAAATACGCTTACTCCTTGGAAGAAAAGTTATGACCAACCTAGATAGCATATTCTACTGGAGGTGATGGAGTTCCAGTTGAGCTATTCCAAATCCTGAAAGACGATGCTGTGAAAGTGCTGCACTCAATATGCCAGCAAATTTGGAAAACTCTGCAGTGGCCACAGGACTGGAAAAGGTCAGTTTTTATTCCATTCCCAAAGAAAGGCAATGCCAAA
>SJYA01001570.1:1904799-1917985 GCA_006410615.1 Neotragus moschatus | reverse complement strand
TGGATGTGAGAGTTGGACTGTGAAGAAGGCTGAGCATCGAAGAACTGATGCTTTTGAACTGTGGTGTTGGAGAAGACTCTTGAGAGTCCTTGGACTGCAAGGAGATCCAACCAGTTCCATTCTGAAGGAGATCAGCCCTGGGATTTCTTTGGAAAGAATGATACTAAAGCTGAAACTCCAGTACTTTGGCCACCTCATGCGAAGAGTTGACTCATTGGAAAAGACTTTGATGATGGGAGGGATTAGGGGCAGGAGGAGAAGGGGCGACAGAAGATGAGATGGCTGGATGGCATCACGGACTCGATGGACGCGAGTCTGAGTGAACTAAGGGAGTTGGTGATGGACAGGGAGGCCTGGCGTTCTGCGATTCATGGGGTCGCAAAGAGTTGGACATGACTGAGCGACTGAACTGAATTGAACTGAACTGTGACTCAGCAGGCCCAAACCGACAAGCTTGTTTGGTCCTCAGAGACTCAAAAGGCTTTTGAAGCTCTTCAAACTGCTCTCCTGTAGGCTTTACTTTTGAGCTTGCCCACAGGATCAGTTTAGTTTGTTACTGAAAAAAGGCTATGGCCACATTGTTTGAGGGTAATTGCTACTATTGTTTTGCTAATACTTAAAGCTCACAAGTTTACTAATGGGCAAAATCTTACTGTACTGACTTCTCATGATGTAAGAGGGATCTTAAACTCTAAAGTTCAGAGCAACAATGCTCCATCTTTAAATCTACTATAACTCCAGGTGTGTCAAAAGTTCTAGGAATAGAACATCACTTACACTGCTCCTCGAGACCCCAATCTTCAGGAGAGATTCAAAAGGCTAGTGACATTATTAAAAGATATCTGTGTAAGCTAACTCAGGAAACACAAGACAGTTGGTTTAAAGTTTTACCCATAGCTTTAATGAGAGCTTGAACTGCTCTTAAGAAGAAGGGACTGTCTCTATGGAAGACTGTTTTTGAGCACAGATAATACTTTGGCCACCTGATGCAAAGAACTGACTCATTGGAAAAGACCCTGATGCTGGAAAAGAATGAAGGTGGGAGGAGAAGGGGAAGACAGAGCATGAGATGGTTGGATGGCATCACCGACTCGATGGACATGAGTTTGAGTAAGCTCTGGGAGTTGGGTATAGACAGGGAAGCCTGGCATACTACAGTTCATGGGGTCTCAGAGTCGGACACAACTGAGGGACTGAACTGACTGACATTGTCATAGATCCTGAAGCCTTAAAATTAACTATGTGACTCAGCTTTCAGCTTTTCAATCTCCTCATCAATTGAAGGCTTTGCATGGTGGGTTTCTCTGCTTCAAGGAAAGGACTTTCTTTAGCTCTGAAAATACCTTCACCAACAGTGTGACACCCCTTCTTGATCTGATGACATCTAACAATCCTAAGATGGACTGGTATAACATATTGTACCCTAACTATGGACATAATGTGAATTAATTTTGATGTTTTAACTTGGTTTAATGACTATTTTGCTTTACATCTGTAACTGTAAAATGGGTTTGTTTCTAACCATCTGAAAGCTTTTAAGTTACAAATGGTTGTCCAGGCTCCTACGAGTACCACAGCTTCTTCCAACTATTACTTGGGGCAACTGGATCAGAGACCCTCAATATTAGGGTTAGGAAAATATATTGCCTCATCAATTTAGGGACAGTGCCCCATCACAGCAGGAAGTAGTTACAGAATGAGAGAGATGCCCCTTTTCCCTTGGCAAGCCATATTCTCCTGAAAGAAAAGAGGGGAATGAGAGTCAGTTCCTAGGCAGATTGATAAGAAGTCCTGTGTCAACAAGGAGGAGAAAGGAGTTTGGAGTTTTCAAGGAGGAGGAAATGACAAAAGGGTTGGGTTTTTTTTTTTTTCCCCTCTTCTCTACATTTTTTAGTCTTAGTCACATAAAAGTTTTTTTCTTTAAGCCTGGAACTGATGACTACACAACAAAAAACTCAGTTCAAACTCTGTACTAAGGATTATATAAGAACAATGTATCTTGCTTGAGGGCAGTTTCTCCTTCCTGAAAACCCAACTAATTCTGTTATCTTAAAATGTTTATTATAGGAGTGGGTCTGGTAAAATCTTTCTATTGTTAGTTCTTATCCTGTCATCTTAAAATGTAAATTGTAGGGGTGGGTCTAGTAAAATCTTTACAACCTTGAGACATTCTTTTGATTTATTGTAATAACCAATTTAAAAAGTATATAATTCCCTTGCTAAAACTAGTGAGCAGGGCACTCTCCATCCCCCTTCTGATATCTATGTCAGAAGCTTTCTCTGTCCCTTTTCCAGTTTAATAAAACTCTGCTACACACACACACACAAAAGTGAGTTGATTTAAATATCAATACAAGTACAGGTGATACAAAAATATAGCCAACACTGTGAATTTATAGCAAACCTGCAGAATAACTAAACTTTGAGAATCACTGACCTAATATATTTAAAGTATTACAAGACATAAACAATTCCAAGAAGGATGTTTCCAATTAGTTCATCTTAATTCTAAATCCTGACTAAAGATCTAAGAAGTGTAGGGAGGGTGAATGTTAAGCCAATCTGCTCCCTCCTCTGATTCCACTTTCTTTCTCCCTCCCCATTCAACTTCGAGCTGCTCTTAATGCCAAAATGTCACTATAAGAAGACAGGGGAATTCTGTTTTAGGTCTGTGCTGTCGATTCAGTTGTGTATGACTCTTTGCAACTCCATGGACTATAGCCCGCCAGGCTCCTCTGTCCATGGGATTCTCCAGACAAAAATACTGGGGTGGGTTACCATTCCTTCCTCCAGGGAATCTTCTCAACCCAGGGATCGAAGCTGTGTGGCTGTGTCTCTTAAATCTCCTGCATTGGCAGGCAAGTTCTTTACCACTAGTGCCACCTGGGAAGCCAAGTGAAAATAAGATGAATGTAACCATTTTAATTAAAAAGTAACAGTTTCATCAAACCCATAGATGTATTCAATTTACACTTCTGAAAATATCTTCAGGTTCAAAAGACTATAACAATAAGTTAATTAGCTCTGCAATTATATGATAAGAAATATAAAACCAAATATTGGATATAGAAATGATGACATGGTCTTCAACTAAGACCAAAGTGCAAACTAAAGAATGTCGCTTGCCATCTGGTTTTTCAAAGAATTGAAGTCACTCACCCTGCAGTTGCTGACTTTTAAAGCACTCTGAAAAGAGTTCAGGGCAAGGATCAGGAATGAGGCTCTCTGTGCTTTGGGGAAAATAGAATTGTCTTCAGATACTCAGATATTCTCAGGAGAAAATTCTATGAATCCAGTTTCTTGCATCTTCTCATTCCTCAGTTCAGTTCAGTCGTTCAGTCATGTCCAACTCTTTGCAACCCCATGGATTGCAGCATGCCAGGCCTCCCTGTCCATTACCAACTCCTGGAGTTCACTCAGACACACGTCCATCGAGTCCGTGATGCCATCCAGCCATCTCATCCTCTGTTGTCCCCTTCTCCTCCTGCCCCCAATCCCTCCCAGCATCAGAGTCTTTTCCAGTGAGTCAACTCTTCGCATGAGGTGGCCAAAGTACTGGAGCTTCAGCTTTAGCATCATTCCTTCCAAAGAAATCCCAGGGCTGATCTCCTTCAGAATGGAACTGGTTGGATCTCCTTGCAGTCCAGGGAACTCTCAAGAGTCTTCTCCAACACCACAGTTCANGAGTCCGTGATGCCATCCAGCCGTCTCATCCTCTGTTGTCCCCTTCTCCTCCTGCCCCCAATCCCTCCCAGCATCAGAGTCTTTTCCAGTGAGTCAACTCTTTGCATGAGGTGGCCAAAGTACTGGAGCTTCAGCTTTAGCATCATTCCTTCCAAAGAAATCCCAGGGCTGATCTCCTTCAGAATGGAACTGGTTGGATCTCCTTGCAGTCCAGGGACTCTCAAGAGTCTTCTCCAACAACACAGTTCAAAAGCATCAATTCTTCGGCGCTCAGCCTTCTTCACAGTCCAACTCTCACATCCATACATGACTACTGGAAAAACCATAGCCTTGACTAGATGGACCTTAGTTGGCAAAGTAATATCTCTGCTTTTGAATATGCTATCTAGGTTGGTCATAAATTTTCTTCCAAGGAGTAAGCATCTTTTGATTTCATGGCTGCAGTCACCATCTACAGTGATTTTGGAGCCCAAAAAAATAAAGTCTGGCACTGTTTCCATTGTTTCCCCATGAAGTGATGAAAGGCACTAAAATCATCTGTTCCTTGTGACTAGCCGCAACCTTCTTGTGACTGGTAGCAACCTTCCAATAAGATTGATGCTTGTTTGCACACACCTCCACCTGCCCCTTGGCCAAATCACATCTATATACTGACCTCCCCCTCTCCACTCCTCTGTGTGTGGCAGTTCTCAGAGCTACTGGAAAGGCTATCTCTTGGACTATAGTCCACAGTAAGCCCCAAATAGAACTGAACTCACAGCTGTCATGTGCATTTTTTTTTCTGGTTGACAAAGGTCAATGTAATTTTTAAATGATGTGAGCTTTGGCAAAGATTAAACAGATAGACAGACAGACATGGACTCATAATCTATATATATTCATTTCATTTAGTAACATGAGATAAGGCACTATGCTAACAGATAAATAAAGGCATCCAGGGCCCCTGACCTCGCAGACCTTAGTCAAGTCCAGGTTCCCCAAAAGCCAACATATATAAACTTCCTGGCACAGAGCAAGTGCTAAATAAATGTTAGTTCTTTTACCCACTCTCCCCTTTCCACCTTCTCATCCTTAATGTGAAGTGAAAGGGCCTCATGACTTTCTCTTTAAATAAAATGAAAAGAAATGCACTGCTAGAGCCCCTTGGCTCTTCTCATAACGCAAGCCATTTAACATGTATGAAGCTGGAAGACAGAATTTTCAGAGTAAATAAACTGTAACCTCCTTATCCTGGCTTTGGATTACCTGAAGGAAAGGCTTTGGAAAGTAAGACAGATGCCACCTCATGGAAGACCATCAGGACAAATGCCAGGAACTGTGTGTCCCCACACACCAAGCCCCAGCCTGATGTCACCTACACTGCCAGAACAGGCAGTTCTGACTACTGCAGGGCTGATGTAGATGTGGATTTAGGAAGAGCTGGCGTTGGACAATCCCAGTCCACTCCCCACACGAGTGATTCTTGCTCAGGGACAGAGGTCTCTGCTGTTGAGCCACGGAGCATGATCACACTCCCAGGATTCCTGCTCTAGTTCCAGGAACGCCAAGTCACAAAGGTTCTTGAGAAAACAGGGAGAGTCAGCTTTTGTTTTTAAAGGAAATGGAAAAATGGACATTTCCCAGAGCCCATCATAATACCTGACATATCCAGGCATCAGGATATTGTGTGTTGTCTGAATAATGAATGAACTAAAAGTGTCACTTGGAAAACTACCAGTTCTGTTTGACAGACCTGTTAGAATACTAAGAGAATGATAATAACTAACACTTATTTTCTATTATATGCTAGACACTGTTCTAAGTGCTTGAAGTTGTTTTATTTCTACATATACATATATACATAAAATGCATATATATAGAAATGTATATATATACACACACACACACACATCCTTGCAGCAACCTTATGAGGTAGCTATAATTATTAACAGGAACAATTATTACACTCACTCTACAGATGAGAAAATACAGACTCAAAACAATTAACTAACTTGCCCAAGACTGCCCAGCTAACATTTGGTGAAGCTGAATTCAAGCCTAGGCAGTCAGGTTCTGGAACGAGCACTCATAATCACTAGACTACACAGTCTCACAAGAATAGCAGAAACAAAATTTCTGCTTATACTATATCCTTCTTTCAAAGAGACACCTGAACATATGTATGGCCATGCATGTTCTGGTAAACACACACCCACATTCTGTGAAGACGGCCCAGTCTGAAATCCTGAACTCACTTTAATACAGTGAGGACTACAGAATTTACAAATACTGAGTTGGCCAAAAAGTGTACTCATGTTATGGAAAAACCCAAACAAAGTTTTTAACCAACCCAATATACAGCCTCTTTCAATTGGATTAGGGAGAAAAAAACCTCACAGTCCAAACTAATAGACACACATTTACATACTAACCACACACAGAAATTCATGAACCAGACTTTGGCTTGAGAACCTACTAATGAAGAATATTCATAAATGTAATTTATGGAAGACCCTAGACTGCCTTCCTGACTGCAATCATTAACTCCAAACAGATGTGGGCTGATACAAAGCCATGTAGAAAGAAGTCCAGGTTACTACTACATCTTGAAGCTCCCAACAGTTTATAAAAGTAAAGAAAGGCAAACACATGGTTACTTGATGTCTATGTATGTATGATCAGTTGCTCAGTCATGTCTGACCCTTTATGGTCCCATGGACCGTGTAGCTCTCCAGGCTTCTCTGCCCATAGAATTCTTCAGGAAAGAACACTGCAGCAGGTTGCCATTTCCTATTCCAGGGGAACTTCCTGATGCAGGAATCGAACCCGCATCTTTTGCATCTCCTGTATTGGCAGGCGGATTCTTTATTACTAGGCCACCTGGGAAGCCCCACTTGATCTTAAATATTTACAAGTTAATGATTTAACAAGTTAATTTCTAAACAGAATATAATATGGAGTACAAATCATGTTATTTAAAAGACAGAGTTTGGGATCTACCTAGTGGTCCAGTGGCTAAGACTCCATGTTCCCAATGCAGGGGGCTGGGTTCAATCCCTGGTCAGGGAACTAGATCCCACATGCCACAATGAAAGAACCTGCATGCCACAATGAAGATCAAGATCCTGAGTGCCACAACTAAGACCCAGAAGAGCCAAATAACTAATTTTTGTTGAGGGTAGAGTTGATAAAAATATTAGTTCAAGATGCACAATAGATGACGTGACTCAATAATGAGACACAGTTTAAAGTCGTTCAGTTCAGTTCAGTTCAGTTCAGTCGCTCAATCGTGTCCGACTCTTTGTGACCCCATGAATCGCAGCACGCCAGGCCTCCCTGTCCATCACCAACTCGAGGAGTTCACCCAGACCCATGCCCATCGAGTCAGTGCTGCCATCCAGCCATCTCATCCTCTGTCGTCCCTTTCTCCTCCTGCCCCCAATCCCTCCCAGCATCAGAGTCTTTTCCAATGAGTCAACTCTTTGCATGAGGTGGCCAAAGTACTGGAGCTTCAGCTTTAGCATCATTCCTTCCAAAGAAATCCCAGGGCTGATCTCCTTCAGAATGGACTGGTTGGATCTCCTTGCAGTCCAAGGGACTCTCAAGAGTCTTCTCCAACACCACAGTTCAAAAACATCAATTCTTCGGCGCTCAGCCTTCTTCACAGTCCAACTCTCACATCCATACATGACCACTGGAGAAACCATAGCCTTGACTAGACGGACCTTAGTCGGCAAAGTAATATCTCTGCTTTTGAATATGCTATCTAGGTTGGTCATAACTTTTCTTCCAAGGAGTAAGCGTCTTTTGATTTCATGGCTGGAGTCACCATCTGCAGTGATTTTGGAGCCCAGAAAAATAAAGTCTGACACTGTTTCCACTGTTTCCCCATCTATTTCCCATGAAGTNTGCTTTTGAATATGCTGTCTATGTTGGTCATAACTTTTCTTCCAAGGAGTAAGCGTCTTTTGATTTCATGTAGGAGGTGTAGAGACTCCCAGGTGACACATACACTTGCCCCGATCTGTGCATTGTCCTTCTTTACCAGGAATCAGAATGGTGCCCCATCCCAGGTGTGTGGTCTATCAGTCTGTCTTCAGGGTTTCTGGAGGATGAGAGGAAGCCCAGAGAGAGGCCAGGATAAGATGACAAGGCAGGAGGAAAAACCTTTTAAAGATAATGTTCTACCTTAGAATTTAATTTATGAATATGAAGATATGTCATTGTAGGAAATAACTGGTAGGAAACTGATAATCATTTCACTAGGAAATATGGCTATAAAAATGCTGGCAGATGTCTTTGTATAGTGACCACAAGAGGCTTATTCTTTGGGGATTCTCCTGTTTATGGGTTGTATCAGTTTCCCGAACCCTTCCCTCTGGTCGCAGCCAAGGGTCACTTGGTAGTTTCCACTTTTAAATAAAAAATGGGTCTTTCTGGATCATCCAGAGTCATCTTTTCATTTTCTAGACATTAGATCTGAGGCCCAGCAAGGTAGAATCTGGGTTCCCCTATCCTGTGGAGATGTGGGCACCCTATTCTGGCCTCTGGCTGTGATGAAAGTACCCCCTATTTCCATGCTTCTGTTGGGGACTTGTTTCTTGTCATGGATGCACTTGTCCTGTGGTTAAAAGTACCACTTGTCCTCAGACTGAGATACCCTCCCCATGACCCAGGAAGCAAAAGCCTGCTGCTTCTGCACTGTTACAGAGAGGTTTTGTGGCCTTTTTTTTTTTTTTAAATTGGATGTAAACCTTATTCACAAGAATGATCAGGGACTGGGGATAAGGCGGGAACAAGGTTTTCTTCTCTCTTTAGAAGACATTTTATATAAGAGACTTAAAAATAATAATAGTAAAATATGTTGAAAGAGCTTGGATTTTGGATCCTGAAAATAATGAAAACAGTAGGTCCTGAGTGATCCCTCTGTGCTGGGCAGTGTCCTTTTTTGTATCCTGGTGCTACAGATTACTAGCAATGGCTTCTTGGACAAGTTGGCTAATGTATTTGAACTTTGTAATTCTTCTGACAAAAAAGAAATCTAACACTTTTCTTTTTCTTTTTGCATGGTATTTTTGTAAAATATTAAATTTGATGTCACGTAAAAGTAGCTGGCATAAAACAGGTGCTCAATCAATGTTAATTTGTTTTATCTAGCTTTCTCGCACAGTTCCTGAGGTTTAAAAATATTTTTTTTTTCCAATTGTGAGCTGCTCAAAAATTTCAATAGCAAGGCAAGAATGTTTGTGATTAAAATCATTTAATATTGTATATTTAATTTTGTAGTGTAACCTGATATCAACAGCCAAGATCTTTGTCCTAGAGGGAATTTCAGTATTCAGCAAAGTGGGGCTGATTTAATAGCCATTAATTCTGAGAGTATGTTCAAGTTCAAAGTCCTTCTGTTTTAAATGTAAATCGCTCTTTTTTATGTATATTGGATTGGAATTTAGGAACGAAGGCTGTCACTCCCATTTTTCTTTGCACGGCATTGCAGGCTCTTTTACTATCACAGAGCCCTATTATTGTGATACCTCACACAGGAAATGCACACTCTGACATTAGGTACCAAATTGCTGAAATATCCTGTGTTTTCTATTCATTAAAGCCCTAAAGCACTATGTGCAAATTCCCTTACTTTAATTACACACCTCAGGGATGTGCACGCCAAAAAAGGAGCCAGTCAGACAAAAAGCCGGGTCTTTGCCAAAAAACCCCAGCCCCCTAAACCGGTAAACATTTATTTTCAGCTGGGAAATCTGCTATTAATTCATATAGTGACTTTCCCAGCCGAAATAATGAGCCAAGCCAAGTGAACCAAATGTTCGCAGTGAGCAAACATGAACAGTAGGAATTCGGTCCATCTCTTATTTACATGTTTGTTCCTTCAGCAGTCAAGGAACATTTGTATGTTTCCCTTCTACCTGGAAGCACATCAGTTGTTTATGCTTCAAATGTCTTATTTTTCAAACAGAGCTTATAGACTCTGCTGTAGAGAGCTGCTTTAAGAAATAAAAGAAGAGAAAAACCACCAAATCGAATTATTTATTAACGCTTTAGAGCAAAGTCTTCCCACTAGCCACACTGACTTTCTAGTTTATTTGGAGGCCTAAAAAAATCAGAATTAGCAAAAATGTGAGATTTAAACTTATAAACAAAAAAATTACTGTTCAATAAAGCAAACTAAAGAATTAAAATACATTATAAAAGGTTTTTTTATATGTTGGGGAATCTTTCTTCATTTCCATTTAACTACAAAGCTTTAGAATGTGAAAAATAAGAAAAGAAATAGCTCCCCACAGGCACCATATGCATATGACAAGGTAGAGTATTATTTACACTTCCTTTTTGAGGTCTGACTACTTACAAAATACACTTAGATTCTAGAGCAAAAAGTTAACCTATGCATATAAAACTTACTAGAAAAAGTCGTTTTTATAGAAAAACATGGATAAACCTTTGTGGAAAGCAAAGAAAGAGAAACAGTTCAATTAACACATGAAATAGCAAAGTAGGAGTTAAAAAATCAATACAGTGATTAATTCCTATGAAAATACAGAGTATCTACTCAACAGTCAATTAACCATTTAACATTTTTCTTGATTTAAAGGAAGTTTTTTTAAAAATAAGTTCCAACCCCAAACTCATGTAAAGATACAATCAATAATTGGAGTTCTAATGACTCTCTTAATGTAAGCTTGGGTGAAGACTTACAATTCATTCTAAGCACAAAATGCTTTACAATTTAATGAAGGTATGGTTTTTATTGTAACAAACATGAAAAAAGTAACTTTTAATTCACTTTAAAATGAAGGTTAACCACCTCCAAACCTTTTTCCTAAATGAAATTTTTAGCAGATACATGATTTTTTAGCAATGAATAAATGAATAAAATGTATGAGAATTTTTTTGTGTTCTATAAGAGGAAGCAATGCCCTATTAATTTTGACAGACAACTTGGCATTAGCCATTTTAAAATCCAACATGGGATAAAGTTATGCATTACTAGTCTCTACATTTTTGTCAAGAGATGAACATTTTGCCAGATTTTTAATAATATGCCAAGAGCTTTGTCAGTCGGTTTATTTAGCCCTGCGTGGTTATGCCAGTTTTGGTCCACCACCCCACTGGGTGTAACACTGCCTGTCACCGCTCACATAACTCCTCCCCTACAATTAGACAAAGTCAACACGGCAATCACTCCCAACTGCCCTGAGGTACCTGCACCATCAACAGTGCAGATTCCGAGGCTTGAACAAGCTTTGCTTTGTCACTGCCTCCCCACCCCAATTAGGCCTTTTTTTTCTGCCTAGGCAATTTAGCACCAACACCATGGGTGGACCAGATAACTCTTTTAAAAAGCGAGTTTAAGTCATTCTTCTGCCCCTCCCCCCTCCCCCAGCCCAACCCAATCTCTTCTTTTTCCACCTTCTTTTCACTACTTCCTCCAACACCATCCCCTCCTTCCACCCCTCCCCCCCCCCAAAAAAAAGCACTCCCAGAAAGAAACGGGATTCTGCAAGAAGGCAGCTTGCAGTTTCTAACTAGTTACCATGCCGACTGGAGCCTGTGCTAAGGAATGTGCTGCTGCCACACTGAACTCAATGAAAAGATGAAGAAAATGTGCAGGCAATCCTAGTTTGGCTGTGATGCTGGAGAATCTGAGACAGGGCCGTTGGTATGGAAGGATCTCACTGCATGCAATTTGCAAACATGCCAACTCAATAGCATGTGATAGGCACTGGATGGAATTTGATGGTCTTATAGTCTTCAAGGACTGGGAAGGAATAAAAGAGCTAAATGGGGGAAAATCTGCCCCAGGAAACAATGTTTGTCTCTCAGAAATATGGAATTTATTAATTTTAATAAGAATCTGCAAAATGCTAAAAGAGATTGTACTTCTGATAAGCCCTTCTCTTCTGAGTCCAGTCATTACCTCTTTTAGAGATTTTTTTGTACTGGCCGTAAGAAAACAGCAACAACCCCCTCCCTCGCTGATTTTCTGTGCTAAAAATCATTAGTAGAAGTCATGTGACTCCGGGGCTATGTAAATCAAAAGCTGTATTTCCTGAGTGATTGCAAAGAGAGGATTGCTTTGATTTTGCCTGGAGAAGGATGGAGGCAGAATGCAGGCCATGAAGAGCAGAATTCTGAGAGATGAAGATTCCCTGAACTTTCTATCCAGATGGAAACAGATTTGGGTTTATAGGACAGTACTTCTGGGGAAATGGGCTGCTGCTGCTGCTAAGTCATTTCAGTCGCGTCCGACTCTGTGCGACCCCATAAGCGGCAGCCCACCAGGCTTACCTGTCCCTGGGATTCTCCAGGCAAGAACACTGCAGTGGGTTGCCATTTCCTACTCCAATGCATGAAAGTGAAAAGTGAAAGGGAAGTCGCTCAGTCGTGTCCGACTCTTCGCGACCCCATGGACTGCAGCCTACTAGGCTCCTCCGTCCATGGGATTTTACAGGCAAGAGTACTGGAGTGGGGTGCCATCGCCTTCTCTGGGGAACTGGGCTACCACATGATAAATCTCAGTTGAGAGGTGCCTTTGAAATATTGAAAGTAGACATGGGATCACCTTGGGGGATCTGTCCACTCCAACAGAAGTCTTATCTGAAACACCTCTTCCTGCTCCATATTCACGAGAACCAGAGATTGCCCTGAATTTCCCCCGAGTGGGGAAATTTTCCAGAATGAGGATGACTCAGGATTGCTACTTAGACCTCACACTCAGATTAGTAAAATTTCTTTCTTCTTGCCTTTCCAGTCTTCCAAATCTATTGATTCCAAGCTGTCCTGTACCTCACTGGCAAAATAGTTTTCCATGCTTGCCAATTCGACCCTGTCTTTTCATTGCCCATAGCCTCCCTATGGCTCCTCATTGCCATGGCAACCACATGTCCTGGGTTTTTCAGGACATTTTGATTTCAAATATTCTGTCATGTGGTCAGACCATGTGTCAGATCATAAGCCAAAAGATATATCCTGGTTTTGGTTTTGAAAATATTATCACTGTACCCATTGCTTCCCAGATATGATTGTTGTTTATCCTTCCTTTTCTAAAACTAGAAAAATTTCCTTCTTTTTTCGTATAATAATATCTCTCATTTTTATATAATATTCTGCAGAGTGCTTTCACACAGTCGTCTTGATGGGTCCTTTCCTACCCGTGAAATAAGACAAGATTGGAGACATTATTTAAATTTTATAGATAAGAAAACTGGGGCACAGAGTAGTGAATGGACTTTCTATCATTTCCATAGTGGCAAAATGTCTAGAATCCCTGTCTCTTGACTCTAATGTCTTTTTTCTCTAACATGCTTCTTCCAAATATAAAATTAATGCTTTGTACTCTAGATTTCTTTGCCATTCTGATCCCTGAAAGACTGGCTTTCAGGTGACTTTGTAACTGTACACCAACTCTTTCATGATTCATGTTGCATATCAACTCACATAGTTAAGGAAGAGTTAGGGAAAGGCTTTTAGGTGAAGAACTCGGGGCTGGGATATTAATCACCGG
>SJYA01001570.1:1887726-1904666 GCA_006410615.1 Neotragus moschatus | reverse complement strand
ATATGTAAGTTACAAATGGGGAGAGAGAGAGGGGGGGTTTGGGGGTGAGGAGGGAGGGAGAGAGTATGGGGAGGGAAGAGAGAGAGTAGGGGGAGGGGAGAGCGAAAAAAAACAAACAGAAAAAGCAGGAAGAAAAAATTCTAGGGAATCTGTCCAGCACCAGTGATCTTTCTTAAAGACAGACTTATTTTAGAACATGTCTTGAAATGTTTGTTAACATCTGCCTCTTACTATTCTTCTTTATTATTAAAATTTCTCAAAAACACTATTGTATTAAATTGCTCCGAGTTAGTATGTTGCATGGTATTGACACTTTACTTCAGAACAAACAAAGAACAGAGAAGGGCAACGTATACTATTAGCTTAATTATTCACTCATGTATTCAATAATTAATTTGACAATACCAAGTACCATCTATGTGGCCAGGCACAATACTAGCCGCCAGAAATACACTGGTGATAGCTCAGAGCTTGCAGTCAGGTGATAATTATTGATTATGGTAAGTGCTGCAAAGGAGATAAAGAGGATGATGTGAAGAGAGAGCCGCAAGAGGCTGGGGAGGTCTTAGGAGAGCTACTTCATACTGAGTGGTCAGGGAAAGCCCTTCTAAGGGGGAGGTGTGTAAACGGACACTTGAAGGATGATCGAAAGCCAGAGTCCTGAACAGAGCTGGAAAGAACAGTTCGTCAAGTGCAAAAGGAAGCGCAGAGCCCAGTATTGTTCTGTTCCACGTGTCTTCAGCCTGGTTTCCCGCATAGCTCAGTTGGTAAAGAATCTGCCTGCAATCCAGAAGACTCTCCTGGGTTGGGAAGATCTGCTGGAGACGGGAATGGCTACCCACTCCTGTATTCTGGCCTGGGGAATGCCATGGACTGTATAGTCCATGGGGTCACAAAGAGTCAGACAGGACTGAGCAACTTTCACTTTCACTTTCATGTGTCTTCAACACAGTGACCCAGCAGTTGGGGGCTCGATGGATGGTATGAGGTGAGGCTAGAGAGTTTTATTGACCTTGAATACCATGGTAAGGAGTTGGGACTTTAGTAAGAGCAATAGAAAGCATTAAAGGCATTGAGGAGCAAGACTGATATATAAAATTTTTCTAGGAAAAACCTACAACATTACTCTGGAACCCAATTATATATTTTTTAATTAATTAGTTTATTTTATGGCTGTGCTGGGTGTTTGTTGCTGCCTGTGGGCTTTCTCTAGTTGCGGCAAGTGAGGGGGTCACTACTTTCTGTGGTTCATCGGCTTCTCATTGTGGTGGCCTCTCTTGTTATAGAGTACAGGCTCCAGGCTCAAGGGCTTCAGTAGCAAGTGGGCTCATGAGTTGTGTCACAAGGGCTTAACTGCTCTGCAGCATGTGGAATCTTCCTGGACCAGGGATTGAACCTGTGTCCCCTGCATTGACAGGAAGATTCTTGTTCACTATACCACAGGAAAGTCCTGGAACCCAATTCCGGGATCACCAGATGGTCAATTTGCAGCAGAAGATGGAGAAGCTCTATACAGTCAGCAAAAACAAGACTTGGAACTGACAGTGACTCAGATCATGAACTCCTTATTGCAAAATTCAGACTGAAATTGAAAAAAGTAGGGAAAACCACTCACCCCACTCCAGTACTCTTGCCTGGAAAATCCATGGATGGAGGAGCCTGGTAGGCTGCAGTCCATGGGGTCACTAAGAGTCAGACACAGCGCAGCAACTTCACTTTCACTTTTTACTTTCATGCATTGGGAAAGGAAATAGCAACCCACTCCAGTGTTCTTGCATGGAGAATCCCAGGGACGAGGAAGCCTGGTGGGCTGCTGTCTATGGGGTCAGAGTCAGACACGACTGAAGCGACTTAGCAGCACCAGCAGCTGCAGCAGCAGCAGGGAAAACCACTAGACCATTCAGGTATGACCCAAATCAAATCCCTTACGATTATACAGTGGAAGTGACAAATAGATTCAAGAGATTCGATTTGATAGAGTGCCTGAAGAACTATGGACAGAGGTTCATAGCATTGTGCAGGAGGTGGTGATCAAAACCATTCCTAAGAAAAGGAAATGCAAAATGGTTGTCTGAGGAGGCCTTACAAATAGATGAGGAAAGAGAAGCCAAAGGCAAAGGAGAAAGGAAAGATATACCCATCTGAATGCAGAGTTCCAAAGAAAGCCTTCCTCAGTGATCAATGGGAAGAAAATAGAGGAAAACAATAGAATGGGAAAGACCAGAGATCTCTTCAAGAAAATTAGAGATAACAAGGGGACATTTCATCCAAAGATGGCCACAATAAAGGACAGAAATGGTATGGACCTAACAGAAGCAGAAGATATTAAGAAGGTGGCAGGAATACACAGAAGAACTGTACAGAAAAGATCTTCATGACCCAGATAATCACAATGGTGTGATCACTCACCAATAGCCAGACATCCTGGAGTGCGAAGTCAAGTGGGCCTTAGGAAGCATCACTATGAACAAAGCTAGTGGAGGTGATGGAATTCCAGTTGCGCTATTTCAAATCCTGAAAGACGATGCTGTGAAAGTGCTGCACTCAATATGCCAGCAAATTTGGAAAACTCAGCAGTGGCCACAGGACTGGAAAAGGTCAGTTTTCATTCCAGTCCTAAAGAAAGACAATGCCAAAGAATGTTCAAACTACCTGGCAAAGTAATGCTCAAAATTCTCCAAGCCAGGCTTCAACAGTACATGAACTGAGAACTTGCAGCTGGTTAAGCTGGCTTTAGAAAAGGCAGAGGAACCAGAGATCAAATTGCCAACATCTCTTGGACCATCGAAAAAGCAAGAGAATTCCAGAAAAACATCTATTTCTGCTTTATTGACTATGCCAAAGCCTTTGACCGTGTGGATCACAACAAACTGTGGAAAATTCTTAAAGAGACGGGACTATTGGACCACCTGACCTGTCTCCTGAGAAATCTGTATGCAGGTCAAGAAGCAACAGTTAGAACCAGACATGGAACAGCGGACTGGTTCCAAATTGGGAAAGGAGTACATCAAGGCTGTATATTGTCATCCTGCTTATTTAACTTATATGCAGAGTACATCATGTGAAATGCCAGACTGGATGAAGCACAAGCTGGAATCCAGATTGAGGGGAGAAATATCAATAACTTCAGATATGCAGATGACCCCACACTTAAGAAAGCAAAGAGGAACTAAAGAGTTTCCTGATGAAAGTGAAAGAGGACAGTGAAAAAGCTGGCTTAAAATTCAACATTCAGGAAACTAAGATCATGACATCTGGTTCCATCACTTCATGGCAAATCGATGGGGAAACAGTGGAAACAGTGACAGACTTTATTTTCTTAGGCTCCAAAATCACTGCTGATGGTGACTGCAGCCATGAAATTTAAAGACACTTGCTCCTTTGAAGAAAAGCTATGACAAATCTAAACAACATATTAAAAAGCAGAGACATTACCAACAAGGGTTTGTCTAGTCAAAGCTATGGTTTTTCCAGTAGACATGTATGGATTTGAGAGTTGGACCATAAAGAAAGCTGAGCACCAAAGAATGGATGCTTTTGAAATGTGGTGTTGGAGAAGACCTTTGAGAGTCCCTTGGACTGCAAGGAGATCCAACCAGTCAATCCTAATGGAAATCAATCCTGAATATTCACTGGAAGAACTGGTGCTGAAGCTGAAGCTCCAATACTTTGGCCACCTGATTCGAAGAGCTGACTCATTTGAAAAGACCCTTATGCTGGGAAAGATTGAAGGCAGGAGGAGAAGGGGATGACAGAGGATGAGATGGTTGGACGTTATCATTGACTCGGACATGAGTTTGAGCAAACTCTGGTGAAGGACAGGGAAGAATGGATGCTTTTGAAATGTGGTGTTGGAGAAGACCTTTGAGAATCCCTTGGACTGCAAGGAGATCCAACCAGTCAATCCTAATGGAAATCAATCCTGAATATTCACTGGAAGAACTGGTGCTGAAGCTGAAGCTCCAATACTTTGGCCACCTGATTCGAAGAGCTGACTCATTTGAAAAGACCCTTATGCTGGGAAAGATTGAAGGCAGGAGGAGAAGGGGATGACAGAGGATGAGATGGTTGGACGTTATCATTGACTCGGACATGAGTTTGAGCAAACTCTGGTGAAGGACAGGGAAGAATGGATGCTTTTGAAATGTGGTGTTGGAGAAGACCTTTGAGAATCCCTTGGACTGCAAGGAGATCCAACCAGTCAATCCTAATGGAAATCAATCCTGAATATTCACTGGAAGAACTGGTGCTGAAGCTGAAGCTCCAATACTTTAGCCACCTGATTCGAAGAGCTGACTCATTTGAAAAGACTCTGTTGCTGGGAAAGATTGAAGGCAGGAGGAGAAGGGGATGACAGAGGATGAGATGGTTGGACATTATCATTGACTCAGACATGAGTTTGAGCAAACTCTGGTGAAGGACAGGGAAGCCTGATATGCTGCAGTCCATGGGGTCACAAAGAGTTGGACTCAGCTGAGTGACTGAACTGAACTGAGGCCTCATAGTATAAGGCAAACATTTAAAAGCCAAAACATACATAATTATTATTATCTTTTATTATTATTATTTTAATAATAATCTCATATTATCTTTCATTGCTTTTTATTTAAAAAAATTAAATTTATTTATTTTTCTTTTCTTTTATAAAAATGTATTTGTTTTTAATTGGAGGATAATTGCTTTACAATATCATTTTGGTTTCTTCCATACATTAGCATGAATCAGCCATAGGTATAATACGTATGTCCCCCACAGTCTTGAACCTTCTCCTACCACATCCCACTCCTCTGTGTTGTCATAGAAAACCAGATTTGAGCTCCCTGAATCATACAGCAAATTTCCACTGGCAATCTAACTTTACATATGGTAATGTAAATGTTTCAGTGCCACTCTCTCAATTCAGCCCACCGTCTCTTTCCCCCCCCCCCCCCCCCCTTTCTNCCATAGGTATAATACGTATGTCCCCCACAGTCTTGAACCTTCTCCTACCACATCCCACTCCTCTGTGTTGTCATAGAAAACCAGATTTGAGCTCCCTGAATCATACAGCAAATTTCCACTGGCAATCTAACTTTACATATGGTAATGTAAATGTTTCAGTGCCACTCTCTCAATTCAGCCCACCGTCTCTTTCCCCCCCACCCCACCCCATGTCTACAAGTCTGTTCTCTATGTCTGGTTTTTATTGCTTTTTAATTCATTTGACTTAAAAATAAAACTCTGTTGTGAAGTTAATACTGAGAAAAAGTATAAAAATTTTGAAAATAGCAATGCTTTATTCCCCTGCTATTGGCCTCTATCCTAAGATGATCAGTTCTTAAAATGAAAAATTAATTTAACATATTTTTCAGATGAGCGGCTGAAGTTTTCTTTCTTTCTTTATTAATAAATAGCATTAAGTACTTTCTGTGTGCCAGGCACTGGGCTAGGATATAGGGATACAGTAAGGAGAACAACCCAGTTTATTATAGAAGGGGATTTGAAGGTGCAGACTTGGGATAGGAGGCAATCTGGAAAAGCTCAGAAGGCCTCATAGAAGCCGGTTCTTGGGACATTCCTGCAAGTGACTTACGCAGGAAGTAAATAAGTGTGAACAGTTTTCATGTCAGTACTTACGCTCTGTTATAAAAGGGAGTTCTCCCAAGTTGCTTTATTATAAATCCCACAATAGGTGACTCTCACAATTCCCCTCACACCTCAGTACTAACTAGTGTTAGTGCTGAACAGTAGTTAGTATTACAGAATTAGCGCTCTTGCTGTTGTTCAGTCGCCCAGTCCTGTCCGACTTTGCGACCCCATGGACTGCAGCTGACCAGGCCTCACTATCTCCCCACCATCTCCCAGGATTTGCCCAAGTTCATGTTCATTGCGTCAGTGATGCTGTCCAGCCATCTCATCCTCTGATGCCCTCTTCTCCTTCTGCCCTCAATCTTTCACAGCATCAGGGACTTTTCCAATGAGTTATCTGTTTGTATCAGGTGACCAAAATACTGGAGTTTCAACTTTAGCTTCAGTCCTTCCAGTGAATATTCAGGGTTGATCTCCCTCAAGATTAACTGGTTTGATCTCCTAGTTGTACAAAGGACTTCCAGGAGTCCTCTCCAGCACCACAGTTCAAAGGGATCAATTCTTTGGTGTTCTGCCTTCTTTACGGTCTAGCTCTTACAACCATATGTGACCACTGGGAAGACCTTGACTATATAGCCTTGACTATAAGGACCTTCGTTGGCAGAATTATGTCTCTGCTTTTCAACACCTGTCGAGGTTTGTCATCACTTTCCTGCCAAGAAGCAATTGTCTTCTGATTTCATGGCTGCAGCCACCTTCCGCAGCAATTTTGGAGCCCAAGAAGAGGAAACTTGTCACCACTTCTACCTTTTGCCCTTCTATTTGCCATGCAATAATGAGGCTGGATGCCATGATCTTAGTTTTTTTAATATTTAGTCTTAAGCTGGCTCTTTCACTCTACTCCCTCACCCTCATCAAGAGGCTCTTTAGTTCCTCTTCACTTTCTGCCACTAGAATGGGATCATCCACATATCTGACGCTGCTGACCTTTTTCCCACCTATCTTGATTCCAGCTTATAACTCATCCAGCCTGGCATTTCTTATGATGTGCTCAGGATATAGGTTAAATGAACAGGATGAAAGCAGACAGCCCTGTTGTACTCCTTTCTCGATTTTGAACTAATCAGTTGTTCCTACAGGGTTCTAACTCTTGCTTCTTGACCTGCATACAGGTTTCTCAGGAGACAGGTAAGATGATCTGGTATTCCCATCTCTCTAAAAGCTTTCTGCAGTTTGTCATGTAAACTAGTGTTTCCATGTCATGAAACTAGCGTTATGTTCCTTTTTCTTTTCCATGGATTGATTTCAGCCAGGAGTCTAGGTGAATTTCAGTCAAGAGTCTAGGTGAATGTTTCTATGTCAGGGAATTAGTATTAGATTTCTTGTTTCTTTTCCATGGATTGATTTCAGCCAGGAGTCTAGATGAATTTTGTAGTTTCTCTTGTCCTAATATTTTGGCATATTTGTCTATCCCTCACAGTGCAACTTTCTCAGAAAGAGTTAGTCACTCAGATGTGTCCAGCTCTTTGTGACCTCATGGAGTGTAGCCCACCAGGCTCCTCTGTCCAGGCAAGAATACTGGAGTGGGTTGCCATTTCCTTCTCCAGGGGATCTTCCTGACCCAGGGATCGAACCTGGGTCTCTGGCATTGCAGGCAGATTCTCTACTATCTGAGCCACAGAGGCCACCCTGAATGCTTTGGAGGCAGAGATGGGTGGTAGTAGAAGAGTAGACAGGGGATGAGGAAGGGTTGAAAATTCTTTTGAAAAATAACTTCTGGACACATTTTCTGCCATTACGTTACATTCCCTTGGATCTGTTCTGATTCTGCCATATAGCAAGGGCTCGTGGAAGATGCTGGCAGCAGCTCTGGGGAACATGGAGAGTTTGGTGACTCAGATAACAGCCATCTTACATTCAAGTTTCTTCTTTTGTCCAAAGAGAGCTCACAATAATTTAGTCATGAAGTTTGTGCATGGAGATAAACACCTACACCACTATGAAGCAGGTTTAAAAGTGTTTAAAAAGCAGGTTTAAAAATTATTTTCTTTGTTTCCCATCCAAATGAATATGAACTTTTAAGAAAGTTCTCAACTCTCCCATTGGGGGTGATTACTCTGCCAAATATTTTGGAGATCTAATACATTCATTTTAACTGTTGTATAGAATTCCATCCTTTAAAAAAAAAAAAAAAGGATGTCTGGGTTGGGTTATGAAATAAAATACTAGGCATCTAGTTACATTTTTATTTTCAGATAAATAACAAATAATTTTTTTTTAGCATAAATATGTCTCATGCAATGATTCGGACATCTTTATACTGAAGGGCTTCCCTGGTGTCTCAGCTGATAAAGAACCTGCCTGTCAGTGCAGGAGACACAAGAGAAATGGGTTTGATCCCTGGGTTGGGAAGATCCCCTGGAGAAAGAAATGGCTACCCACTCCAGTATTCTTGTCTGAAGAATTCATGGACAAAGGAGCTTGGCTGGCTACAGTACATGGCATTTCAAAGAGTTGGACACAACTGAGCGACTAACACACTCTCACTATACTGAAAAAAAATTATTCAGGCCATCTTGTATTTTTATTTGCTAATTTTAGCAATTCTGCTTGGGCAGTGGACTCCAGGGTCTTCATATCATGGTATGCATAGATACTCATTTTAAGGCACAATTGTCAGCACAATTTTGGTGCCATCAATAATAGTGTGATAAAAACAGTTTATGCCCACATGCCCATCAGAATTGCAATGGTTGCCATGCCAAGTTAGTTAAGTGAACATGCATGGTCCTTTCAATCTAGGAAGACAATAATGGGACAATATCAACAGTGATAAACCAGATAAAAAGAAAAAGAAACATAGAAAAACTTGACAGACATCAAAGGAAAATATACAATAAATAAAGTACATCTGTTATTTGGATACTTGTGGTTAGGAACTGACACAAGACCACAAACATTTCACAGAGATCACTGGGCAACTGTTGACATCTTCTGTTTGTTTGGAGGCAAAACAATGACTCAGAAGTAAAAGAATCTCTGCTTCACTTAGCACTCATAATTTCTCCAAAAGTCCAGAATCACCTCAACTCCTCATCTCTGCAAGACATTTCATGGGATTAAAAAATTACATATATATATATATATATGGGATACACACACATTACTATACACATAAGTGAGAGAAAATGAAATCATTGATGCAATCAGAAAATGCTCACTTATTTGTGTGTAACAGATCTGCTCAGTTGGCCATTAGTAATGAATGAGACTGATAACCATGTTCAGGTAATGGTGCAGGTGCTGCACTGTTGACTAAGATGATTGAGATGATCCAGATCATTGTGCCAAAACCTAGTATTATGGTGAATGCTCACATGGCAACCAGTTTACCAAACTTAGAAACTGACTTTAAATGATTGATTCATAATGTCCATATGTAAGATTAAGGTGGCCTGAGAGATTGCCAAAAGTTATCTGTACCTTTTTCCATATTCTTTTTTTTTATTACAAAAGCAATGTATAACCATTGCAGAGAGTTTAAGAAAACAAGTTGGAAAAAAGAAAAAGAAAAAACAGAAAACAGGTGAGATGAATGATGAAAAGAAACCTCAATCTCACATGTCTGAATTCCTCTTTAAATTTAATAATGACATATTTTACACCCCACTGAAAGATCAGAAAACAATCTACCAAATTTCTATCTATCCCCCAACAACATTAAATATATATTATATTATTATTAATTGATTTAGAGTTTTATTTTTAAAATAAATTTCTATTGTTTGAAGAAAAATATGTTAAGAACCCATCTCTAACCTTTCTTTACTCTCTTCCATTCTCAAGGGTAATCATACCCTGAAATTATTGTACCATCTTCATGGATGCTTAAAATACACGTATGATTACATAATGTAGGAGGAAATGGCAACCCACCCCAGTATTCTTGCCTGGAAAATCCCATGGACAGAGGAGGCTGGTCGGCCATAGTCCATAAAGTCACAAAGAGTCGGACACAACTGAGCACATATCCATACATACACGATTACATAAACTACCTTTATAATACATGTACAGATACATAAACTATTGTTTTATGTTTTTTTAAAAAGGAACACCATACATATCCTTGGGAATTTGCTGTTTTCAATTATTATGTTTCTGAGATTTAGTCATGTTAATATATTCAGATCTAATAAAGTCAGTCATTTTAACTGCTGTACAGAATTCCATTAAATGAGTGTATCCACTTCTATACTAAGGGACATTTAGAATGTTTATACATTTTTCTCTAATACAAACTGCAGCAGTGGATGTCTCTATGTACACATATATAAGAATTTTTTTGAGAGGACACCTAAAAGTGTAATTACTGGTTGGAAAATTTGGAAACTTTAACTTTTCTAGGCTCTAAGATTGCTATTAGAGTGATGATATTAATGTGTACTTCCACTAGAAATGTATAATAATTGTCCCATGTCTTTAAAAACATGTGGTCTTTTCAATCAGTAATGTTTGCTGGTCTGAGTGTGAAATAGTATCTCATTGATTTAACTTATATCTCACTAGTTGTTAATGAAGTTCAGCAAATTTCTCATGTATTTATTTGCCACACAAGTTTCTTGCTTTGTCAATTGCATAATCATAATTTTTGCTTTACATTTTTTCCTCACTTGTTTTGTAGGAATTTTTAAAAAATTTAGTTTTACTTAGTTTATTTACTTTTGGCTGCGCTAGATTTTCATTGTTGCATTCAGGCTTTCCCTAGTGGTGGCGAGCAGGGGCTACTCTCTAGTTATGGTGTGTGGGCTTCTCACTGCAGTGGCTTCTCTTATTGCAAAGCAGGGGCTCTGGAGCTCAGCCTCAGTCGTTGTGGCACGTGGGCTTAGTTGCTCCTCAGCATGTGGGATCTTCCTTGATGGGCATCAGACCTGTCTCCCCTGCATTGGCAGGCGATTCTTAACCTCTGGACTACCAGGGAAGTCCTCTATTATTATTTTTTTAGTGTTATTTGACTGTGGCTAGAGAACATGCTCAACGAAGTACTGATTTTTTTATATTTGTTTTGTAGCCTAATACATGGTCAATTCATGTAAACATTCCACTGGGACTTGTAAAGAAAGCATGTTCTTTAATCGTTGGCCCATAATTCTCCACATGTTCATTTAAATCATTATGAATGATGCCTTTCAGATCATATATGAGCTTTCTAATTTTTAGTTTGCTTGATAATTATGGAAAGATGAGTGTTTAAATCTCCTTGATTTAAACTAATTTTAGGAATTTGATTGTTAATTGATCAAATTCTTGTCATTCTGCAGGTTTTTGCTTAATTTGGAGGCTATATTACTGGATATAACTTAGATAACTTATATCTTCTTGGTAAAGTTTTCCTTTTATCATCTATTCTTATCTTCCTTTATTCCTTTTGCTTAAAGATCTATTTTATATAATATTAATAAACATATCCAGCTTTCTTTTAGTTATTATTTGTCTGATATATCTTTCCTTATCTTTTACTTCTAATGCTTATGGCTTTCTGTTCTGTTTGAAATGTAATATTTAGCCGCATTCTTTTTAAAAACCTCATCTGAAATCATTTTTTTAAATTACAAGTTTGGCCTATTTACATTTTTCATGATACCATGTTATTTTGTACTTGCTTTCGCTAGTCCTTGTTACATACCCTCTCTCACTTCCAGTTTTCTATTGTAATTGAGTGGTTTTTTTAAAAAAATTTCCTTCCTCTCTTTAATAGTTTGGAAGTTATATGGCCTAATTTTATTATTTTCATAGTTATTGTATTACTTATGTATTGCTATGTAACAAACTATCTTAAAACAAGACAGCTTAAAACTGCAATGAACATTTATTACTTCACACAGTTTTGGTGGGTCAAGAATTTAGGAGTGGTTTAACTGAGTGGTTCTGGCTTGAGGACATGATCAAAATTTAGCTGGGTGGGCCTGCAGTCATTTGAAGAGCTTCCCAGGTGGCGCTAGTGGTAAAAAACCCATCTGCCGGTACAGGAGACATAAGAGACACGGGTTCGATCTCTGAGTCAGGAAGAGTCCCTGGAGGAGGGCATGACAACCAACTCCAATATTCTTGCCTGGAGAATTTCATGGACAGAGGAACCTGGTGGGCTACTGTCTACAGGGTTGCAAAGAGTTGCACACGACTGGAGCAACTTCGCATACATGCATGCAGTGATTTGTGCCCAAAGATGGGCACAATAAAGGACAGAAATGGTATGGACCTAACAGAAGCAGAAGATATTAAGAAGAGGTGGCAAGAATACACAGAAGAACTATACAAAAAAGATCTTCATGACCCAGATAACCACAATGGTGTGATTACTCACCTAGAGCCAGACACTCTGGAGTGTGAAGTCAAGTAGGCCTTAGGAAGCATCACTGCAAACAAAGCTAGTGGAGGTGATGGAATTCCAGCTAAGCTATTTCATATCCAAAAAGGTGATGCTGTGGAGGTGCTGCACTTAATATGCCAGCAGATTTGGAAAACTCAGCTGTGGTCACAGGACTGGAAAAGGTCAGTTTTCATTCCAGTTCTAAAGACAATGCTAAAGAATGTTCAAACTACTGCACAATTGCGTTAGTCTCACATGCTAGCAAAGTAATGCTCAAAATTCTCCAAGTGAGGCTTCAACAGTATGTGAACCGAGAACTTGTAGATGGTTAAGCTGGCTTTAGAAAAGGCAGAGAACCAGAGATCCGATTGTCAACATCCATTGGATCATAGAAAAAGCAAGAGAATTCCAGAAAAACATCTACTTCTTGACTTCATTGACTATGCTATAAAGCCTTTGACTGTGTCGATCTTAACAAACTGTGGAAAATTCTTCAAGAGTTGAGAACACCAGCCCACATTACCTGCCTCCTGAGAAATCTGTATGCATGTCAAGAAGCAACAGTTAGAACCAGACATGGAACAACAGACTGGTTCCAAATTGGGAAAGGAGGACATCAAGGCTGTATATTGTTACCTTGCTTATTTAACTTATATGCCAAGTTCAGTTCAGTTCAGACGCTCAGTCGTGTCCGACTCTTTGTGACCTCATGAATCGCAGCATGCTAGGCCTCCCCATCCATCACCAACTCCCGGAGTTCACTCAGACTCACGTCCATCGAGTCAGTGATGCCAGAGAGAGAGAAACAGAGAGAGAGAGAGAGAGAGACAGGAACAGAGAGATGCTAAGAGCCTTCACTTAGAAAAGAAAATACAAAAATGATAGACTTAGAACACTCAGTAGCAACCATGGAAACAAGAAGAAATTGGAAAAATCTCTCTGTAGTACTAAGGTAAAATAACTATCGACCTAAATTTCTATATACAATTAAATTATTTTCCTTGGCTATTCATAAAATAATTTAAAAATTATATTCACATATTCTATATTCACACAGAATAAAAAAGAAACTTAAGAAATCATTAGATTACCTTCAGTTCAGTTCAATTCAGTCGCTCAGTCGTGTCTGACTCTTTTCGACCCCATGAATCTCAGCATGCCAGGCCTCCCTGTCCATCACCAACTCCTGGAGTTCACTCAGACTCGTGTCCATCAATTCAGTGATGCCATCCAGCCATCTCATCCTCGGTCGTCCCCCTCTCCTCCTGCCCCCAATCCCTCCCAGCATCAGAGTCTTTTCCAAAGAGTCAACTCTTTGCATGAGGTGGCCAAAGTATTGGAGTTTCAGCGTTAGCATAATTCCTTCCAAAGAAATCCCAGAGCTGATCTCCTTTAGAATGGACTGGTTGGATCTCCTTACAGTCCAAGGGACTCTCAAGAGGCTTCTTCAACACCACAGTTCAAAAGCATCAATTCTTCAGTGCTCAGCTTTCTTCACAGTCCAACTCTCACATCCATACATGACCATTGGAAAAACCATAGCCTTGACTAGTATATGCCAAGTACATCATGTGAAATGCCAGGCTGGATGAAACATAAGCTAGAATCCAGATTGAGGGGAGAAATATCAATAACCTCAGATATGCAGATGACACCACCCTTATGGGAGAAAGCAAAGAGAAACTAAACATTAAAGAAACTAAGATCATGACATCTGGTTCCATCACTTCATGGCAAATAGATGGGGAAACAATGGAAACAGAGACAGATTTTATTTTCTTGGGCTCCAAAATCACTGTGGATGGTGACTGTAGCAATGAAATTGAAAGATGCTTGCTTCTTGGAAGAAAAGATATGACCAACCTAGACAGCATATTAAAAAGCAGTGACATTACTTTACCGACATAGGTCCGTATAATCAAAGCTGTGGTTTTTCCAGTAGTCATGTGTGAATGTGAGAGTTGGACTGTGAAGAAAGCTGAGCGCCGAAGAATTGATGCTTCTGATTTGTGGTGTTGGAGAAGACTCTTGAGAGTCCCTTGGACTGCAAGGAGATCCAACCAGTCCATCCTAAAGGAAATCAGTCCTGAATATTCATTGGAAGGACTGATGGTGAAGCTGAAACTGCAATACTTTGGCCACCTGATGTGAAGAAGTGACTCACTGGAAAAGACCCTGATGCTGGGAAAGATTGAGGGCAGGAGGAGAAGGGGACGACAGAGGATGAGATGGCTGGATGGCATCACCGACTCAATGGACATGAGTTTGAGTAAGCTCTGGGGGTTGGTGACAGACAGGGAAGCTTGGCGTGCTGCAGTCCATGGGGCCGCAAAGAGTTGGACATGACTGAGCAACTGAACTGAATTGAACTGATGCAGTCATCTGAAGGCTCAATTAGGGTTGGAAGATCTGTTTGCAAAATGGCTCACTCACATGTCTGATAAGTTGGTGTTGGCTGTTGGTGGGAGGCCTCAGTTCCTTACCAGACAGACCTCCCTAGGGCTGCTTGAGTGTCCTCGCAACATGCTGCCGGTCTTCCTCTGAGTAAGAGATCCAGGAGAGAGTAAAGCGGAAGCTACTGTCTTTTCTGAGCTAGTCTGGGTGTCACATACCATGTCTTTCACCATACTTTATCAGTCACAATTAGACCAATCTGGGAGGGACTACACAAAGGCGTGAATACAAGGAGATGAGGCTTATTTGAGGCCGTTTGAAGGCTAGTGATAATAACTACCTTAAAATTTTTAATGAGCATCCTTCATTTAGCAAAGTCTGAAGTTAATATATATTGCTAGCACATCTTGAACAATACATGGGTCTTAGAACACTTTCATTATGGTTATCTAGTCATTACATTATTACTGTTGTTGCTTCTACTGCATGTGTGTGCAAGCACACATGTCTGCAGTTTGTCCGGCTTTGTTTTGATTTGCCCTCCAAGGTTAGCAATTTACTTCTTCTCCTTTGTTTCTTGCATCATATTTCCCTCTGGATTGATTTTCCTTTCCTTCTCCTGAAATCTGTCCTTGGAAATTTCTTTCAGTAAGAGTCTATGAGTGGTAAACACTTATAGTCTTTATCTTTTTGCTTCTATTCCCAAATTATAATTTAATTGCATATAGAAATTTAGGTCGATAATTATTTTACCTTAGTACTACAGAGAGATTTTTCCAATTTCTTCTTGTTTCCATTGTTGCTACTGACTGTTCTAAGTCTACCTATCATTTTTTATTTTCTTTTCTAACTAAAGGTTCTTAGCATCTCTCTGTCCCTGTCTTTCTCTCTCTCTGTCCCTTTCTCTTTCTGGTGGTTTGCATTTTAATTACAGTATGTTCAGATATAGATTTATTTTTTATTTGTCTTACTTGCTACTCATTGTGGCTCTTGAATTTGAGGGTTCATGTCTTTTACTAATTTTGAAAATTCTCAACCATTCTCTGTTCAAATACTGTATCTCTCTCATTCTCTCTAGTCTATCCTTCTCAAATTCCTCACAGTAAAAAGGTGGGAAATATGAGAAGTAAAGAAATGTTGAGATGGTCATGAGAAGGCCTAACATATATCTGTCTGTGGTTCATGCTGAGATTTTCCTCAAATTTATTCTTCCAGCTCACTGATTCTAGCTTCATCTGGCTCTAGTCTACTGTTTAACAAATTCATTGAATTTTTTTTTTAAGTAGGTGAAAAGTTAACTTCTAGTTTTTTTCTTTCAACTTTACTTATACTTTTTTTTCACACTACCCGGTTTTTGTGATTTAAGTTCTTTCTCATATGATTTAAAATATACTTATATCACTGCTGGTTCTATTATCTGAATTTCATGGGGGTCAAATACTGTGGGTTTTTGTTTTCTGTTTTTCTCTTGTGTCTGCATGACCTGACAATATGANTCTTTCAACTTTACTTATACTTTTTTTTCACACTACCCGGTTTTTGTGATTTAAGTTCTTTCTCATATGATTTAAAATATACTTATATCACTGCTGGTTCTATTATCTGAATTTCATGGGGGTCAAATACTGTGGGTTTTTGTTTTCTGTTTTTCTCTTGTGTCTGCATGACCTGACAATATGAGAGTATTTATGATGAACTTTGTGAGTTCATCTCAATGAGACTTCCTCTGTGGGAAGCTTCTGTGGCCTGGGTTGAGGTACATCTCCTGACAGCAGGTATTTTTGCCCAGTGGCTAAGGGGTATCACTGTATCATAGAGGGCCATCTCAAAGGCTGGCTACCACTGGCTAAAACCACTTTATATGTTGGTTTCTACATTTTGGGTTTCCCTGAACTTGTGGTATGAGTTCTGAAGGATTTTCCTACCTAGAGCTAAAGAAGATGTAGATAAATCTCCTTATTATCTCTCAGTGTCATTGGGTAGAATTTTCTCCCTAGCCCTTCCTTTCAGTGAAGATTTGAGTCCTGGCTTTATGCCAGGTCTTAATTTCAACTCCTCACTTTATGATAGCCGACAGTTCAGTTCAGTTGCTCAGTCATATCCGACTCTTTGTGACCCCATGAATCACAGCACGCCAGGCCTCCCTGTCCATCACCAACTCCTGGAGTTCACTCAGACTCACGCCCATCGAGTCAATGATGCCATCCAGCCATCTCATCCTCTGTCATCCCCTTCTCCTCCTGCCCCCAATCCCTCCCAGCATCAGAGTCTTTTCCAATGAGTCTATTCTTCACTTGAGGTGGCCAAAGTACTGAAGTTTCAGCTTTAGCTTCATTCCTTCCAAAGAACACCCGGGACTGATCTCCTTTAGAATGGACTGGTTGGATCTCCTTGCAGTCAAGGGACTCTCAAGAGTCTTCTCCAACACCACAGTTCAAAAGCATCAATTCTTTGCTCTCAGCTTTCTTCACAGTCCAACTCTCACATCCATACATGACTACAGGAAAAACCATAGCCTTGACTAGATGGACCTTTGTTGGCAAAGTAATGTCTCTGCTTTTGAATATGCTATCTAGGTTGGTCATAACTTTCCTTCCAAGGAGTAAGC
>SJYA01001570.1:1865663-1886736 GCA_006410615.1 Neotragus moschatus | reverse complement strand
AGCCCAGGGTTTCTCATGATGTACTCTGCAAATAAGTTAAATAAGCAGGGTGACAATATACAGCCTTGATGTACTCCTTTTCCTATTTGGAACCAGTCTGTTGTTCCATGTCCGGTTCTAACTGTTGCTTCCTGACCGGCATATAGGTTTCTCAAGAGGCTGGTCAGGTGGTCTGGTATTCCCATCTCCCAGAGTCTTGTCTTTTGTTCCTATTTGGGTGTTAAAAGCCAAGCTTCTGTGTTACAGAGGCCTGTACGCTCCCTTTCTTTCTTCGATGTTTGTCTTTGTACTTAAAATAGTTCTGTATTTTAGGTAGCTTTTTAAGGTGTTTGTAGGGGGGGAGATTGCAAATTAATCTAATTTTACATCTTACTGGAGCATGTCGTTACCCACATTGCTATTTCAAGAAACACAAGTTCAGTTATCTGCTTGCTCCTGAGCTGCTCTGTACATCTGCCATCCTTCAAGCAGGGAACAGGGGGCTTCCCAGGTAAAACTTGAAAATGGTGAGATTCGCCTTTAGCTTCTTGTCATGCGGCACTTTCTCTCCTGGCTCTCCTGTCCTCGGGAGCACCTTGCTGGTCTTTCCTCACTGCGCCCTATCCTTCCAGGATGCTCCAGGCTTCTTCTGGGACTTGTCGTTGCTGTGCCTTTCCCTTGCTTTTTGTGGAAATATGTCTCACCAGTATCTCTGCACCGTCCAAAGTGTCCAGGTGACAATTAGCTAATCTGATAAGCTCATTCATGCTAATGTGCTAATGAAAGAGGGCCTGCAGAAGATGGCTGTCCTTCCCCTACCTCCTAGCCAGGGGCCCTTCTTCTCCTGCCAGGTAGCATATGTGCAGGGCAGCAGTGCTCTTCTAGAGGCCGTGACCCGGCTGTAGTGGCCTAACCTGGAGGGTTGACGTTAATGGAATGAGATTTTTAAGTCAAGTAGGAGGGCAACTGGGTTGAGGCAGGCAGGAGATGGTCAGAGTCAGGCAAAAATGACCCTCAGATCGTGGCATGTGAGGGTCTACTAATGTAGTGGCNAGTGCTCTTCTAGAGGCCGTGACCCGGCTGTAGTGGCCTAACCTGGAGGGTTGACGTTAATGGAATGAGATTTTTAAGTCAAGTAGGAGGGCAACTGGGTTGAGGCAGGCAGGAGATGGTCAGAGTCAGGCAAAAATGACCCTCAGATCGTGGCATGTGAGGGTCTACTAATGTAGTGGCCGCATTAACCCTTTGCACACCTTAACTGCAAAGAATAAAGAGGATTTCTCAGAACATCCCTTCCCTAAATCAGAATTCTTCTTATTGAAAACTCTTCTACAAAACAAGAATTGGAACTTGGCAGAACCACAAATATATAGGGCTCATCATTATGCGTATGCTTATGTGTGCATTTTGCTAAGTCTGTAGGAAAAGTCTACACCCTTTGAAGGGGGTGGTCAGGAATGAGATGGGCCCTTACATTTGAAGCCTGAACTTGCAGGACTGGCTGCAGACAGAATAGAAAAGAACTGGTATCAAGTTTTCCTTCTCCTTCTGGGCCTCATTCTCTTGGGTCTAAGTCTCTGCAGAGTGAGGGTGTCAGCCCCCAGGAAGTCGTGCAGAGATGATGCAGGCTTATGAGGACTGCAACAGATCATACCTTTGAGCCTCGGACAGGAAGCCATGTATCCACATTCATGCATGTTTCCTTTTGGGTTCCCTGTGTTTTCACAAAGTAAGTGTTTTGGCCTAGTCAATACTATGCTTTGGGATCCAAAGCAGGAGTAGACTTGGTGGCAGTGTGTTATAACTAACAGAGAGGACCCCACGTTAGCCAGAATACCACGGGGACTCTTCCTCTGCCCTTCCTGTCTGCTTTCCATGCTCTCCTTCTGAGTCCTTCCTGTGAGTTTCTTACATGCTGCTCTGCCCCCACTGAAAGAAAGCCTTATTTCTCTCAAAGGCCCTCTCCACACAGCTTTCTATCTTTTTGGCTTCTGGTTATCCACTCCTTCCATCCTAGCCCCGGAGTTCTCCTCTTTCCCTTGTAATTTTCTTATGCTCTGCCCAAACCTTTGTAAAGAGTTCCTTTTATTAAACTCTCTTCAAATTGTCCTAATTTGAGTGTGCCATCTGTTTCCTGCTGGGAAGCTGACTGATAAAATATCCCAATTCTTCTTTCTATTTGTATTATTTTTTTCTTAAAGTAAAAGATTTTTCTTTTTATTGTGGTAAAGCATACATAACAAAATTTATCAATTTAACTATCTTTAGGTGGACAATTTGATAGTATTTAGTATTGATACATTCACAATATTACTGCAACTGGCTCCAACGTCCATCTGCAGAGTTTTATCATCATCCCAAACAAAAACTGCAGCCATGAAATTAAAAGATGCTTACTCCTTGGAAGAAAAGCTATGACAAACCTAGACAGGATATTAAAAAGCAGAGATACCACATTGCCGACAAAGGTCCGTATAGTCAAAGCTATGGTTTTCCCAGTAGTCATGTATAGGTGTGACAGTTGGACCATAAAGAAGGCCGAGTGCTGAAGAACTGATGCTTTTGAACTGTGGTGCTGGAGAAGACTCTTGAGAGTCCCTTGGACTGCAAGGAGATCCAACCAGTCAATCCTAAAGGAAATCAACCCTGAATATTCATTGGAAGGACTGATGCTGAAGTTGAAGCTCCAATACTTTGGCCACCTGATCCAGAGAGCTGACTCACTGGAAAAGACCCTGATGGTGGGAAAGATTGAGGGCAGGAGGAGAAGGAAGTCAAAGAGAATGAGATGTTTGGGTGGCATCACTGACTTAATGAACATGAGTTTGAGCCAACTCTGGGAGATAGAGAAGGACAGGGAAGCCTGGCATGCTGCAGCCCATGGGGTCACAAAGAGCCAGACACAACTTAGTGACTGAACAAAAACAAAACAAAAACTCTGACCACTAAATAATAATTTCCCATTCTCCCCCTCCCCTCAACTATTGGTAACTATTATCCTACTTTCTGTCTCTATGAATTCAACTACTCTAGGCCCCTCATATAAGTAGAATCATACAATTTGTTCTTTCACATCTGACTTGTTTCATTTCAGTTCAGTTCAGTTCAGTCACTTAGTCATGTCCGACTCTTTAGACCCCAGGAATCACAGCACATCAGGCCTCCCTGTCCATCACCAACTCCCAGAGTTTACCCAAACTCATGTATAATCGAGTCGGTGATGCCATCCAGCCATCTCATCCTCTGTCATCCCTTTCTCCTGCCCCCAATCCTTCCCAGCATCAGGGTCTTTTCCAGTGAGTCCAACTCTTCTCATGAGGTGGCCAAAGTATCCGAGTTTCACCTTCAGGATCAGTCCTTTCGATGAACACCCAGGACCAATCTCCTTTAGAATGAACTGGTTGGATCTCCTTGCAGTCCAAGGGACTCTCAAGAGTCTTCTCCAACACCACAGTTCAAAAGCATCAATTCTTTGGCACTCAGCTTTCTTCACAGCCCAACTCTCACATCCATACATGACCACTGTTTCATTTACCATAACGTTTTCAAAATTCTTTAAAGGTATAAGTGAAGTGATACAATAGATCCTTAGGGGATAATATTGGTATCCCTCTGTAAGCTATAAATCTTTGAGATATTTGTGGATAACTTCCCATGGATGTCTGCTGTGATGGAATCAATGTTATAATTTTCAGCAGTAGAAACTAAAAATTCCTTAGTGGTAATAAACTAGTTTTTTCCCAAGAGAATTTTGTGGCATGAAACCAAACATTGACCAATAACGCTTTCAAATGATATCAGCTATACCATAGTTTAATATTGAAGAATGTATCTGAATCTTGATAATCCTCGAAAGCGTCTTTAAAAGTAGTGTGGAAGATCTTTTTCTTTCTAGTTACATTCAGTCACTTATGAACACTGGTGTGAATAGTGTAGAGTTCAGAAGTGTCTTGCCCCAATTCCCTGCATATACCTCAATTCCTCAGCTACATTGTCACGTGAATAATAAAGACTGGTTTTGTCATGTGAAGCATTTTAAGGATTCTACTCTAACTGGACTTCAGTTCTGCTTCATAGAACATGTGAGCAGAGCCAGGATGTAACTCCCCAACGGCCTGAGGGAACTTCGTTCCACCTAGAATTTTAATTTCCTGTCTTGTGTATTTTTATTAATGATGTGGGTACAGGTATCAAGTCAGAGCATTCTCTAGTCATATATTGGTGCATAACAAACTGTCCCAAAGTTTAGTGGTTTAAAACAGATTTTATCATTACCTCTCACTGTTGTGTAGATCTCAATGTGGACTTAACTGGATGGTCTTATTAATAGCTTGGGGGCTCCTATGTGCTTACAGTCAAATGGTGGCTGAGACTAGCGTCATCTGAAGGCTTCTTCACTCCTCCTTTGGGGATCTGGACTGGAGGGTTCTAGAATGACAAAGGGGTGGGCAGGCTTCCTTCTCTTTATGCTGTCTGTCCACTGGCTGGCTGGGAGTTTTTCATGACAAGGCAGTCTCAGGGGACTCAGATTTCTTAGTGCTGGCTCCCGGAGAGTGTGCATTCCAAGAGGGGCTGTGCAGAAGTTGCAAGTCTTCTGACCCAGCTTCCTAAGCCCCAGGAAGTCGCTTGAGTCACATCCTGTCAATCAAGCTGGTCAGTAAGTTCAGGCCAGATTCAAGAGGAAGAGAATTAGACTTTTCCTTTTGAGGGCAGGAGTAGCAAAAACTTTGTGGGCACAGGATGGGGCTCTTAATTCCAATGCTGCCACTCCCAGCCTCTGGGAACTTGGGCCCATACAGCACTTGCTTTGAGAATTCATTTCCTTATCTATAAAATGCCAGAAATTCAGTAAATGGGCGTAAAGACTTTCACTTCAAAATTCTAAGGATTCTCTGCCTTCAAAGTAGAGACAACATTTGAGAATAGAAACGCTTCTTTAAATTTACCTAGAGTGGTTCTGTTTTGTTGGTTTATTTTTGTTTCCTTGTACAGTGGGGCATGCAGGATCTTAGTTCCCTGACTAGGGATTGACCCTTCATCCCTTGCTGTGAAAGCGCAGAGTCCTAACCACTGGAGCACCAGGGAAGCCCCATACCTAGAGTAGTTTTAGTGTCTAGGAACTTTTCCCTGGACCTATATAAATATAAAACTTGAGTTGGCCAAAAGATACCAATACAAAATTTCATTATCAATAATGAATTCATTATGCATTTTCCTTGCTTCCTGGTTCTAGCTAAAGCTTACAAAATGACAACATTGAGCGATTTGCTTCTGAAATGTAAAGAGCAATGGGCTCATTGATTCCAGTTGTAAATTCCAGTTCTCTAAATGATGTGGCCAAGGTTGGTGCCCTTTCGGAAATCTGATGCTTAATTGAAGGCTTGTATCGAGCTTTAGATAAAGTAGGGATAGAACATATAATTAAGGTGAATGTTGAGCCTGGTAGATGGTCAGAGCATGCCTCTTTTTAGGATCCTCTATTTTGTTTCTTCAAGGTAGGATGAAAGCCTCACAGATATGAATCCCTGCATGACTGACTCTTTAGTTTTCACTTACTTGAAGACTGTTGTTGTAGAGTCGATAAGTCATGTCTGACTCTTTGTGACCCCATGGACTGCAGCACTCCAGGCTTCTCTGTCCTTCACTATCTCCCAGAGTTTGCTCAAATTCATATCCATTGAGTCAGTGGTACTATCTAACCATCTCATCCTCTGCCGTCCCTTTCTTCTTTTGCCTTCACTTGCCCAGCATCAGGGTCTTTTCCAATGAGTCAGCTCTTTGCATCAGGTGGCCAGAGCATTGGAGCTTCAGCTTCAGCATCAGTCCTTTCAGTGAATATGCAGGGTTGAATCCCTGCATAAGACTGATTGTTCAGTTTTCATGGACCTGAAGATGGCTTTTTTAAATAAAGGCTCTCCCCAGGTTCTTAGACAAAGCCCCTTTTCAGTTGTATACCAGTTACACTGGAGAGTTAAACTTCATTGTCTGTGCTGCCCAGAATTTTAAAACTAGAATCTAAGATGTTCACAGGGTGAACAGGGTGTTCACAACCCTACCAAGAAACTTTAGTTCAAATGAGACTGTTTTCTGCTCTGAAAGTAAAATGTGAAAGTATTAGTTGCTCAGTCATGTCCGACTCTTTGTGACCCCATGGACTGTAGCCTACCAGGCTCTTCTGCCCATGAGATTCTGCAGGCAAGGATACTAGAGTGGGTAGCCATTCCCTTCTACAGGGGATCTTCTCAACCCAGGGATCAAACCCAGGTCTTCGTCTTCCCACATTGCAGGCAGATTCATTACCATCTGAGCCACCAGGGAGGCCCTACTCCTTCCAGAATAAACCACTGTGACAAGCAGTACCAAAATATAAAAATACACAAAGTTGTCTGTTGCAAACCCTGCTGTTTGACTACCCAACAGCCACTCTGCCTTTATTCTTTGCTCACAGAACACCTGGTTCTGTTCCGGAAAATAGTCCTATTCCTAACTTTAGGGTAAATCTTCATTTGTGTAATTCAGTCATGGTTACTGCATGGGCAGTCCTTAGTTCAAAGGTGGGCCAAACCTGACCATTAAGATTGTGAAGGGGGCCTTCCCCAGTGGCTTCGTGGTAAAGAATCCAATTGCCAGTGCAGGAGACAGTTCAGTCCCTGATATGGGAGGATCCCACATGGTACAGAGCAACTATTAAGCCTGTTCTCTGAGCCTGGGAGCCACAGCTACTGAGCCTGTGCGCTCTTGAGCTGGAGCTCCTCCATAAGAGAAGCCACTTCAATGAGAAGCCCAGGCCCCGTGACCGAGAGTAGCCCCCTGATCTTTGCAACTAGAGAAAAAGCCTGAGCAGCAGCGAAGACCCAACACAGCCAAAAATAAGTAAAATTAAAAATAAAAAAGAGTGTGAAGGGAAGTCTTCTTGGGGGTCTCTTGCAAAAGGTAGTTTCCTTCTCAAAGTAGCACATGAGAAGAGACACTCCTCTATCTGTCCACTGACTGCCCACTGACTTTATATCTGAATATGACTCCCAGACTCTAGTTCCCGCAGCCATCTTGTAAGGATGAAAGTCCTGGCCTAACATCCAGCAGACACAGTGAAGTCAGCAGAGCTGCTGCTGCTGCTGCTAAGTCATTTCAGTTGTGTCCAACTCTGTGTGACCCCATAGACGGCAGCCCACCAGGCTCCTCCGTCCCTGGGATTCTCCAGGCAAGAACACTGGAGTGGGTTGCCATTGCCTTCTCCAATGCAAGAAAGTGAAAAGTGAAAGTGAAGTCACTCAGTCGTATCTGACTAGTAGTGACCCCATGGACTGCAGCCTACCAGGCTCCTCTGTCCATGGGATTTTCCAGGCAAGAGTACTGGAGTGGGCTGCCATTGCCTTCTCCAAGTCAGCAGAGCAGAAGGATGAAAAGAATCTAGGTCCTTAATGATTTAATCAGCTGCAGCACCACCTACCTCTGACCTTCCTTACCGTCTGTCAGGCAGGCAGTCAGTTCAGTAGCTCAGTCGTGTCTGACTCTTTGCGACCCCATGAATCGCAGCACACCAGGCCTCCCTGTCCATCACCAACTCCTGGAGTTCACTCAGTCTCACGTCCATTGAGTCGGTGATGCCATCCAGCCATCTCATCCTCTGTTGTCCCTTTCTCCTCCTGCCCTCAATCCCTCCCAGCATCAGAGTCTTTTCCAATGAGTCACCTCTTTGCATGAGGTGGCCAAAGTACTGGAGTTTCGGCTTTAGCACCATTCCTTCCAAAGAAATCCCAAGGCTGATCTCCTTCAGAATGGACTGGGTGGATCTCCTTGCAGTCCAAGCCTGACGGTAATTTCCTTACTGTTTAGGTCAGTTTAATCAGAAGCCTCTATTCCTGGAAGCCTATGGCAGGAAAATACTGGCATACCTAATATCCATATGAAGAATATGCACATTTCATCCATGCCTGGGGTAAGATGTGATGACCTTAGAAAATAAAATATGTGATGACTGAACTCAGTGGGACTGAATCTAGAGCTAGAAGCATGGATCTGTCCTGACATAGCAGAGAGAATGATATCGCTCATCATAGTGATGGTTGATATTATTGATTGTGTACTCTCTACATAGACACTAAAAGCTTTAATTGCATAAGTCATTTCATTCTCAAGAACCCTGTAAAGTCTATGCTATTGTTATTCTTGCTTACACAGGTGGGAAATGAGGCACAGAGAGGTTAAGTAATATGCCCGAGGCTAGAAATCTAATAATTGATGGAACAAGGGCATAAACTCAGGCTGCCTATTAGAGAACTCAGTCTCCATCATTGCGGTCTTTGGCCTTTCTGCTCCCAAGGAAGGGCATCCCTCCTCTCTACTGCTAACCAGCAACCCCAGGGGAGGCAGAAAGTGCTTTCTGTTTTCCTAGGGAGATTTGTGAAGAACCACACCTGGTTTCAAAACCCATTCCTTCGGGTCATTCACTCATTTAGCAAACATTTATTCAACATAAACTATGTTCTAGGCCTCAAGCAAAGATGAAGAAAACCTGATTTCTGCCCTCAAGCAACTTAATCTAGTAGGGGACAGATTCTTAATCAAATATTTATCAGACCTCATATTTGGTGCTTTAGCTGAGATAATAATCATAGCTAGCCTTTGAGTCTTGAAGATATGTCAGACAGTCTTAAGGATATTACACACATTCGCTGTTTTAATCATCCCACAATCTCTATTCCCCCGAGAGGGAACCAAAGAAGAGCTTAGCCTATCATCCCATAGCTGGTCAGTGGAAGAACTTAATTTGAACCCACTTCGGTTGAAAACCACTAGGCCAGGGACAGGGAATGCAAATCCCTGTGGGAGCACTTGCTTCCAGCTGGACCAGACACTGGTAGAGGAGGGATCTGGAATACTTCATGGGTGAGAGGACATTTCAGTTGGACCTTGAAGGGTAAATGTGAATCAAGGTACCATAAGGGGTGAATCAATTGAGAATTATTTTTTTTTAAAAGAAGAAGAAAAAGGAAAGAAGAAAGAAAGGAAGGGCATTCCAAGCAGAAGCAACAACATGTTCAAAGACAGGAAGGCTTGAGGGAACTGTAGACTATTTGCAGAATGGTGAGTTCTTTGTGATGCCTTCATGGTCTGTGGACAATGGAGAAACGGGAGGGAGAACTGGAAGGCATCTTTGTATAGAAGGAGTCTGTATTTTATTCTGCACACAATAGGGACATATTGAAGAAAAAGGAGGAGAGTGATATGGGCTTCTTTTACAATGATTTAAATGAAAAGGAAAGAAACAAAGCCTTGAAGCTTTAAAACATGTAATACAGAAAGATGGGCATCGGAGAGCCTGGCAGGGGTGTGGGGAATGTCAGTGTGTGAGGACAGCCTCAAAGAAAGCTCTGGAAGTAGGCAGACTTGTTGAGGTCTGTTGCTGTTACCTTGTGGCCAAATCCAGTCTGGGAGCCAAGAATGGTTTTTTACATTTTTAAAGGGTTACAAAACAAACAAACAGAAGAAAGAATAATATTTGACAGAGATTATATGCGACCCTGTATAATAGAAAATGTTGTCGTTCTCTGCTCTGCTTAAAGCAGGTGGTGTTCTGCAAGAGGGGAAGGTAAGAAAGAGGATGAGGACGAGGAAGGTCATCCTGAAGATCCTTAGGAGGCGGAGCTCACAGGAGCCTGACCAGAAGGGGGCAGGGAATAAGAGAACAGGGGAATTTCAAGGATGAATCCAAAAATTGTACATGAGGGAGTGTCATTATCAAACGTACAAAATACAAGAGAGGGATCCGGGCAGGAAGATATTTTGATTGGGGAAGATTCCTGTTGCTGTGAAGTATCTATGAGACTTCCAGGTAGAGATATTTCAGAAACACATTAAACTGAACAATACTTAAGTGTCACTTCTCTGTGATCTGTGATATAAATTCCTTATGGGCAAAGATAATACAACTGCTTAGTGTTGATCCCAGCCCAGGATAGGCTATTAATCAAGGGTGCCGATATCTCTGAAGTAAAGTAGAGCGTTGTATTCAGGAGACTTGGTGAGAAATCTAGGTTAGAGAAAGAGATGTAATTCTTTGGTTTGGTTATTGAAGTATGGGAGCTGATGGTGTGTTTAATATACTCACTGCAATACTGTTACATTCCTATATGCACTTGTCTGGCTGCCCAATTAAAAGCAAGCCCCTATGTGGCAGGATGTCTTCTATTTGCCAAAAGGCAGGAGAGCATAGCAGTTAGAAGCCAGGGTTTGTAGCCAGGCAGCTTGGGTTTGAAAATCCCTCTCTCCTACTTTCAAGGTATAATTGTGGGCAAGTCATGCGACTTTGTGCTCTAGTTAACTCATTTATAAAATGGAGATGATGACGCTAACACCCTTTTCAGAGGGTTCTGTGAAACTTAATGATATATGTGTTTAGAAAGGGCATGATCTGTTAACACAGTGCCCAGAGTCATCCTTTCAAAACATAGGTCAAGTCATGTCAGCCCACTAAAAGAAAACCCAACAATGGCTCAGAGTAAAGCCAAAGTTCTCAGCATGCCTTACGTCCTTGACCTTTTCTTGCTCTGCTCTCTTTGCCTCAGCCAACCAGACTCCTTGCTGCCTTCTCAGACTCCTGAGGCACATTCTTGCCTTGGGACATTCGCTTTCCTTCTGCCCAGAACATTTTTCTCCAGAATCTCAGCACCTCCCTTACCTCCTTGGCTCTTCATTCAGCTGTCATCACTCTCTTCTGAACAGCAAACACCCTCACTCCCCGAGCTCTTTCTCCCTTCTATGTTTCGTTTTTCCCCATCACAACTCCTGAATGCTAACATGCTACATAATTTTGTTGTTTGCCCTCTCCCCCTAGAATGTAAGTTAGTGGGGACTGGAATATTGTTATATTTGTGGAGTGAATGAATGATGCCTTCTGCAGAGTAAGGGCTCTGTTCAGCCTGAGAGCTATGGTTGCTTTCCAAACATCTGTTGCTATGCTGATGACGTTCACCTCCCCAATAGTGCCAGCTCCTGCAAGGCTGAGGAGACAGGGGTAAATGCAGGCACAGATGTCTACTCCTTGACCCCCTGCATTTATAAACCATGAATGAGAGAGCTTCTAGTCCACTCATCTTGGACAGCCATTTTGTTAAACGCATACATTTGGGGAAAATAGGCGAAAGCTTTGAAAGTGCAAAACCTGTTTGTAGTCTTTTAGAACTGGTTTAACAACCCAAAGAAGAAAATTTGTGTATACACAGTAATGCTGTTCTTTTGATATTAAATTAGTATTAAAGTGGAATGGAAACTCCTCTTATATTGGACTCCTAGGGAGATGGACAAAGTAATTTTAGAGAAAAAGCAGCTGCCCTCAGCAGTAGGCTCAGAAATGTCAATTTTAATTAAAACATTTATTTTCAAATACATTTCATGGTTCATATGTAGTGATACGTGTCTTCTTCATGCAAACATTCAAATTCCTGGGCTGAGGAAATTGGAGAAAGGTATTTTGATAAAGGACATGAACAGTGAAATCAAAACAGAGAAATGCAAAGAAAAGAAAATCCACTTGGTGCTTCAGCTTTTCCTCAGTCTACACTTGAGATTGTTCTTCATGGGCTTGGCCTTTGTTGTGGAAAGGCCCATGGATCCCTTATAGAAATCTGGTGTCAGTGGGTCATGGTGGCGCTGGTGGGCATGCTCCCACTCTCAGGTGAGGTCTGCTCAGTGTGTGAGTCCCTCTTTACTTCTTCATTTTAAGTTCTCTCCGTGTGCGTCTAGATTTTAGTTAGAAGAAAGCTACTAAATCAGCCAACTCCAGATTCAAAATTCTCCCAACTTCCATTTTTCCATGAGTACTATTTTGGGTTTGAGTGATTAAAGCTGCAGAAAGGTGTCCAGGATTGTACAATTACCTTCTGAGCTTACCTCTCTTCTTGCTTTCTGCCCTGCAGAGCATATGCACCTGCCAAACTTCTGCTGACTTCCCAGGGAAACCAGTCATGACTTCAATGTGGCCAAAAAAAATTGAAATAAAATTGTGGGCAATTCAAATTAAATTTAGGATAAGGATTTCTGAAAATTTTGCTCAAATTTCTAAAAGGCTTTTATGACTACATGGTTATTTAGTATTGGAATATTAAGATCATCTTGATGCATGTTATGCTAAAAAAAGTCACTGTCAGAGTACAAAGACAATAAGCAGTATTTATTAGTATGACAAGTGTCCTTTATGTTGTAAACTGGCGAATGCTTTTCTAGTTAAGGTGTATCCTCACATTTGAGAAAATTATGACATATAAATACAGTTGCATCGATTGCTGCTCTCGATGTGCTTTTAACCTCTTCAAAGGAGCCATTAACATCACAGTCAGAAACGCATACTGAAGTCCAGAGAATATATACAGGTACAGCAGCTGGCTGTGTACTGTAGTGCTAAGCACGTTAACAAGTTATTGAATGTTCCACTTTATAAGTCGCGAGAGTTGGATTTGTGTTTAACGATGTCGATAACGTACTTCCATATTTTCAAAAAATTTCTGAGCGAATTTTTAAAAGCATTTGAGTTTTGCGTTTTGATTTTAAAAGTATACTAAATTATAATCAATGCTTTCTTAAACCCAAATATTTTGTTCCTCCCTAGGAAATGTATATATTAATATATATGTATAGTGTGTTTTGTATGTGTATATATATAATTTTGGTTAAGAGCTTTGATAAAGAAAAGGAGACCCTGGCATTCTTCTTTAGACGGCTCGTAGAAGAGCTGTTTGCTCACTGGGCTATGTGGTGACAGCATGGACATATTCTGACATATCTGGCAGAGTAAACCATGTGGGGTATGAATGCCACAGAAAAGTGCATGAATACAGCTTAAGAAAATCAACACTGGGATACTTAACACCAACAAAAGAAAACAAGATGCTTGTTAAGCATTGCCCATGTCAAAGTAGGTGCTGTTCTGAGCTTTTACAGACCAGCTCATCTAATCCTCCCAATACTACTTTGAGAAAGGGACTATTACTATTCTCATTTCTCAGGTGAGGAAATGGTCACAGCAAGGTTAAATAAGTTGTCCCACATAATACAACAAGTAAAAGACTTAAAAGCAGGCAGTCCAGCTCTGCAGTCTATGCTTGTAAACATTCATATTTAATAAACAGAGGATGTGCCATCCAGGGACCATAGGATGGTGTTTGGTTGCTCCTAGCACAGTATCTAAAATGACAGGCTTTCAAGCCAACCACTAGGATCAAGTCATAGTTGCTCCAGCTTCAGCTGTGTGACCTTGAGCAAAGTACTTATCCCCATGCCTCAGTTTTCTGCTTGGTAAGATGGGGATAATGTGAAAATTAACAGAGCTGGCACACAGCAAGCATTAAGGGTAGTTATAGTTTTTATTAGTTCTGTTACTATCTATCTATGAACAGAGTGGATCAGAAACACATTGGGGTTATAGAGGCCAATCAGACCTAATTCATTTTCACAGCATTTTTAAAATAAGGCAAAAATTGGAAGAAAAGTAAATAATGTGACTGCCTTCTTTTTTTTTTAAAGAGGAAGCTACTTTTTTTCCCCTCTGACTTTGATCTCTGTTGCTTTGTTCCTTCTTTCCCATTTTAGTGTAAGCTTTCTTTCTAACATCTTCTGAAATCTAGTCAGGGTGAGGCTCAGCAAAACCAGATGTCATAGGAGAAACAAAAAAGAATAGGTTACTAGGATGTCCAGATGAAGAAATGATCTTATCAAGGAAAAACTGCAGAAGTTAAGGGCATTGTACATAGCATTTGCCCTGGTGAAGCATCTAACACAACCTGTTACGTGGTCCACATTTATATTGCTCCAGTGAGCAGAAGGCAATGGCACCTCACTCCAGTACTCCTGCCTGGAAAATCCCATGGACGGAGGAGCCTGGAAGGCTGCAGTCCATGGGGTTGCTGAGGGTCGGACACAACTGAGTGACTTCCCTTTCACTTTTCACTTTCATGCATTGGAGAAGGAAATAGCAACCCACTCCAGTGTTCTTGCTTGGAGAATCCCAGGGACGGGGGAGCCTGTTGGGTTGCCGTCTATGGGGTCGCACAGAGTCGGACACGACTGAAGTGACTTAGCAGCAGCAGTGAGCAGAAAAGAGGCACAATTTTCAGAACCAAAAGATATGAAAAAGTGAACAGCCTTTTGTTGCAATTAGGCACCAGGTGGAAGCCATTTATTACTAATCTATGAGATAAGACCATTCTATGCATCCCAGAAGTCTTTACACCTCATGGAAGGGGCACTGTATACTGTAAATAATTTAACCGCAATGAAGCCATGGTGTAAGAGGTGCCATTAGTGAGGGATTCAATCAGCCAGTTGTTGGCTTTTATTAAAGGAAGAAATATAATGAATTATTGGGAAGAAGTTGAAAACTGCAGGTATATTTGCTTGCAGTTTTTATTTTTTGTTCGTGGAGGATCATTTTTGCTTTCTGAAGCATCTGATTGATTTTAAGTAGCTCTTGTCATTAAGTAATCTTTAAATTGACCTTCAACGATGTATCAGCAGCTGTGCGATGGAAACAAATGCATTATGTATTACTGTTTTGGATATAAGTTCTGAAAAAGCCAACTATCATTCTCAACATCAAAGAGCACCCCTTATCAAGGGCTTGGCTGAGAGGATAAAGGATTGGCTATTTACCTTGTGACCTTGGTTCCAATCCAAATTGCCAGTGAAAGGACTTACATGATCTCAGCCTACACAGGTAAAGGTAGTCCATATCTCCAAAATACAGATTGCCAAAAGTGGACTTTTCCTGCTTAGGAGAGACCTAACCCTGAAAAAAATCCAGAGGCATGGACGTGAAAAAACATCCAGCTCATATGCCATCCTAGAGATGGCAGTCTTCTCAACTGGACGAGGTGGCTCAGAACAGCAGTCTGGGGATGCGCTCCAACCTGGCTTGCAGATAAAGAAGTCTGTTTTCAGAGCTTGCAACTCGTCCAAGTCTATTTCTCAAGCCAATACCTGCTCTCTAAACTCTTCCCTCACCCACCCCTCTCCTTCCAGAGACAAAAATGTAGAAAGTCAACTGGAAGGATCTTTAGGATGCCATTTGTAGAACTAGTGTGTCAGTTTTAACATTTTGAAAGGATGATTCCAACTGTGCTGATCTGCTTCAGATTTTGCTTTTTAAACTTAAGATAAAAAGTAATTATTCCATTCTTAACATAGTCACTTAGATAATAGAGTTAACTATGATTATAATTATACCTATTACATTGTACTTCCATTAGCTATAGGAGAAGTAAAAAGCTTTCCTGCCCCATATGAGCAGTTTTAAAATTAAAAATAAAATTTAAATCAAATTTATAAAAGACTGTGTCATTTGTATTTGACATTTGAATTTATTTGATAATAGAGATGAGTAAATTTCCCAAATGTATAACATCTTATTGTAAACAATTCCTCTTTGGTTCTGTACATTTAATCACTTCCTTTATTTTTCACTCTGTTAGTTTACTAACTTAGTCATTCTTAGGTCCTTTCAATAAATATTTTAGTAATTTTGGAGTAAAGTCATTTTTATATAGTAATCTTACTTGGCATAGCAAGAAGGGAGCATTCCAACATCTGGTTTTATACTATATCCCTTATTTCAAATATAGACAGATAAAAATAATCTCTTTTTGGCTGTAAAGGCAAACAACATGAACTTCTGCGACAGTACCATTAGAAGCATTTAAGATTCTGTTCCCTACATGCAAATATTAAGCAACTTCAGCTATTTTAAAAGCAAAGGCACGTATCTGGGGTGGGGGCGGTTACACTGCTGTGGGTCTATGTTTCCTCTCAAAGAAAAAACCCTCACCCATGAGAATCGCAGATGACTAGCACCACCCATGTCAGGTGAAGTCTGTTCTCACTTTCTGCATGTGGTGCAAAGTATGGGAGCACTGGAGCTTCAGCCCAGCCCAACTTACTGCAATGGCTCACATGGTAGGCTTGAAGGAAACGCAGGTTGCTGTGGGGTGGCCCTCAGTTTGGAGAAAGCTGCACGGGGTCCCGACATTCCACTGGTTGTGTCTGGGAAGCAAACATAAGCTCGATATTCCAGGAGTGTTAGTCCTTCGTGCCTGTACCATTAGGCCAAACGGGCTTCTCTTCCATGCACGAAGAGGAGAGCAGATGAAAGGATACAAATGCTATAGCAAACAAAAAGGGGCACACATGTGCCAGTTTACAAATTACTGTTTTCATTAAAAAGGAGCTCAAAAAATCAGGTCTCACGTATCATTGTTAAAACCTTAAATTTTTTTTAGCGGTGTGATTTCATTATATGAATTACAGAACAATAATAGAGTAATATTACTCTTAAGCCAGCTCACTTAAATTTAAGACATTCAAACCCAATAATGCACTAGGTTCTTTGGTTCAAGTTATGCAAATAATATACATTTTTTATTCCACTTCCCACCAGGTTATGCATGTATTATAAACACAACAAAGACCTCTTTCTGTACAATATATTACTCAGAAGCTGGTAAAAAATAGAAGCCAAAATATTATGAATTACATTCTTAAAACTGGCTTTGTACTACTGGCTGGCATATTTTAAATGCTAAAGAGAAGCTGGGACTGGAAAGAGAAATGTTGACTCACTCTAACCTACTAGTGTTGTCATTCATACTGATGTTCTTCAATGTCTAAATCAGATTATTATCTTTGTTTTCTTTAGAGTGGAACTAGCAGACCCAGCTTTGCTACATTTGGAAAATCAGCAGGGGGAATGGTCATCTCAAAAAGACAAAAATAAAAGAAGGGACTGAAATTTAACATAAATTACCATGGCTGTCCCTGAACTCAGGACTGGGGAGAATCTTTTTATTCTGGTTCACAAAGCTGACCATCAAAATCAATATGGATTATTTTGCAAACATTGTTTCTTAAACATTTGGTAAATGTGCATAAAGCATTTTTTTAAAATATAGCCACTGACATATTCATTCCATTCAGATGTTAAAAGAAAAAAGGCTAAACTTTAGGAAATTAGAATTACTGACAGTATTCATAGACAGCCCTCCAAGTTGTATGCTAGACGGGGAGATGATTCTGTGTCCTTCCCCTGGCCTTTTTGGTTCCATGTATGCCTAATGTAGTCCATTGGTAACTTGCTCAATTCAATAAAAGTAAGCAAAAAACCAAAAATAATAATAGTATGGATTTTTCCAGAAAGTGAGCAGAAGCATATTTACGTGTCTCTGAAATATAGAGGTTAGTCTCATTATAAACTCATTCTTTAAAAACATCCCTTTACTAAGGGAACTTTATTTCTTTATTCTGGACAAATCGAAGAAATAAGAAAAGTGAAAAATAAATTCAGTCTTTTGGCTTCATGACGTAACATGAGCTCTGTGGGAATGAGGGAGCATTCCTTTATACTTGTCTGCAGTGCAATCGGAGCTCTACTGAGCTCAGTGGCTTTGAAAGCTCTGAAGTCCTCCACAAAACTCTTTCCTCCCTTTTCCCCCTTAAAAAAAAAAAAAAAAATGAAAAAAGCCACCTCAACTAACTTATATAATCTCATCAGCATTTCTAACAGAAATTCTCACCTCAAGTTTCTTCCTGTGATACAGAGGGTAGAACCAGTCTCTGGAGTACTTGGCAAATCACTCCCAGCCGCTGGTTATATTCAACAAGTGTCGCTGGAGCTTCTGTCAGCATAGCCTTCTTTATACACAGCAAGAAGGGCTGCACTGGACGGCCGCAAGTGCGTTTAAAAGGGTGTATCATCTATGTGGATGCTCTAGTCGCCCCCGGCTCTGAGGACAGTTTCTTTCTTAACAACATGGAGACACAGTATCACATTTACTGTCACAAAACATCAACCGTACTGATATGGAAGTTTAAAAATCGCCCTCCGTTGCATTGCTATTAAGAAAAAAAAAGACTGTGAGGTCAGAATTATTTCTTAATTGCATTTCACACCTGGTTGAGATAGTGTCTACAGCTGCAAGGAGATGAAAGGAATGATTGATCCTTGAAAAGAGAATAGGTAGGGTGGGCACTGGAAGGCTTGAGAGCAGGGCACACTGGGGTGGCGTGAAAGGCAGGATTCACTTTTGGTAGAATTAATTTCTTGCCAGCATTTGAAAAAGAGGAAGGTGGCTCTAGAGGCAGCCTTCCTTCTCCAGTGTTGACTGCAAATCCCCCACCAGAACAGTCTCACTGTAAACAGCAGATATTTTAGAGGCAATTAGACTTCCATGCACCATGCACAACAGCTGGGAAGAGTTTCCAAAGTTTTCTTTCTTTCTTTCCTTTTTTTTTTTAAATTTGAGTGGAATACTAAAGAAATAAAATATCCTGACAACTTCTAGCGTTGTCTTGTGACTTAAAAAAAAAAATCAGCCTGTGAAGTATCACTGCTCTGTTTTAGTCTAATGCTACTTCTATCTTTTATCCTTTTTAATTAGAAGGCAAATTCTCAGACCGCCAGGCCTAATCCCTACACAGTGGAACAAAGCCCAGCAAAGCCTTTGAACACTGTTCAGCCGGGCAGCACAAACCCTAGTAACTGTTGGCAGTAGGGGCAGGACTCTGACCCTCATCTCAGCCATTCTCCTGCAGCTCCTGATGCTCCCTGCCCTTCAGAACCCTATCTGTTGTTCTTCTGTTTAGACTGAAAAGACAAAAGAGGAGACAATGTGGGAAACCTAGAGGATTGGCTAGGTAGGATGCAGGGAGCTGGTGATGGATAGGGGCAAGTAAATGGAGTTTCACGGGAATGGACACAGTGGGGAGAATTGGATCACCAGATTAGGTCTTTAGGTTCAAGAAATTTCTTCATCCCTCACTAAATCTTTTCATGGACAATGCCACTTTTTAAACAATTGTTGCATTTCCAATTACTCCAGGAGTGTTCAAACAAATGCCCCAAACCCTCAATGAAAAGTTTGCTTATATTTTAAACTTGCCAGATGAAAATCAATAAAACAAACACCCCCAAATCAGTGGCAGGCACTTATATCTCCAAAGTATTTACACTTGTAATAATTTTTGAGTCAAGGGCATAATTTGAGCTCACTCAAGCAAAACATGCAACTAGACAGAAACGTGAATTTTCAAAGCTAATGGGAACAATCATGAATCAAAAAGCCAAATTCCAAGTATGCAAATATGAAAAAGGATTGTTTGCCTTTCCTACTTTGGCTAACTGTGAATTATTGAACAGTGAAACAACAGATGCTACCACCGTGCTGCAAACTCTTCCACATTGTTCTTAGATTGAGCTGGGCTACGTATGTGTGGGAATCACTGCTGCCAGAATATTTGAGAGTTGTGTTGGGATTTCTGAGAAAGATATGCATTTTTTGCATTGTGAGATATCTGGGACAGACACTTCAGGGGAAAAAAGGTAGCAAAGACAAAGACTTTTTTTTATTTCAACACAGCAGGTTTCACAAAGCCACTTTCATTTTCCGCCCCTTCGAAAGTCTACAGAAACACCAATAAATGTAGTGCCATACTTAATCATTGTGGCTGTCTTTGTAACCAAATATAAAATGTATTGCTGATCTGGCTTTGGATGACTGAGGGGTTGATTTGAATCATAGAAAAGGATTCAGTCAGGGGTTTGGATGAATGATGCTCAATAAACGTGTGCATTTTATCGTATAATCTCATATTCAAAGTTGGAGCTAAGCTGCTTTTAAGGAAGTTCCCATTTTTAAAGATCTCAGTAGGACACTGAGTCTTAAATTTAAATAATATATGATTTTGAAATTTTTAAAATGTACATTTTACATTGACTTCTGGCACATTTATTTTGAGAACACAGTTTATGTTACTAAGGGACAGCAATATATGTAATCATAGTACATTTTTATATCATATCTATTATTCAAATGACAAAACCAGTGGCTTCCTCAACATTCTCTGTCTTTATGCTGCATAGACAAATCCTTTCTCTAGGTCAGTGGTAAAATAAGTGAGAGGTATAAAGATAATCAAATACAACTGCAGATAAGTGTTTTATTAAGGGTGATCCGGCATTATTGACAGTGTCCTATTGGCTTGCTTTTGTGACTGTCTTTACCTTTGACATCTTTAAAAATATATACAAAATATAGCTACCTATATTGACATTCTTTAAATACACCTTATTTTCATTTTTTCCTTTGTTTTAATGAAAAACAATCTGAAAAGTTAGGATACACTAATTATTTCAGAGGCTCCCAACTATGATCACAATTTGCAAATCCTTAAAAAATTTTTAAAGTACTCTTCATAAAGATACCTTTTAAACAAATTGTCTAAATGGTAGCACACATTTCACTGTCTAATGCGCCGGTGGAAATTATCAATAAACATTTGCATCACAAGAGCAAACTCATTATGCACGTGGGTTTTAATAGTCACTGGAAATCTTAACCTAGTGAGAAATTATGTCTGCTTGTCCTACACACACAGGCTGACTTCTGCAGGCATGTTAGGAAGTGCCGTGGACAGGACCCTGTAGCGATATTTAATACTACATTTCCAAAAGAAGGTTCTAGAGACTCAGAGACAGTCTTAGAAATGCACACAAACCACAGCTAAACACAGTCCCATAAATCAAACCTGGCATCACTTCTATCAGATAATGGATTTTATGTTTATTTTCGTCCCCACCTCACTGTCATCTACCTACTCACCTTGATCATGTGTATGAATTAATTTTATTAGAATGGATTGGGAAAGAATCCAGATCAGAGGAATCCAAAGCTTTTGAAAACAGCTTTTCTTTTAAGAAACTAAGACTTGCATGAACACTGACAAAGCAGTGTACCTTGTTATTCAACATGGTTGAATATACTTGTTAATACTTATTAGAATATGGACATTAAAATAACTCCTGTATTTCCTATTTTTCTCTTCTCCAAATGCATGTAATTTCGCTTTGTGTTGCTGATAGTGTTGCCAAAGTTAAAATATTTTGCATGCAGGTTAGTTTTTGGTATTGTTCTTCAGTTTCTTCCACTGAATTAGGCTTCTTTAACAAGAATAAAACCTTAGAGGGTTTCCAAAGCTTATAATGTAATGTAAATGACCACAAATACTAAGCTCAATCAAAACAAATACTAAAAAAAAAAAAAAAAAAAAAAAA